>BNST01000809.1:0-436338 GCA_019650275.1 Xylocarpus granatum | reverse complement strand
TTTTCCACCAAAAAGCAATTTGCCTTCTTATAGTCTTGGAGAGTTATTGAACTAGTAATTGAGACAAGCTTTGTCTTTACTTAATCATTAAGTAACTTTTTTTCTACCAAAAGCTACTTAGCTTTTTGTAATGACCAAACATCTTTGAAACGCGTAGCGTCTCCCACATTGAACAGTTTCTCTTTGAGCAATCATTATAATTCAAATAATTAGAAACTAAGAGAATCATCACTGGTAAAAGGGTACTACTCAATATGGAAGTCTATGGATGATTCTGCGTCGTCAACTTCCATCTTCATCACAAGTCCTTCAAATATTTTTTCATAAATTTTTTTTTCTTATGAAACCCTTAAACCCAAAAACTATAAGCCCTATACCGTGAACCCTTAAAACCTTAAAACCCTAAACTCTAAACCATAAAAACCCTAAACACTACAAACTCTAAACCTTAAACCCTAAAAAACCCTAAACCCTAACCCTTCTAATTTGGCTTGAAATAATCATAGAACAATTTTTGACTTGTTATTGAAAGAAGCATTCTGTTTACTGAATCATTAAGCAACTTTTCTTTTACCAATGAAACACAATTTGCCTTCTTATAATCATGGAGTATTTTTGACTGTAATCAGTCAAGCTTTGTTTTACTTAAACATTAAGTTTTTGTTTTGCCAAAGGTTACTTCACTTCTTGTAATGACGAAACATCTTTGAAAGGGCGTAGTGTCTCCCCACATTGAACAGTTTCTGTTTGAGCAATGATTATAATCCAAATAATTAGAAACTAAAAGAATCCTCACCGGTAAAAGGATACTACTCAACGTGAAAGTCTGTGGATGATTCTGCATCGTGATCGTCCATCTTCATCATAAGTTCTTCAAATACTTTTTCATAAATTTTTTTTTCTTAAGAAACCCTAAACCCCCAAAACCATAAAGCCTATACCGTGAACCCTTAAAACCCTAAACCTTAAAACTCCAAACCTAAACTCTCAATCCTAAACCCTAAAACCCCAAATCCTAAATTCTAAATCCTAAACCCTACACCCTAAAATCACAAACCTTAAACCCTAAGCCTTCTAATTTGGCTTGAATGATCGTAGAGCAATTTTTGACATGTGATCTGAAGAAGTATTGCGTTTACTTACTCATTAAACAACTTCTCTATTTCCACCGAAGCGCAATTTGCCTTCTTATAGTGATGGATCATTTTTTAACTGGTAATCAAGACAAGCTTTGTGTTTACTTAATCATTAAATAACTTTTTTTTCGCCAAAAGTTACTTAACTTTTTGTAATGACGAAACATCTTCGAAAGGCGTAGCGTCTCCCACATTGAACAGTTTCTTTTTGAGCAATCATTACAATTTAAATAATTAGAAACTAACAGAATCATCACCAGTAAAACGATACTACTCAATTTAAAAGTCTGTGGATGATTCTGCGTCGTGAACTTCCATCTTCATCATATGTCCTTCAAATATTTTTTCATAAATTTTTTTTTCTTATGAAACCTTAGACCCCAAAAACCATAAGCCCTATACCGTGAACCCTTAAAACCCTGAACCTTAAACTCTAAACCATAAAAACCCTAAACACTACAAACTCTAAACCCTAAACCCTGAAAAACCCCAAAACCCTAACCCTAAAACCCTAAATCGTAAGTCTTCTAATTTGGCTTCCAATGATGGTAGAACAATTTTTAACTTATCATTGAAAGAAGCTTTGTGTTTACTTAGTCATTAAGCAACTTCTTTTTTTCCACCGAAACAGCAATTTGCCTTCTTATAATCATGGAGCATCTTTGAACTTGTAATCGAAACAAGTTTTGAATTTACTTAACCATTAAGTAACTTTTTTTCAGCCAAAGGTTACTTCACTTCTCGTAATGAGACCACATCTTTGAAAGGCGTAGTGTCTCCCACATTGAATAGTTTCTGTGTGAGCAATGATTATAATCTAAATAATTAGAAATTAACAGGATCATCACCGATAAAAGGATACTACCCAATGTGGAAGTCTGTGGATGATTCTGCATCGTGAACTTCCATCTTCATCACAAGTCCTTCAAATATTTTTTTCATAAATTTTTTTTTATGAAACCCTAGATTTTAAACCCTAAAAACCCTAAACCCTAAACCCTACAAACTTTAAACCCTAAACTTTAAACCCTAAAAACCTTAAACCCTAAACCATACAAACTCTAAACCTTAAAACCCGAAACCCTATACCCAAAACCATCAACTCTCAATCTTAAACACTATGCTTTCTAATTTGGCTTGAAATGATCATAAACAAATTTTTAACTTGTCACTGAAAGAAGCTTTGCGTGTACTTAGTCATTAAGCAACTTTTCTTTTTCCTCCGAAATGTAATTTGCCTTCTTATAATCATGGAGCATCTTTTAACTTGTCATCGAAACAAGCTTTTTGTAAGGCATAGCGTCACCCACATTGAACAGTTTTTGTTTGAGAAATAATTTAAAATTTAAAAAATTTGAAACTAAAAGAATCGTCATTGGTAAAAAGATACTATTCAACGTGGTAGTCTTTGGATGATTCTGCATCGTGATCTTCCATCTTCATCACAAGTTCTTCAAATATTTCTTCATAAATTTTTTTCCATACCAAACCCAAAACCCCTAAACTCTAAACCGTAAACCTTGCAAGCCCTAAACCCTAAAACCCTAAACCCCAATCCCTACTACCCTACACCCTCAACCCTAACCCTAAACATTATACCTTAAACACTAAAAACCACCCTAAACCCGAAATACTAAAAACTCAACCCTAAACCCTAGACCCTAAGCCTTCTAATTTTGCTTCATACGATCATAGAGCAATTTTTGACTTATCATCGAAAGAAGCTTGCGTTTAATTAGTCATTAAGCAACTTATCTTTTTCGACCGAAATGTAATTTGCCTTCTTAAAATCATAGAGTATCTTTCAACTTGGGATCCAAATAAGATTCGTGTTTCCTTAATCATTAAGTAATTATTTTTTTTTCCGCCGAAAGTTACTTTACTTCTTCTAATGATAAAACATCTTTTTGAGGCCTAGTGTCTCTTACTTTCAATAGTTTCTGTTTGAGAAATGATTATGATCCCAACAATTAGAAAGTAAAAAAATCATCACCAGTAAATGGGTCAAACTCAACGTCGAAGTCTGTGCATGATTCTGCACCATCATCTTCCATCTTCTTCATAAGTTCTTCAAATTTTTTTTGTTACGAAACCTTAAACCCTAAAAACCTTACACACTATACCTTGAAACACTAAAACACGCAAATCCTAAACCCTAAATATTAAAACCTCAACCCTAAACCCTAAGCCATCTAATTTGGCTTATATGATACATAGAGCAATTTTTGACTTCTATTCGAAACAAGCTTTGTGTTTACTTAATCATTAAGCGACTTTTATTTTCCACCAAAACGTAATCTGGCTTCTTATAATCATGGTTCATTTTTGAACTTGTTATCAAAAAAAACTTTGTGTTTACTTAATCATCAAGCAAGTTTTCTTTTTCCACCCAAAACGTAATTTATCTTCTTATAATCATGGAGCCATCTTTTAACTTATTATCACAACGAGCTTTATTTTTACTTAATCATTAAGTAATTTTAATTCTTGTAATGACGAAACATCTTTGTGAGGCTTAGTGCCTCCCACTTTGAATAGTTTCTATATGAGCAATGAATTACGATGCAAATAATTAGAAACTAAAAGGATCATCACCGATAAATGGATCATACTCAGTGTAGAAGTATGTGGATGATTCTGCACTGTTATATTTATCTTCTTCACAAGTTGTTCAAATATTTTTTTTATAAACTTTTTTCCTTATGAAACCCTAAACTCAAAAAACCCTAAACCTTAAACTCTAAACCCTACTAACCCTCAAAGACCCTCAAACCCTAAAACCCTTAAACGCTAAACTCCTAAGCCATCTAATTTGGCTTACATATAATCATAAAGCAATTTTTAACTTGTCATCGAAAGAAGCTTTGTGTTTACTTAATCATTAAGCGATTTTACTTTTTCACCGAAATTTAATCTGGCTTTCTTATAATCATGGAACATTTTTTAACTTGTCATCGAAAGGAAGCTTTGTGTTTACGTACTCATTAAGAAACATTTTCTTCTGCAAAAGTACTTTAATTCTAGTAATGAATGAAAAATCTATGTAGAGGCCTATGTCTTCCACTTTGAATAGTTTATATTAGAGCAATGATTATGATGCAAAACAATTAGGAACTAAAAAGATCATCACACGATAAATGGGTCAAACTCAGATTAAAAGTCTGGGGATGATCTCTACATTGTCCATCTTTCATATTCTTTAAACGTTTTCTCATTAATTTTTTTCCTTACGAAACCACTAAACCCTAAACCAAAACCACCAAAGCCTATACCATAAACCCTAAACCCATCACACTAAACCTAGACCCTAAATCCTAAACCCTAACCCTAAAATCCTAAACTCTAAACCCTAAACACTAAACCATCAACCCTAAACTTTAAACCCTAAACCTTACAAATTTGGCTTCATATAATCATAGAGCAATTTTGACTTGTCATCGAAAGAAAGCTTTAGTGTTTACGTAATCATTAACCAACCTTTTTTTCCATCAAAATGTAATTCTGCTTTCTTATAATCTTGAAGTATCTCTTTTAACTTATCATCAAAAAAGCTTAGGTTTACTTAGTCATTAACCAACTTTTATTTTGTCACACGAAATATAATTTGGCTTCTTATAATAACAGAGAATCTTTTAACTTGTCAATGAAACAAGCCTTGTATATTACTTAATCAATTAAGTAACTTCGTTTTTTCCACGGCAGAAAGTTACTTTACTTCTAATAACGATGAAACATCTTTAGGAGACCTAGCATCTCCCATTTTGAATAGTTTCTGTTTGAGCAATGATTATGATCCAAATAATTAGAAACTAAAAGGATCATCTACGGTAAATGGGTCATACTCAGCGTGGAAGTCTATAGATGATTCATGCATCGCATATTCCACTTCTTCATAAGTTCTTCAAAATTTTTTCATAATTTATTATCCTTACAAACACCCTAAACCCTAAGCCCTAAAAACATTAAACCCTATAACCTAAACCCTAAACCTTAAACCTAAACCCTAAAAACCAAAAACACCTAAACAGAAAATAGTAACCCTAATCTTCTAATTTGCATCATATGATAAGAGAATTTTTGACTTCATTATAAAGAAGCTTGTCGTTTACTTAATCATTAAGCAAATCTTCTACACCGAAATGTAATTTTCCTTCATATAATTATGGAGTATCTTTTCACTTGCCATGAAACAAGTTTTTGTTTACTTAATCATTAAGTAGCTTTTTTTTCCTCCGAAAGTTACTTTACTTCTTGTAATGATGAATCATCTTTGTAAGGCTAGTGTCTCCCACATTGAATAGTTTTCTGTTTGAGCAATGATTATAATTCAAATAATTAAAAACTAAAAGATCATCATCGACAATAGGATACATACTCAACGTGAAAGTCTGTGGATGATTTGCATCGTTATCTTTCATCTTTTTTCACATGTCTTCAAAGATTATTTTCATAAATACCAAACCCTAAACTCTAAACCCTCAATCCTAGACCTTAAACCCTAAGCCTTCAAATTTGCTTCATATGATGCATAGAAGCAATTTTTGAACTTGTTATCGAAAGAAACTTTACGTTTACTTAATCATTAAGCAACTTTTCATCACCGAAACGTAATTTGCCTTCATATAATCAGGGGGCATTTTTTAACTTGCCATCAAAACAAGCTTTGTATTTGCTTAATCATTAAGTAACTTTTCTCTTCCGCCGAAAGTTATTTTACTTCTTGTAATAGTAAAACATCTTTGTAAGACGTAGTGTCTATCACATTAAATAGTTTCTGTTAAAGCAATGATTATAATCCAAATAATTAAAACTAAAAGGATCATCACTGATAAAAGGCTAATACTCAGCGTGGAAGTTTTTAGATGATTTTGCATCGTTATCTTTCATCATCCTGACATAGTTCTTCAAATAATTTTTCATAAATTTTTTACCTTATCAAGACCTAAATCCTAAAACCCCAAACCCTAAACTCTAAACCCTAAACCCTAAACCTAAACCCTAAGCCTTCTAATTTAGCTTCATATGATCATAGAGCAATTTTTGACTTGTCATGAAAGAAGCTTTGTGTTTACTTAGTTATTAAGCAACTTTTCTTTATCCACCGAAACGTAATTTGCCTTCTTATAATCATGGACGATCTTTTAACCTGTCATCGAAACAAGCTTTCTATTTACTTACTCATTAAGTAACTTAATTCCTGTAATGATAAATAATCTTTGTGAGCCTAATGTCTCCCACTTTGAATACTTTCTATTTGAGCAAATGATTATGATCCAAATAATTAGAAACTAAAAGGATCATCACTGATAAATAGGTAATACTCAGCATTGAAATCTGTGGATGATTCTACATCGTTATATTCATCTTTTTTGACAAGTTCTTCAAATATTTCATTATACATTTTTTTCCTTACGAAACCCTAGAACCCAAAAAACCCTAAATCTTAAACCTAAAAAGCCTTAAACCCTAAAACCTACGATATCAAAGGGATCATGATCGATGAATGGATGATACTCAGGCTTAGAGCTTTAGGATGATTTGGCATCATCATCTTCCATCTTCTCGATAAGTTCTTCGAATATTTTTTGATAAATTTTTTTCCTTACAAAACCTAAGGTTGAGCTTAAAAATAAAACTAAAAATTTAGCTTGAAAATTGAACTTTCAAAATTAGAATGAAAATAAAATTAAAAAACAAACTTTGAAAAATTATTTTTGTAAGACAAATTCCGAAAGATTGTACAAAATCTACTTTATTTTTAGAGAGGTTATAAATCGTACAAAATCTGCTTTATTCTTAGAGAGGTTATAAAGTGCTGAGTAATTACGCTTGAGTGCTAATTTATACAAACTAAAAGTAAAATTGATCACTATTTTAAATGAAATAGTTGACTATCTTCTTTTTCAAAAGTTATATGCGATGATGGAGTATCTTTACCTTTCCACCGAAACATAATTTAGCTTCTTATCATCATGGAGCATCTTTTAATTTATCGTCAAAAGAAGTTTTGTGTTTATTTAATCATTAAGCAACATTTCCTTTCCATCGAATGTTACTTTCCTTCTTATAGTGATCAAGCGTCCTTGAGGGGCCTAGTGCCCTCCACTTTAATAGTTTGTGTTTGAGCAATAATTCTGATCCCATTAATTAAATATCAAAGTGATTATGATCTGCGACGGGATGATACTCAGTATTTGAACTTTAAGATAATTTGGCATTGTCATCTTTCATCTGCTTGAAATGTTGTTCGAATATTTTTTGATAAATTTTTTTTCTTACAAAACCTAGTGTTGAGCTTGAAAATAAAACTAAAAA
Organism: Xylocarpus granatum; assembly: GCA_019650275.1. Lineage (NCBI taxonomy): Eukaryota > Viridiplantae > Streptophyta > Magnoliopsida > Sapindales > Meliaceae > Xylocarpus > Xylocarpus granatum. The sequence continues at coordinate 428,887 of BNST01000809.1, read as the reverse complement.
TTTGACTTAAAAATTGAACTTTTGAAATTAAAATGAAAATAAAATTAAAAATTGAACTCAAATTGAAATGAAATAAATTGAACATTTGAAAAATATTTATTAAAGCAAATTTTGAAATATTGTAAATATCTACTTTGTTTTTAAAGAGTTTATAAATTGCATCCCCGAGTAACTAAGCTTCAATGCTAATTTATACAAATTAAAAATAAAATTGATCACTGTTTTAAATGAAATAATTGAGTATCTTCTTTTTCAAAAGTTATATGCAATGATGGACTATCTTTACTTTTCCATCGAAACATAATTTAGCTTCTTATCATCATGGAGCATCTTTTAATTTATCGTCAAAAGAAGTTTAGTGTTTACTTAATCATTAAGCAACATTTCCTTTCCACCGAATGTTACTTTACTTCTTATAGTGATCAAGCGCCCTTGAGGGGCCTAATGTCCTCCACTTTAATAGTTTGTGTTTGAGCAATAATTCTAATCCCATTAATTAGATATCAAAGTGATTATGATCTGCGAAGGGATGATACTCAGGCTTCGAACTTTAGGATAATTTGGCATTGTCATCTTTCATCTGCTTGAAATGTTGGTCGAATATTTTTTGATAACTTTTCTTTCTTACAAAACCTAGTGTTGACCTTGAAAATAAAACTAAAAATTTGCTTACAAATTGAACTTTCGAAATTAAAATGAAAATAAAAATAAAAACTGAACTCAAATTGAAATGAAATAAATTGAACATTTGAAAAATATTTATTAAAGCAAATTTTGAAATATTGTAAATATGTACATTGTTTTTAAAGAGTTTATAAATCGCATCCCCGAGTAACTAAGCCTAAATGCTAATTTATACAAACTAAAAGTAAAATTGATCACTGTTTTAAATGAAATAATTGAGTATCTTCTTTTTCAAAAGTTATATGCAATGATGGACTATCTTTACTTTTCCACCGAAACATAATTTAGCTTCTTATTATTATGGAGCATCTTTTGACTTGTCATCAAAATAAATTTTGTGTTTACTTAATCATTAAGCAACATTTCCTTTCCATCGAATGTTACTTTTCTTCTTATAGTGATCAAGCGCCCTTGAGGGGCCTAGTGTCCTCCACTTTAATAGTTTGTGTTTGAGCAATAATTCTGATCTCATTAATTAGATATCAAAGTGATTATGATCTGCGACGGGATGATACTCAGTATTTGAACTTTAGGATAATTTGGCATTGTCATCTTTCATCTGCTTGAAATGTTGTTCGAATATTTTTTGATAAATTTTCTTTCTTACAAAACCTAGTGTTGACCTTGAAATAAAACTAAAAATTTGGCTTAAAAATTGAACTTTCGAAATTAAAATGAAAATAAAATTAAAAATTGAACTCAAATTGAAATGAAATAAATTGAACATTTGAAAAATGTTTATTAAAGCAAATTTTGAAATATTGTAAATATGTACATTGTTTTTAAAGAGTTTATAAATCGCATCCACGAGTAACTAAGCCTAAATGCTAATTTATACAAACTAAAAGTAAGATTGATCACTGTTTTAAATGAAATAATTGAGTATCTTCTTTTTCAAAAGTTATATGCAATAATGGACTATCTTTACTTTTCCACCGAAACATAATTTAGCTTCTTATTATTATGGAGCATCTTTTGACTTGTCATCAAAATAAATTTTGTGTTTACTTAATCATTAAGCAATATTTCTTTTTTATCAAATGTTGCTTTACTTCTTTCAATGATCAAGCACCCTTAAGAGGCCTAGTGTGTCCCACTTATAATAGTTTGTGTTTGAGCAATAATTATGATCCTATTAACTATATATCAAGGGGATCATGATCAGCAAATGGATCATATTCAAGTTTGGAGCTTTCGTATGATTTGCAATCGTCATCTTCCATCTTCTTGACAAGTTATTCGAATATTTTTTTTATTAATTGTTTTCCTTACAAAACCTAAGGTTGAGATTGAAAATAAGACTAAAAATTTAACTTGAAAATTGAACTTTTGAAATTAGAATGAAAATAAGATTAAAAATTGAACTCGAATTGAAATGAAATAAATGAACATTTGAAAAATATTTTATTAAAGCAAATTTTGAAAGATTGTAAAATATCTACTTGGATTTTAAAGAGCTTATAAGTTGCCTTCACAAGTAATTAAGCTTCAATGCTAATTTATACAAGCTAAAAGTAAAATTGACCACTATTTTAAATAGAATACTTGAGTATCTTCTTTTTCAAAAGTTATATGCAATGATGGACTATCTTTACTTTTCCACCGAAACATAATTTCGCTTTTTATTATTATGGAGCATCTTTTGACTTGTCGTCAAAAGAAGTTTTGTGTTTACTTAATCATTAAGCAACATTTTTTTTTACCAAATGTTGCTTTACTTCTTTCAATGATCAAGCACCCTTGAGAGGCCTAGTGTCTCTCATTTCAATAGTTTGTGTTTGAGCAATAATTATGATACTATTAACTATATATCAAGGGGATCATGATTAGCAAATGGATCATACTCAAGTTTGGAGCTTTAGGATGATTTGCAATCGTCATCTTCCATCTCCTCGACAAGTTCTTCAAATATTTTTTGAATAATTGTTTTCCTTACAAAACCTAGGGTTGAACATGAAGATAAAACTAAAAGTTTAACATGAAAATTGAACTTTCGAAATTAGAATAAAAATAAAATTAAAAATTGAAATAAAATAAATTGAACATTCGTAAAATATTTTTTTGGAGCAATGTTTGGAAGATTGTAAAATATCTGCTTTGTTTTTAGAGAGCTTACAAATCGTCTCCCCGAGTAATTAATCTTTAGTGCTAATTTATATAAACTAAAAGTAAAATTGATCACTATTTTAAATGAAATAATTGAGTATCTTCTTTTTCAAAAGTTATTTGCGATGATGGAGTATCTTTACTTTTCCACCGAAACATAAGTTACCTTGTTATGATCATAGAGTATCTTTTGACTTGTCGTCGAAAGAAATTGTGTGTTTACTTAATCATTAAGCAACATTTCTTTTCCACCGAAAGTTTCTTTACTTCTTATAATGCTCAAGCACCTTTTTGAGGCCTAGTGTCTCCTACTTTCAACAGTTTGTGTTTTAGCAATAATTCTGATCCTATTAAATAGATATCAAAGGGATCATAATCGGTGAATGGATCATACTCAAGCTTGGAGCTGGAGGATGATTTAGCATCATAACCTTCCATCTACTCAATAAGTGCTTCAAATATTTTTTGATAAATTTTTTTTGTTACAAAACGTAGGGTTGAGCTGGAAAGTAAAATTAAAAATTTAACTAAAAAGTTAATATTTTGAAATTAGAATGAAAATAAAATTAAAATTTAACTCGAATTGAAATGAAATAAGTTAAACATTTGAAAAATACTTTATTAAGACAAATTTTGAATATTGTAAAATAACTGCTTTGTTTTTAGAGAGCTTCTAAATTGCTTCTCCGAGCAAATAAGCTTGAACGCTAATTTGTACAAACTTAAGTAAAATTGATCAATATCACAAAGGAAATAATTTAGTATCTTCTTTTCCAAAAGTTATATACGATGATGAAGCATCTTAACTTACCCATAAAAATATAATTTGGTTTCTTATGATCACGAAGCATCTTTTCACTTGACGTCGAAAGAAATGATGTTTGTTTACTTAATCATTAAGCAACATTCATTTTCCATAGAAGGTTGTTTTGCTTCCTGTAATGATCAAGCACCTTTGAAGGGCCTATTATCTTCCACTTTAAAAAGTTTGTGATTGAGCAATAATTTTTATCTTATTAATTAGATATCAAAGAGATCATGATCGGCAAATGGATCATACTCAAGGTAGAGCCTGTGGATGATTCTGCATCGTCATCTTTCATCTGCTCGACAAGTTCTCCGAATATTTTTTGATAGATTTTTTTCCATACAAATCCTAAGGTTGAGCTTGAAAATAAAACTAAAATTTAACTTGAAAATTGAATTTTTGAAATTAGAATGTAAATAAAATAAAAAATTAAACTCGAATTGAATTGAAATAAATTGAACATTTGAAAAATATTTTATTAATGTAAATTTTGAAAGATTGTAAAATATCTGTTTTGTTTTTTGAGAGCTTATAAATCGCCCTCCCCCGAATAACTAAGCTTGAATCATAATTTATACAAACTACAGTAAAATTGATCACCATTACAAATGAAATAATTGAGAATCTTTTTTTCCAAAAGTTATATACGATGATGGAGCGTATTAACTTACCCGCAAAAATGTAATTTGGCTTCTTTTGACAATGGAACATCTTTTGACTTGTCATCGAAAGAAGTTTTGTATTTACTTAATCATTAAGTAACATTTCTTTTCCACTGAAAGTTGTTTTGTTTCTTCTAATGATCAAATAACTTTATGGGGCCTCGTGTCTTTCACTTTCAATAGTTTGTATTTGAGCAATAATTCTAATCCCATTAATTAGATATGCAAGAAATTATGATTGGCAAATGGATGATACTCAGGATAGAGCCCATGGATGATTCTGCATCGTCATCTTCCATCTTCTAAACAAGTTCTTCAATTATTTTTTGATAGATTTTTTTGCTTACGAAACCTAGGGTTAATCTTGAAAATAAAACTAAAAATTTAACTTGAAAATTGAACTTTAGATATTAGAATGAAATTAAAATTAAAAATCGAACTCGAATTGAAATGAAATAAATTCAAGTTTTCAAAAATATTTTATTAAAACACATTTTGAAATATTGTATAAGGTTTGCTTTGTTTTTAGAGAGCTGATAAATTACCACCCCGAGTAACTAAGCTTGAGTCCATATTTATACAAACTCAAAGTAAAATTTATCTCTATTACAAATGAAATAATTGAGCATCTTCTTTTCCAAAAGTTATACGCGATGATAGTACATCTTTACTTATTTGCTAGAATGCAATTTGGCTTCTTATGATCATGGAGCATTTTTTGAGTTGTCATCAAAAGAAGTTTTGCGTTTACTTAACCATTTAGAAACTTTTGTTTTCCACCGACAGTTGCTTTGCTTCTTGTAATGATGAAGCAGTTTTGTGAGGCCTAATGTCTCCCACTTTGAATAGATTGTGTTTGAGCAATAATTATAATCCTAATAATTAAACATCAAAGGGATCATGATTAGCGAATAGATCATACTCAGACTTAGAGCTTATGGATGATTTTGTATCGTCATTTTTTATCTGCTCAATAAGTTGTTCAAATATTTTTTGATAAATTTTTTTCACAAAACCTAGGTTTGAGCTTAAAAATAAAACTAAAAATTTAGCTAGAAAATTGAGTTTTTAAAATTAGAATGAAAATAAAATTAAAAACTAAACTCGAATTAAAATGAAATAAATTAAACGTTGAAAAAATATTTTATTAAGACAAATTTCAAAAGATTGTACAAGATCTGCTTTATTTTTAGAGAGGTTATAAATCGCCACCCCGGGTAACTAAGCTTGAGTACTAATTTATACAAACTAAAAGTAAAATTGATCACTATTACAAATGAAATAATTTAGCATCATCTTTTCCAAAAGTTATATCCAAGGATGAAGCATCTTTACTTTTTCACCAAAACATATTTGACTTCTTCTGATCATGGAGTATCTTTTCATTTGTCGTCAAAAGAAGTTTCGTATTTATTTAATAATTAAGTAACATTTATTTTCCACCGAAAGTTGTTTTGCTTCTTATAATGATCAAGTAGCTTTGTAGGGCCCAGTGTCTCCTACTTTCAGTAGTTTGTGTTTGAGCAATGATCCTAAACTCTAAATTCTAAACCCTAAAAACCCTAAACCCTAAACCCCTAGCCCTAAATCCTAAACCCTAAACCGTAAACCCTGAAACCCAAACCCTAAAATCCTAAACCTTAAAACCCTAAAACCCTAAACCCTAAATCTCAAACCCCAAACCCAACCCCAAACCCTAAGCCCCAAACTTAAACCCAAACCCCAAATCGCAGACTTGAAAACCCAAACCCAAGACCCAAAACTCAAAACCCTAAACCTCAAACCCAAAACCCAAAACCATAAACACATGTTAATAAACACAAACCCTAAATTTGAAACCCTAAAATCTCGAATCTTAAAACTCAAACCCTAAACCTTAAACCCTAAACCCAAAAACTATAAAATCCCAAATTCAATATCTCAAACCTTAAACTCCAAACCCTAAACACATGTTAATAAAATGTAGTTAGATTAGTGATTCTAACTGCATCCAAGTAAACTTGACTAATACTTCACGCATCAATATACAAACTACATTGGTGTTCTAACTACTATTTTTAAAGACCTCCACCCCAGTTCAAATGTCAACTACGAGAATCCAATACAATGGTTTACAATTATGGGTCTATTTCTATATTCAATATACATAGATGTTTAAAGGAAACGGAACATCCTTGTAGGCACAACAGTTTTGTCTAGCGCGTTTGGTAGTGATAATTTAAATTTGAGAGTAAAATGAACAAAAATAAAGTGTGTCTATTCATAAATGCAAAAAGTAGGGTTGGAAAGTAAAATTATCAAAAGTGATTATTTTGGCAAGAATAAATTAAAATTGATCAAAAATATTACGAGGGATCAAAATAAGGTTAAAATCAAAAAAATTTCAACAACAAAATCATAATTAATAAACTAAATTCTACCACAAATAAATATAATAATAGATTGAATTGATAATTAATAAAATAGTAAAATAAAGGAGACACAATGATTTATTTTTGAAAAAAATTATATAATTATTTTTATAATAGAAACCATTCAAGCTAATAACAGGAGAGTCAATAAAATTTTTTAATAATAAAGATGAACTTATAAATGATAATTTTTTATAAAAATTTTTAAACATAATTTTAATTAATTTTTTTTGAGAGACCCAGCTTTTAATTTATTTTTCTTTAAACTTCTAAAATCTTTTTTCCTCAATAAACTCTTTGAATGACACACTCATAAAAGCAAAATGTCTACCTACCAATTACTTACAAAACTTTGTAAGCATCCCAATTAGATTTTAGTGAGAAAAAATTGAAAATCTCTAAAAAAAAGATCCCAAATAAATCTCACTTACAAGAATTTAATTTGTGTTAATGTCACATTCTAGATTATTAGCGAGTATGTGTGGTTATATATATTATTAGAGCTGACTTACTACTTAATATGTGAATATTCTGATTTGTGATATATTTTCTGATATGTCAATGTTCTATCTGACGCGCAGGTCATGAGATCCTAAGTAAGAGAGATATTACAAGTAATGTAGAGATATTCTAAATTATTTTAATTTAAAGTCTTTACGTGATATGAATTTCTATAAATATACTTAAAACTCATAAGATTTGTTCTAAATCTAGTAAAATGAAATAAAGACTTTAAAATTACTTTTAGGAAATTTGTCATTTTTAATTTATCTTATGTTCGTCAATCAATTATAGTAAGCCTATATAAAATATTGACTATAAAAGATAATAGTTGGTGTGAGGGATGATGTGTATGATACAATTTAAGAGATTTTCAAGTTGTTTCACTTTATATGATGTGATTTTGTCACCAAGGGAGAATTGTGGGATTATGGAATTATATTAATTAATTATGAGATTGGCCTTTTTAGTATTCATTATTAAATTAAATTGTCTGGCCTTCATATTTAAACATAAGCTTAAACATATCATATAAATTACCTTTAAATTCTCATCATCTCACCAACATGCATAAGTCTACCCACAAAAAGTTGGATTTGAGGGCCCAAATTATTGAAAGTAATTATTTTAATAAAAATAAATTAAAATTAATCAAAAATATTAAAAACAGTCCAAATAAAATTAAAATAAAAAATTTTCTTTTTTCATTTATAATTCATTTAAAATATAACAAATCTTTTAACATATTTTAATTTATTCATTTTAAATTTTAATTTTGTATAAAACACCTATAACACCCCACTAAGTATTTTAAAATCTAAGCAAAGAAATATCAAGGATAGGGTTCCAAAATTTTATTATTAAAAACATAGTATATACAATTTAGAAAATAAAATAAATGAAGAAAATAAGACTTATGATAAATATAATTAAAAGTTCTAAAAAAATTTTAAACCTAAGCAAATTAATTTTAAGGTAAAAAATGGTTAACAGTGTGACACTTCTCACCCTACAAACTTTAAAGAATTCTAATTTTTTAAATAAGAATTGTACTTACTACAATAATATGGCTTCCTGAATCTAAAAGAAGAGAAATTCATCGAACCAGAAGGTCACTGTCGGATATAGTGGAATTCATTGTTAAAGAATTTCATATTCTCGTGTTTTTTTTAAGAATACAAGATTGATATCACATCATGCATATACACTATCTATATCACAAAAGAAACGGGGGGCGAAGAAGAAGGAAACTTTTCCAAGTACACCAAACTCTTAATGCTAGTAAGTTTCCCAACTTAGCCCCGAAGCTTCACAATTTTTTGAATGTACCTTTCTGCACTATGATTGTCTGCGAATAAGCTTTGCCTTCAGATGATTCATGTTTCAAGAACTACTACTGCAGGAAAATCATCTGACCATATGTCACACAGCATACTGAATGAAAAAGATGGAGGTCTATGTAGTGTCTCATGGTTTCCAGGGTGCAGGAGGTGGTGGTGGAGTTGGAAACATTGGAGGAACCGCAGAGAAAATGGTGTTCTTGTCAATGCTGGTACCCTTTTGGCCTGATAAAGCCACAAGTGCTGCGACTAAACCTGCATTGCCCGCAATAGTTGGCTCTGTGTAATTGTAATTAGTGCGAACATCATGGAAACCGTCATGCTTATCAGGACCAGCAACCATGGCTCCCACGAGTGTATTTGGGTTTGGCTTTGAAGAGTCTCTCCACTTCCATCCTCCTTTACAATTATATCTTATCTTGTTCTTTGGGATAGAAGCACCTCTGTGGTGGACACGTTTAGGGTAATGGTTACCAAAACCCACAATATAACTAACTTTCCTAGGATTTTTGCCAAGGATGTAATCGATCTGTCAAATACAACCAGAAAATACAGTTATTAGCCACCATAAGTGATGTATCAAATGTATTAAGGAAAACTCACCACAGCATACCTGAGATATGGCAAATTTACGCAAATCTTCAGTTGTAAAGAAATTTGGCCCACAGTACCATCCAGGCGTATCTGCAGCTTCAAGATAATCACTGAATAAGGTTGCCAAGAAGGCTGCATTTGCCACATATTGGAGAGGCTGTGGTGCTCCATGGTTTAATTGGATCAAGCCACCTGTTAAAGGTTCTAAAATAGTTAGAACAAGATCCCAAAAAAAATATATATGTTACAACAAAATGACCCTGGTAGTCACCTCTGGTTCTGTTCCAGCTTGTAAAAGTTGGAAGGAATGAGCACATGGTTATACTGGTATGATTGTGAAAGGTCCTCAACATTTCTTCATATGGATACCCAGGGCTCAAGAACAACCTCAACCGGCTCAAAAGCAGCTAGAATGAAATAAGTTATATCAGCAACAAACAGCTAAGGTACATCAAGAAAGCTTTAAAATTGAACTAGTAAAAAGTTTACGAGTCCAATATGTTCCATGTATCATACTGGATTAAAAAATTTAACACTTACTTAAATTTCCAAGCACCAAATGAATAGAACTCAATAACTCACGGCTTTTACCAAAATTAATGTAAGTGAAACTACTGGAAGGAACAAATAAATTCTCCATAAACTGAGACTTGGCCATGAATAAAAAATAATCTGTATTTTATAAGATTAAAAAAATTTAAAAAAGGACAATGAAATCTTCTGCCTTTCTTTTTTTCTTTTTTTACAATATATGTCACTGGAAACCACATTACTGCACCTAATCCCAAAAGGATGTTTAACAAGTTCAAATTATAACTTAGTGATGTTCAAATTATAACTTAGTTATCTAAATTTGGCTGAGCATCCCTCAACTAATTCAAATTAGAGGCAGATTGCATGAGTGTCACAATAAGGACAGAAGCAGTTCACAAAGCCAATTCACATACTAAGAACAAGTAGCACGAAGATGGACAAACTTACTGCAGCACCAGCAAGCTTGTTGTCCCAGGTAAGTACACTGTTGTCTAGAATTCCCCAGAAAATACCAGCATGTTTAGCAAGACCTGTAGTAGTTGCAAGCTGAAGATAGGAGGAATTCCCGGTTGCATAGTACAACCAAGCTCCACCCCAAATAAACTCATCCCAGTAACCACTCGAATTATAGAACGTTGCAGCATCGGCATTACCAGCACTGTATCTGCCACGCTGCTGCCTTGAAAACTGAAAGAGGGTTTTTGCTCCATGGACAAGTTTCTGTGAGTAAGCCTTGTTGTCTTTGAAGACAATGGAAGCAGCAGCCAAAGACGCAGCCATTTCAGCAGCTAAATCTGAACAACTGCTACATTCCGTGACAGGTCTATCATAATCAATATCCTCAGGACGCATCCAGCAATAATGGTCATTGGGAGTTGTGCTCCCACCGGAGGTATCCCCTACCCCAACCTATTAAAATGCAGGGAAGCCCAATGAATCAAACTAGCTACTCCATAAAAGATATCCATATCCCATCGATAGAACATCAATCATTCCTTCACAAATCTCATTTAGTAATATCATTCTTAACGGAGTGCAATCATAGTGAACACAATAACATGGAAATAACATGAAAGTATATACCTTTTTTGGATAAATTGTATGAAAAGCTATCAAATTAAATTAAGAAACACAAAATCACCAGCGAAAATAAGATTGATGAGAGAATGAAACCTGAGCAACCATCTTGGAGATGGAATCAGCAGAATGATTGAATGTCTTGAGAAAGTAATCATTACCCCACTTGATAATTTCTTTAACATGGTTCAGCTCACCAGCAGCTTCATATTTGGCACTGTACTCAATAACACTCCAGCTCAACATTGTCATGGCAAAAGATGCTGGAAAATGAAACTTGATAGCGTCCCCAGCATCATAGTATCCCCCAACGAGATCTTTTGTAATACTTGATGAATCCGATTTCCCATCGTTCAAACAAGAATTACCCCTCCATGACACATTATTATGCTTCGGTAGCTTCCCAGCTGCAACAAATCAAACACCCAGAAACGAAATTCGTTAACTTTTAACAAAAAAAAATGAAAAAAGAAATTAACTTTGGAGATATCAGTACGTACATCGTTGAGCATTGAAGAACATGAGAGCTTTATGTAAAGCAAGAGTGTAATTATCAGATGGAGCATGATTGTGGCGATGCCGCGGCACCGTTTTGACAATAAGAGTGATGAAACCGGCTAATAAGGCGGAGACAAGGAGAGTACCAACAGTCCAAACGAAGATCTTACGGCTGACGATGATACAACCCAGATCTACATACTTCTTCTTCTTCTGTTCAGTAGGACCAAGAAGCCAACTTTGCTGGGTTTCATCCAACGGCCTGGACAGAGCCGCCCTATCGAAATCCTGAAGATTCCTGCTCCGATCATCGTCAGTAGCAGAGTCCGCCGTGTTTATCTCAAGTGGGCCACCCCACGGATCTCTACCATACATGCTCATTTTCACCAAATCACGACAGATCTGTTACGACTGAAACTCTATTATGGGATTTCCCTGATTCTGCTTGTACGAGTGAAAACAGATTGAAAGAAAGTGAGAAGAAGAGTGGTGTGATTTGGTGGTACCAGTCTGTCAATAATGTGGGTGGGATTGGATTCTCTTTCAATTTATTCTTTAAAAACTAATAAAAATTCTATAAAAAAGAATTAGGTAGTGCTGATGACAGTAACAAGTCCACTAATTAACAATGACACTCCGGCTGTATGCCCTATTTTTCTCTTCACGTTTTCGTTCTTATATTATTAATTAAAAAAATAGATACAAAATTTGTATTAAAAAACATATATTTACACATAGACAATGATGGACTTTGCTTTCCTTTGCTTGTTTTATGCTTCGGGTCCACATATTTTCCTAGAAAGCTCATTTCAACCAACGTTAGGTATTGCAATCTTGCCTTGTAATATAATGTCATTGCCCGTTGCCCACACTGACAATTATCTTTTCCTTAATAGTTGGTAATGACAAGATTTTATTACCTTTGACAAGTGCCCCCAACTACAATTTTTCCACACGCCTTTCCCTTTTTTAAGATCCAACCAAAACGTTGGCCGACACTTGAAGCCAAAGATATTCATTATTGCTCTCTTTTTCGTATTTTATTTTGTGTAAAACTTTACTTGTATTCTATATTATATCATAACTATTCATTCGGGCTTTGGCATTTATGTAGATAGTGTTAGGGTCTGTGCTTTTCTACCATTTCTCCATCGCAGCCCCTAATACTATATAAAATGTCAAAACATTCCAAAACACACGTCTTAACTCATTGCCACCCTCTTTTAACTCTTCCCAACTGTCGGTGCTAATCTCATCTACAGTGGACAGAGTTGTACTTTTTTTTATTTTTGTTTAATGAGAATTCCAATGGAAATTGTCAGCTAACTTGTCATTATCATTTCATTTGGATTGATTTGTACTATTCACCCAACAAATACTTAGTATTCTTATTGAACCATTGGGGCGCGTATAATAGAATTTGAGAACTAAACGAGTCCGTTGCCTCAATTGTTGATCTGCATTACTTCAAGAATTACATCATTTGGATTGGTGTTACCGTGAGAAGAAGAGCACTACATTATATGCATATGCAAGCAGAAAAAACTGCTATTTATCAAATCAATCAGTACATTTATAAATGGGAGAACCTCTTGCCGATTTAGGCATTTAGCTAGTAATCCAACTCTATTAAAGGAGGAGATTTTGATAGTGGGCACTACAAATCTAGATCAAAACTTTGGGTGACCTGCCTTGTCTTCTTAGATTTTGTGACCTGCATTCTTTAGCAATAGTTGACCAGAGTTTTGCAGATGGACCACAAACAATTACACCAACATGAACAGCACCAATCATCTGATATTGACCGGCCCAAAGGTTTCTCCAGAAAGCAAATATAGAGACAATGCAGAAAAATTGGATTCTTATCATTCAAACATTAGCGTGAAAGAAGATATACAATCTTCGCAAATAGCACCAGATATGCACTTTCTAATAATTAAATCATTGATGACTGCCAACTACATATTCAAATGCAATTCATATCTAAAAACTGAATTGTTGTGACAGGGCCACAATTGCTCAGCTCACTCTCAAGATATGAAACACTTAATGAGAAAAAGGACCTGAATATTTGACGATGCTGATGAAATGAGATATGAAATCACAGATATAATATATCAAATCAGTTCTTTTTACCATAAATTTTCAAAAAACGATAAAAGAAAGGCCGTAAATTTGAAATCTGGTGTGCATCCATAGTCCATGATTCCAACACTAGAATAAATTTTTTCGTAAATCATTGTCTGTGTGAGAGCAAGTCAGCAGGTTCTTCATGAAGTACCGGAGGTGGTTCATCCAGGAAGCTGGATGCAAACTAATCAAGTTGATTATCACAAGCTGCGAGCATCGTTGGCAGAACTGGTTGCTTAAGCTGAGGTCCAGCGTGATGTAGCAGCGTGGAATCCAGTCCAGTAATTCAGTCGAGGAAGTTGTGCTTCTTGTTAACGTGCCAGCTGGATTGGATAGGAAGAGTGTAATCAAGTAACTAATTATTGTTAATGATAGTTCATTAGTTGAAGAAGAATCTAGTAGCTCTGTCAGAGACATTTCCAGCTCTACCCTGCAACAAAAATGAGGAAAGGATCATTGCAAGCACGTGGAAAAGTTCTAAATTAAATCTACTGCAGTTTTCAATTCAAATAAAATATTAGAATTCTATCTGATCTGTGTTTGACACAGTAGGATTATCATTTTTAGGTTTTTTTTTAATTTATCTCGTGAAATCATTTTGATTATTTAAATATTTTTTAAAAATAAATAAAATATTATTTAATTTTTATCATTTAAAAATTTATATTGAACAAGAAGACGGACTCTCTTCAAATTTAATCTATCTCAAGATAAAGTAAATCACGTAACATGAAATTTAACAACTTATTTATAAACCTATTACTCTGTTCTCTTTTTAAACAACACAACAAATTAGTATCAAAGCCAGGCTGACCACCACGTAAATCGTATTATGGAGCATATGAAAGACGTGGTTATGGTGTTGTCTAATCGGACAGAGGGGATACTATTATTGTCAGGCAGCGGACATGGAGATGCATCAAGGTCGAATTTTAAGAGTAAAGAAAAGGTGGTTACAAAGGGCAAATCCACATGGCAATACTAACTTGAATTTCCACGCTATAATTGTATGGAAGATCCAACATTGTGGATATATCGCATTGATCAATTCTTTGAATTCCAACAAACAAGTGAAACACATGAAGTTTTCTATGGCTGGCTATCATATGGATGGAAATGTGCAACATTAGTATCAACGATTTAAGGAGAAAATTGATGGGGCAAGCTGGGAGAACTTTAAGCATGAGCTTCATCTAAGATGCGGACCTTCCAAGTACCAAAACCCTTTAGTGATCTTCCTAAGCATCAAGGTCGATTTGATATTGGTGGAACATGATTGACTCTTACATAAGGCAGGAAATCTAACAGAGGAACAATAGGTTGGTTATTTCGTTGGTGGATTAAAGGAAAGGGTAAGGGTGGATGTTCAAGCTTCAAACCTAAAGACTCCTGTAGCAATTGGACTTGCAAGATTGTACGAATCTAAAATTCTTAAAATAAGATGGATTAATTCCTCAGAAGCAAGGAGATCGACAATAACTCCAGGAGAACGACCGCTTCCTTCTTCATCCCTGATCAGATCCAAAAATCCAGTAATTCGAAAACTAAGTCCAGCTAATTAAAAGAAAGGAGAGATCGTGGCCTATATTTAAATTGCGATAAGAAATTTTCACTGGGACGCCATTGCAAAAAATTGTTTTTGATCGATGGAGATTTTCCTTCCACGGAACAAACAGAAGAGACCATGGAAGAGGCAGAGAGAACAGTTAACGAAGAAGAAAATCTGGAGATAAGTTTCCATGCCATGCCAGGAGCAGTAGCTCCAGAGACCATGCGATTGAGAGGTAGAATTGGAACCTTAATTCTTACTACATTGGTTGATTCGGAAGTATCCATAGCTTTTTGAATTCAAATGTGGCTGAGTCGTTAGAAAACTCTATGCATCTTCCACAGACAAAAGTATATAGAAAACCTTATAAGCAAAGTAAACCTGCGGCACTCAAAAGGAATGAACACCCCACTGACGGCAAGAATGAAGCTAAGTAAAGATGAAGGTCTACTGTTTGATAACCTAAAGATTGTACGGAAATGTCATAGGATGTCTTCAATATGCTACCTCAACACGGCTAGATATATCAGATCTTGTTAACTGATTTAAGTCACATATAAGTTACAAATTATAAATTTATAATATTTAAATTCATAAAAAATAATTTGTAACTTCAAATTATGATTTTTAATTGTTTATTATATTTTTATAATTCTAAAATTTAAATTTCAAATATGTTACTGCAATATTAATTGGTCATAATACCTCTAAGAAATTTTTGATGAAAATAATTCTATAAATTGAAAGGTTTTTAAATTCGAAATTCTTATTAAACACTTTAAGGGGATCTAGAGAGTTTAAAAGGTTTTGACAGTATTCAAAAACGTCAAAAAAAAAGTAATGATGAGAAATTAATTATCCATAACTTTCGTATTTAAAATTTTAAATTTTTAAGCATATTTTAGTATTATATACTTATATTTCATATTAAAGTATGTTAATAATCTCAGCATTACTTAATTTATAAAATTTTACAAAAGACAAATATAAAATATAGTGGTTTTAATTTTTTATACAACTTATATTATAAAACATTTTAACATTGAGTTTATAATATTTTGGACATAAAAAATATTAAAAATGGTATCAAAAATGGTTAAAAAAATAATTAGATATGTTTTGGAGTCCATGGGTCTATATTCAAGTCGGTTTGATTCGATTAAAGGTTGAAAAAGACCCTTACCAATAGATGACACATCAATTGTCTTTAATTTACATGGATGATATGTCATTCTTGTTGAACATCATCTTAAGAAGATTTAAAGGACTTAAAAAGCTTTAGCACTATTCAAAAACATCAAAAAAAGTAATGGCGTGAGATTGGTTATTCATGACTTTCATGACTTTCACATTCAAAATTTTAAATATTTAAATATATTTTAGTATTATATGCTTATATTTTGTATTAGAGCATGTTAATAATCTCTGTTTTACTTTGTTTGTTAAGTTTTGTGAAAAAAAAATATGAAATATAATTATGAAAATATTATTATATTTAAGGTGGTAGGATATAAACTATACTATACAAAAAAATAAACTACTACTTATTATTGATACTAACACTCCAGCATAAATTAAGATTCATGAATGTTAAAAGCGATCTAATTGTCTTAATGTAATATTCATAAAGACTAAAATTTCTGCTACTATATGGAGTTCAGTCACTCGACATGATAATATCCATGTTTTGATGAAGGTTATTGATAAACAATTTCAATCATCTAATAAAACACTAGCTAGTATCTTTATTATATAATTCTCTTCCATGAAATTTATCATCATCATTGGTGTGTAAGAGAATAGCATATCATGAAGATAAGAGACGTTGCGACTCAATTGAAAACTTTGGATGAGACAATATTTGAACCTTTTCTTGCACACTATATTTTGAATTCACTTTCTCAACAACATGAACCATTCAAAATTTCTTATAACACACATAAAAATAAATAGTTTACTAATGAATTGATGATCATGTGTGTTCAAGAAGATGAGAGATGGATTGCAAAAATAAGAGTAAGCATTCAAAATGCACATCTTATAACAAAGAGAAAGATTAAGAAGAAGGAAAAAAATAAAATATCTATTCAAGCTTAAATAAAAAGAATTCAAATATTTTTTTTGTAAGAAAAAGGAATATACAAATAAGGATTACATTAACTTTCAACAATAGCTTATTAAGAAAGGTATTTCTTTTTCTTTTATAAGTTATAATTTTAATATAACTGAAATTTGTCATAACACATGGTGAACTGACTCTAGTTCTACAATCTATATTATGAATATTTTACAGAGCTTGCAAAATCTAAGGAAACCAGTGATAACTGAGTGTTTTATCTTTTTTAAAAACAAGATAAGCTTAACTATGAAGATTATTAAAACATACAATTTAGTTGTCAATAGTAATTTTGTAATAAATTTAAAAATGACTTTTTATATTTTCAGTTTTTTTTAGAATTTAATTTTTATTTCTAAACTTGTATTTTATGAACATTTCTTCAATTTTTCATATTCTTCTATGAAAATTCTTTATAAATCTAATCTTGTGAGAAATGTTACATTATCTAATAGTATTTTTCATATTAATACACAAAATAATGCTTATTATAATATAATGCATACTCATGCTAGTGTAAAAAGAAATGTTATGAATGAAAATTTCTCTATGTTGTGGCATCGGAGATTAGAAAATATCTCCATAAAAAGAATCAAATGATCAATAAATGATAAAGTACTTAATACTTTAGATTTTACTAATTTTAAGACTTGTGTGGATTGTATAAAAAGTAAGTAGACTAAAAAGTCAAAAAAATATACCAAGAGAAGTTCAGATTTATTAGCAATTATCCATACAGACATTTATAATTCCAACATAAACCCATATAGTTATAAGTATTTTATCACTTTTATTGATGATTATTTACAATTTATGTATTTTTACTTACTAAACACTAAGTATGAAATATTACATACTTTTATTAAAAATTAAAGTAAAAAAATAGTGTCATAAGTAAATAAAAAATGTGAGATCTAATAAAGATGTGAATACTATGATAAATACATAGAAAATGAATAAAAACTTGGATTATTTGTTCAAGAGCATAGGATTGTTGCCTAATACATTATGTCTAGTTCTTCATACCAAAATGATGTAGTAGAAAGAAAAAATTGAGCATTGTTAGATATGGTGCGGAGTATGCTTAGCAATCAAACTTTTTATGTCTTTGTGCACATAAGCTTTAAAGACAGTTGTATACATATTAAACCGAGTTTCAACTAAGACAGTTTTTAAAATGCCATTTAAGTTATTGAAAGTATGAAAATCGAGTTTGCAACATATAAGCATTTGGAGTTGTCCTTCTGAAATAAGAGTTTATAATCCACAAAAAAAGAAATTGCATCATAAAACCATTAACAGATATTTTGTTAGATATTCAGAAAGGTTTAAAGAATATATATTTTATTACACATCCTTTCACATTAAGTTTACGGAATCAAGAAATCTTAAGTTTCTTAAAAATGATTTGATCAGTGGGAGGGATCAATCCCAAAATATAGTTTTTGAGAATGATCATTCATAACCATTCATTTCATGTTCTAAAGTAATTGTGATTAACAACATTCTTCCAATACAAATGGATGTTGATTAAACAATGGTTTATATTCAACTAAATGATAATAAAATTTCAAAAACTAGTAATGTTTTAGTAGATTAGATTGTTGAGTAACCAGTATCAAATTGTTGAGTAACCACTTTTGCAACATACTCCTCAAAAAAATATTGAAACAATATTAAGAAGATTTACTAGAATAAAAAGATCACCAACTTCTAGTGATTTTATTGTGTATTTACAAGAGTCATACTATAATATTAAAGCCATAAATAATTTAGAAATGCTTTTACAAGCAATTAACTGTCAGTAATCTAACTTATAGTATGAAGCCATGAAAAATAAAATAAATTTTACGTCAATGAATAGAGTTTGGGATCTTGTTGAGTTGCCTAAAGAATTTAAATCCATATGGTTTAAATGGATATTTAAAACAAGAAAAGATTCATTACGCAACATTGAGAGATATAAACTAGACTTGTTGCTAAAAGATTTACTTATGTAAAAAAAGAATTGATTATACAGAAACATTTTCTTTTATGTCTAAAAATGATTCTTTTTGTGTGATTATGACATTAATAGTTCGTTTTGATTGAAAGTTACATCAAAAGGATGTGAAAATGACATTCCTTAATAGAGATCTAGAAGAAAAGATTTATATGAAACAACTTGAAGAATTTTTTTTCAGTGATGCTAAACATTTATTTTGCAAACTTAAGAAATATATATATGAATTAAAACAGACCTCTGACAATGGCATTTAAAATTTCATAAAATTATTTTCTTATTTATTTTTTTAAAAAAATATTATAGATCAATATATATACTATAAAATTAGTAGGAGTAAAATTTGTTTTCTTATTTTATATGTGGATAATATACTATTTGTAAGTAATGATAAAGGCTTTCTACATGAGGTAAAACAATTTCTCTCTAGAAAATTTGATATGAAAGATATGGGTGAAACATCTTTTATTATTGGCACTAAAATACATAAAGATAGACATTAGAATATTTTAAGTCTGTCTTAGGAAACATATATCAAGAAAGTTCTACAAAAATTTCAATTGTTAAGTTATCTAAGTGCAACACCAATTGTTAAGAGAAAAAAGTTTAATTTGAGCCAATGCCCTAAAAATGATCTCAAAAAGGAATAAATAAATAACTTTTCATACGTTTCGATTGTTGGAAGCATTATGTATGCTTAAGTTTATACAAAAACTAACATAACTTTTGCAATTGAAATATTGGGACAATATCAGAGTAACCCTAGAATGGACTATTAAAATGTTTTAAGGTACCGTTAAGGAACCAAAGATTACATACTTATGTTTTAACAAACTAACAATTTGGAAGTACCTAACAACCTAGATTCTAATTTCACTAGTTGTGATAATTCAAAAAAATCAAGATCTTGATAATCTTTATGTAAGTTGGTGGAGCCTTATTTTACAAAAGCAATAAGTGATCACTAATTGCTATTTCCACTATGAAGGTCGAGTTCGTTTCGTGTTTTGAGGCCACCTTTTATGAGATTAGGTTAAAGAGTTTCATATTTGTGCTTATACTTATGGATTCAATTTCTAAGCCATTAAGGATCTATTGTGACAATTCAGTTACAGTATTTTTGGCTAAGAATAATAAAAGACAAAGTCAAAGTAAATATATCGACATTAAGTATTTAGCCATTAAAGAATGTATTAAGGAAAATAAAGTGGTCATTAAGCACATCGGCACTAAATTAATTATTGCAAATGCTTTGATAAAAGGCAAGCCACCATCAAGGTTTAAGAATCTCATAATGCATATGAGACTTGGTTCTAATATATAAATTCATTATTATTTATGAAACTCTAATTATTTATTTTCTAGTAAAGTATACATATTTATTTGAAAGAAAACAAATTTATATTAGACCTATAATAAACATAAAGTTTATTCATTAAGTTAAGATTATTATGTTAGACCAAGAATAAATATAAAATTTATACATTAAAATTACCACATTAAAGTTGCAGTAACAAGCATCATACATTTGTAATACGTAGAAGAGAAGTTATCAATTTGATAATATGTTGCCATGATTCATGTATGTTGTTTCTTATATATGAGAATTTGAATATTGTCGTCCAAGTGAGAGAAAGTAAGTTACAAATTATGAATTTTTAATATTCAACTTCATTAAGAAAATAATTTATAACATTCAAATTATGGCCCTTAACTATCCATTATATTTTTATAACTCTAAAATTCAAATTCAAAATATATAACTGTAATATTAAATAGTCATAATAACTCCATTAAATGTGAGAATTTTTTAATGAAAAAAATTCTATAAATTGGGAAGTGTTTTGCTTTGCAAAGATCTCTAAACTCAAAATTCTTATTAAACACCATCTTGAAAGGATTTAAATAGTTTGGAAGGCTTTGGTAATATTCAAAAACGTCAAGAAAAGTATAGAGATTAGTTATCCATGACTTTCACATTTAAAATTTTAAATTTTTAAACATATTTTAATATTATATGCTTACACACTAACACAAACACAATGAGCAACCTGCAAAATAACTCTTAGATACTTGAAAGCAAAATCAAACTAACATGTTTGTTCAAAAATAACATAGGCCAAGTTGATAATAAGAGAGTTGGGTATGATTATTACTAAGGTCTTTTATTGTTTAATGTGATAGCATCAGTGCTGTTGCCATTGTTTTTAATTCAATATTGTTTAGTGTGATAACATCAGTGTTGTTGCCGTTGCTTCCAATCCAATTTTTCATGCTAGAACATAAAGATTGATCTTCACTTTGTTCATGATAAGGTGAACTCAAGAAAACTAGAAATAAAGTATATACCATTTAAAGAACAAGTTGCAGATTATTTAATCAAAGTTTTACTAGCGAGAAGTTTTAATATGTTTAGAAATCATATTAAGCTTAAGAAAGAATTTTGGGAATGGATGTGATGAATTAACAATAAGGGAGAAGAACGTGACACGAAATGAAGAAATCATTTTAACAAAAGAGGAAATGATGACACCTAGAGAAAATATTATTGATGCTGACTTGAAGTTTGTTTTGCATGCAAACTATAGAAGAAAAAGACAAAATGAGAAATTATAATCTAACTAATTATTTAGTTAATGATTACAATTTGTACAACACATAGAAAAGGTGTACGTGGTAGATGTATTTAGTTTTCTTGCTCTCCAATTAACCATGTAAATATGTAGACCTTGTATCATCTTCTTCAGTGTGGAATGAATTACAAAAGACATTCCAGCCAAGACTTCATCATGCTAACACGCTTCAAACAAATATATTGATTAAAAAAATAACAATAAACTAAATAACTTCATTCTGTTAACATAGTTCAATTTTTAAACAAAAGTATAGCGAAGTCCTTTAACAGAATAGTGAAACAAATCAGTAAAAACAACACAAGATTTAAATTTATTGTAAGTTTCAAGTAACGGTGATCGAAACGCAAGCATTAGAGATGGTAACATGTATTCTAACATATCTTAGGATTTTTTACGCATTCATGGAGGTCCAATTATAATAGCAAAAAGCAAAGAGAAAATGAAGGCAACCTTGAATGCGCTTATTAAAGATATTTGTAGGAAGCAAAACTTGCTTAGAGATTTAACTAAGGCATTGGGCTTGGAATATGATCAAAGCTATGTAACACTTGATCCAAGCATATCAGAGAGAATTGGTTCGTGGTTACAATACGTAATTAGGTTGCAGTGTTTTCAAAGTTTAAATATAGTTTTAACATTCTTAACTTCATTTCCGCATTCTTAAGGATCACATCAACATTGTTAATTTTTATTATATTAATAAGTTTACAAATATTTGTAAGTAATAAGTTTGTAGTAAATTTATATTTTGCATGATGATGTAGAAAATAATAATTAAAATGTCTAAATCTTATAAGTTTCAATTGTATATTGTTAAAAATATAAGAAATGGGAAAGATTTTGACAATTTTTGCTTGAAAAATATGATTAAAAAAAGGCACAAAAAAATAAAAAATTGAAAAGAAAAATCAAAAAACAAAGTTTGTTTTTTAGTGTTTTTCTATTTTAATTACTTTATACTTATCTTTGTTTATGTTGCGTTGAAATTTGGTGACAACATTTGATGCGATCCTCAAGAACTCAAATTCTCAAGAAAAGCACGAGAACGCGAAAAACGAAGTTAGAAACATTAAAACCAAATTTGAACTTTGAATATACTGCAACTCAATGACGTCTTGCAGTCATAAACTTTAGTATAATATTCAAAGAAAAAATAAATATTTTTTTAAAAAAAAATCTAAGATATAAGAAATTAAACGCCATAAAAAAAATTATTTTTGATAAGTTTAATTTGCTTTAATAAATAAATAAACTCACAAAACTAAATTTTTTATAATTCATCAACCTTCACCTTTCAATATTTATAAGCATATTTATATAATACCTTAACACTAATAAAATAAACCATAACAAAATAACTTATCTAGCACAGATTAAACTTCTACTTGTTTGAACCTAAATTGATAAGCTAATTGAATTCAAACATACCTAAATTGGACTTAGTAATAATGTTTTCAACCCATTACATAATAAAAATAGCATAACAAAAATTTTTCACGTTTTAGATTCAAAACAAAAAATACACACTTTTTACAAGTCAAATAAACCTAAACTAACTAATTTATGGGTTTTATGCATAGTTAGCTCTTTGTTATTTTTAAAATTATGTTTATACTTCTAAATATCTCCTTAATATGCTTGGATTATGTTTATATAACTTTGATCATATTCCTAACCCCATATCTTTGTTAAATCTCCAAACAAACTTTACTTACTTAAAGTATCTTTAATAAACGCATTCAAGCTTATTTTCATTGTCTTTACTTTTATTCTTATAATTAGACTTGCAAGAATGCGTAAATATTTTAGAATGCATGCTATCATTTCTAATATTTATGTTTCCATCAAATATAAATAAGACTAATCTCTATTATTTTTACTATCGTCAAAATATATTAAATTATGCGTGTATTTTTTAAAATGAAGAAGAAAGTAAAGAAAGATAAACAAAGATAAAACATGGGTTAAATTTATGGGAAAATAAAATTATTAATATATTTACTTATAAAAATAAATTATTTTAATAAAAATTTTTTTTATTTTTTTTATTTGTAAATATAAAAAAATATTAAAATAAAATTATTTTAAAAAAATTTCAAAACAATAAAAGCAGAAACGTGTTTGAGCTGTGCACTTTTTTTCATTCTTTGTTGGCTTAGTTTGGCCGGAGACAGAATCTGTGGATAGAATCATGGTATGACGAAAATTTTCATCTTGTTTGTCAGATTAATTGAGTACTATTCATGTTTTAACATGTTGAATTTTCATTTTTATTTGTTATTATGAATTATCAGGCAACTGGAAATGATAATAAGCTGAAACTGTATTCGTACTGGAGAAGTTCATGTGCTCATCGTGTCAGAATAGCTCTCAACTGGAAAGGTCAGTTTCATTTTTTTTCCACCACTACCATCCCATCCCTTCTCTCCCCTCCTTCCCCTCTCAATTCACCGTCTTTTCGTTCCTTCTGAAATGATTAATTCTGGTAATAATTTTTATAATTACAGGGTTAGACTATGAGTATAAAGCTGTTAACTTGTTGAAGGGAGAGCAATTTAGTCCTGGTAGGTATTTTTTTAATTTGTTTTGATGACGATTTTATGACCCGGATGGCTGATTTGGCAGCGGGTTTGTTTGTATCTCTTTGTTGGTTGATGTCTGATTTTGTAGAATACACAAAGATCAACCCGATTGGTTATGTGCCGGCGTTGGTAGATGGTGATGTTGTTGTTTCTGATTCTTTTGCTATTTTTATGGTCAGTTGCTTGCCGTGTTTTGATTTAGATTGTCTCTCTTCTGTTTTATACAAATGGTTGTTTTGGTTATTTATGCATACAAGATTTTTTCAGTATCTGGAAGAGAAGTATCCACAACATCCATTGCTGCCTTCTGATCTTAAGAGAAAAGCTATTAATTATCAGGTCAATTTCAAAATTTCTTTCTTTAATCAATTGACTATTGTGTATCTTTAGGTTTATTTTGGTTTTTGTTGCTGATTTTGTTAACCATCTGAAACAAGTTGTTTCTTTTATAAACCAAGAATCGTTGCCTCTACATATAGAATATTGAAATCTGCATTTAACTCAAATGACTTAATCCATGGAGATTTTATTCTAATTCTCATCAGAATATGTTAGCTTAGTCCTACATATTAGGTCAACTGTGCATCATTACTGTGTCTTTAGAGAACTAGAAAAGAAAAGGTTGTAATCTGTCGAATATATGTATGCTGTAAACAGCTTAAGACACATGTAAATAGTAAGCATAGGGATTAGCTCTCGCAGGGATGACATTCTATGGAATGTTTCTGAATCCTGCTGTAGCTGTAGAGTTAGCATTCAAATTGTTATGAGGATGACTATAAGAACTTTTCTCATCTTCTGAGTTAGCGAGACTGCTGTTGTAAATTGCCAATCCATTTTTGACTGCCTTTGGTTTCTGGTTGAAGACCTATTTTGTCAATTTTGCTATGTGACACTACCAATTTTCTTTGTACTCAATTTGCAGGCTGCAAATATTGTTTCTTCGAGCATACAGCCTCTTCAGAATCTTGCTGTGCTGGTCTGTTTGTGAAATCCCTTTTAATCATGAGTTCAAATGACATTTGTAATGCTCTTTTGCTGCTTTTTCTTTACAGAAGTACATCGAGGAAAAAGTCAGTGCAGATGAGAAAGTTGCCTGGGCTAAAACTCACATTGGAAAAGGCTTTTTGGGTAAGCCTTACATAAATGTCACTATAAACTATTAGTTAGATCATATTCTTATATCCAATGAGAAATTTTCTTAGTGTTTGAGCTGATGGAAATTTGAATGGATATTGTTGGAACACATTCTCGTCTTTAGGAGTAAGAAGATTCTTCCATTATTGTTTTTCAAATTTATAATTAAAGTGCAGGCATGCATGTATAGATGTATGCACAAATTCACACAGAGCTACTTTATACATTTGCCCATATAAATATGAAAATACAAGTGCATACATATATAGCACTTTTAGATATTATTCAAGGGGAGATCTGTATTGAAGATTAGTTCTTCCTAAAGAATCCTACCAAAGAAGAGCATCCATATTCCAGAGTTGCAATAGCTATGCCTTATTGTATTAGTTTTCTGGTTTGATTTGACCATTGCTTTCCTCTGTTTCAGCACTTGAGAAGCTGTTAAAAGACTATGATGGGAAATATGCAACAGGAGACGAAGTTTTCATGGTTAGTTTTTAATAAATCTTTGTCTCTTCTACTAAACCCTGTATAGTAGTGTGTGTGAGCACTTTCTGAAAGCAAGGCTTGGAAGCCCCTGCTGATGCACTTGAGGTTTAAGCTGCAAGGAGCATTTTGTGGATAGTTTAGGTTATCACATTATCAATTTGGGTAGATTAGTCAAGATATAACCGCATCCTCACAGTTTACAACCTCATATTTGTGAAATCAAAATTAAACTTGGCTGTATAGTGGTGGTTTTGCATGTGTTTAATTTACTACTAGACATTGAGCTTACTCTTTATCTTTCAAATAAAACTTGGGATAATATGTCTGCAAGAAAGTGATAAAAGGGAGGTGGAAGTGGGACAAAAAACCGAAAAAAGAACAATAATTTGTCTTTGCTAGCTCCTTAACACAAGAAGTGATAATGAGGGAGGGAGGAGGAACTGGGACAAAAACCCTTAGAAAGAACAAGATTTTTCTTTGCTATCTCATTATGCAAGTTTTATCCTTTGTGGCATAACATGCAATATAACATTATATTCTGTTTCCCATTTCTGGGATCATGAAATGTAAATGGTTTCTTCTCCCAGAAAATTAAATTCTGAGCTGAAATTATGTTGGCCATGTGCGTTGCAACTGCTTTTGTGGCATCCTAAAACTTCATCTCTACTTTACCACTCAATAAGAATCTGCATAGTGGGTTTCTGTGACATGCGATTCCTATTATGTTATGCATCTGTGCAGGCAGATATGTTTCTAGCACCACAGCTTTACGCAGCCATTAATAGGTTCAACCTTGACATGGTAATGCTCTCCTTTCAAAATTCATGTATATCATTCCTTATTTCAAACTACCTAATTTAATAACAATTAAGTCTTATAATGCATTTGCTTTATGCACATGTAACAATGAGTTCCTCTTTCTTCAATGCATATGCAGACTCAATTCCCTCTTTTACTGAGGTTGCATGAAGCATACAGTGAGCTACCAGCATTTCAAAATGCTGCTCCAGAAAAACAGCCTGACACTCCATCATGAGCTAGCTAAATCAATATTCTGAGGAGGTAGTTTCAAAGTTCTCACCAATTTTCTTTAAGTTTTTTTGTTCTGTATTGTGACTGATGGTTTCTGGCAATTACTTACCCATAGAATACCCATAATGTACCTTTGTGATTAACTTTTAAAGAGAAAATTGATCGTATTCAAAAGTCAAAAACAATTGGGTTTATCAGCATGTGGAAATTTTATCTATGATTGTTTTCAGATTTATGGTTCTGTTACATGATCAAGACTACCATTACCTCCTGGTTAAAACTTATCTTTATGAGTTTTGTTTTTTTTGTGAACAGATCAACCTTTGTTGACTCTCAGTATGCAGAATAAAGTGCCTACAGTTTGGAGCTTCTAGTTAAGCTTTCAAAATGTTTTGAAGTAGGATTGGTTTTTGCTGCTCCATTGTGAGTCTGTGTGATGTGTGATAATAACCATTGAATCAATAAAATAATCAGACTCGTGAACTCTTTGATGTATGATAATAACCATGAATCAGTAAATAATCAAAATAATTCTATCCTGTTTGTCAGTTATATAACAGTAAAGTATGTTCAACATGGAAGCTTTTGAGTTAATCTGTCCAAGCTATCATTGTACATTTTAAGTAAATCGGAATTTTATGCCATGCTGCTTTGAATCGAATAGCTTTAGAGTTGGTGAATGGATACAAGC
Source organism: Xylocarpus granatum (assembly GCA_019650275.1). Taxonomy (NCBI): domain Eukaryota; kingdom Viridiplantae; phylum Streptophyta; class Magnoliopsida; order Sapindales; family Meliaceae; genus Xylocarpus; species Xylocarpus granatum. The sequence goes on along the minus strand of BNST01000809.1, from coordinate 401,308 downwards.
ACATTCACACCTGTAAATGAACCAAATTCCTAGATCTGTACTTAGCTGCATGCTCAGCCAGCTTGCGATATCATACATGGGTTCTTAAATTTCACAGTGAATATGGAAGCAAACCATTCTCAAAGCAAGTACATTATGGCATAGGTTACAGGGAAAAAAAGGTAGAGAATCACGAAACGTGTGAAAATCTTGAAAAACTCGGCAACACAATTGGTTGACTAGACTATGAAGGACTTAATCGAATTGGTCTTGTGGACCTGATGAAAATTGTTCTAGAATTTATTTAAAAGGAGCAACATCTGGTATATACGATCGTTTTAAAGAAACACTGGGAAATGTAACAAATTATGCATAACACAGGGTACACAAATTATTTAAAATTTCCCCTATGGACATTTCCGCCGCTCAATAGACTACTGTTTCCCCCGGAAATAAATATAAAGAGAAAGGAGAAAAAAAATGACACCAACAACGCCGCTGCAGTCACAATTCGCCGTCACCTTTCCTGCTGCCACCTCCATCTTCCAAGCTACCATCAGACCCAGCAAGTTCCAGACTTCAATCATGGCACCGACGAGCTCTCGGCTGTCGTTCTTATCTTCACTCAACCGTGAATTGCAGCTGCAACGACGCGCCGTTTTATGCTCGGGTTTCCCCTCCTTCTCCGAGGTATAACTCCTACCAAGCAAAACTGAAAATTTAGAGCCTGTAATGTTTTTTATGGTGCATTTGAATTATGATATTCCTATTTGTTTTTCTGGTTTCTCGAATGTTTGAATTATGGTGATTCAACATTTTCTTTCTAATCGATTTCGTGTAAGATTATTTTATCTTGTTTAATTGAGGGAATAATTATGTTCATCTTTTGCTTTCCAGCGGGCATATTTTATGCTGTTTGGTCATTCTGCATGTCATGCAATGTATTTTGTAGGGATTTGAATCTATGGTTTCTCTTACCAAAATATGGTAATACAGGATGTGAAATTTCGAAATGGGGGCATTTTCCAGATAAACAAACAGTTTCACCGGCCATTCTGCTCTACAGATTCAACCATACAAGTCATGACCTTTGTGACTGAGGTGATAAGAAACCAACACTGGGCAAAACTCAAAGCCCATCTCAAAACCACGAACCCCACCACACTTCTTCTACAACTCTTTAATTCAGATGCTGACCCTGTTCTCATTCTCAGGTACTTTTGTTGGTCAACGAAAGAGCTTAGAATGTCGTACTCTTTAGTACTCACCGGTAGACTACTACACTCATTAGTATCTGCCAAAAAATACCCAGAAATTAGATCTTTTCTTCACGAATTTGTTAAAAATGAGAGTTTCGGTTCTGTTTCTTCAATTTTTCATGGATTTTCTATGTCTAGTGATAGTTTATGTCATGATTCTATAATCATTGATATGTTAATGTTGGCTTATGTGAAAAGTATGAAACCCCTTCTAGGCTTTGAGGTTTTCAAGGGAGCTGGTGATTATGGGTTGAAGTTATCAGTTCTTTCTTGTAATCAGTTGTTGTCCAGTTTAGTAAAACAGGGTAAAGTTGAGGATGTGGAGTATGTGTATAAGGAGATGAGACGGAGAAGAATTCAGCCTGATTTGATTAGTTTTAATATTGTGATTAATGGGTTATGTAAAGTTGGGAAATTAAATAAGGCTAATGATGTTATGGAGGACATGAAATCAATGGGTGTTTCACCAAATGTGGTTACATATAATACCATTATTGATGGATATAGCAAGAAAGGTAGGATTGGAAAAATGTATAAAGCTCATGCAATTTTTAAAGATATGGTGGAGAACAGAGTTTGTCCGAATGAGATGACTTTCAATATCTTGATTGATGGATTTTGTAAGGATAAGAATATATCTGCTGCTATAAAGGTGTTTGAGGAAATGGAAATTCATGGTGTGACAGCTGGCGTGGTTACATATAATTCTCTGATTAATGGTTTATGTGGGCATGGGAAGCTTGATGAGGCTGTTGGCTTGCGGGATGAAATGATGGCCTCAGGTTTAAAACCAAATGTTGTTACTTATAATGTGCTTATAAATGGATTTAGCAAGAAGAAAATGGTAGACAGAGCTAAGGATTTGTTTGATGATATTGCAGAACAAGGATTATCTCCTTCTGTTATAACATATAATACATTGATTGATGCTTATTGCAAGGAAGGAAGAATGGAAGATGCATTTGCACTGCATAATTCTATGTTAGATAGAGGGCTGTTGCCTGATGTTTCAACGTATAACTGCTTAATAGCCGGCTTATGTAGAAAGGGCGATATTGAAGGAGCTAGGAACCTCACAAATGAATTGAGAAACTGTGGTCTGAGAGCTGATCTTGTGACATATAATATAATTATAGGTGTATTGTGCAAAGATGGGGAGTCAAAAAAGGCAGCAAGACTCTTGGATGAGATGTTCAAAGTTGGCTTGACTCCAAGTCATGTGACTTATAATACTTTGATGGATGGCTACTGTAGGGAAGGAAACCTTGTAGCAGCATTGAATCTGAGAAAACAGATGGAGAAAGAAAAAAAGTTTGCAAATGTTGTGACATATAATATACTGATAAAGGGTTTCTGTCTAAAAGGTAAACTAGAAGATGCAAACAGGCTTCTTAATGAGTTGCTGGAGAAGGGCTTGATGCCGAATCAAACAACCTATTGGATAGTTAGAGAGGAAATGATGGAGAAAGGTTTTGTTCCAGACATAGAAGGGCATCTTTATAATCTTTCAGGCAGCTCATAGCTCCTTGAAAACGGAAAGAGAATTAATAACACCATCATGGCATCCTTGTGAGAACATTGATGCTCATGCATATACTACTGTGTATTTGTCCAGTATCTGTCACATGTTGTTGGTCTCATTTCATACACTGCTCAACACTCGCCAAAAGCAGAGCGGATGGGTACTGACTAAAGGTACATGCAAAGGCTCATCAAATCAACTTTTGTATGACAAGACAGCTTTTTCTGGTTAGTTCTATTACTGGTTTCTTACTGTTTCATTTTAATTATAGCTTTCCCTTTGTTCTTTGGTCCTGAAAGTAATGGAATATATGGTGTTGCTACCATACTGAGTACAGAGATCAATAAACCTCTTGCAGATGTGTCCTAGATTGTATTTTAATGGTCAGTCTTTTCAGTGTTTTGATGTTAGATTGTTTGTCTTGTGACACAAAGGATTATTTGGGTAGTTACGCAAATGGAATTTTTTATAGTATCTGGAAGAGAAATGTCTCGGCATCCATTGCTGCCTTGTGATCTTAAGAGAAAAGCCATCAATTATCTGGTCAATTTCCATCTGCTTTATTTGTTCTTTTAATTATTGTTTCTTTTTTGGTTTCCTACAGTAATTTTGTTAACTGAATCTGCACGTTACTCCAGTTGCTGTTGCTAATAAAGTTTGTCTTAATTCACTGGATTTTATGCTAATTTCTTTACATTACATGAACTTGTACTGCTTCTTATTCTTGTCTCAATCTTGTGTCATTACTGTACCTCTGGAGATTTATTCAAGATAAGTTTTGAAATCTGTCAAGCATATGTATGCTTAAAACAGTTTGTGGCACATGTAAACAATACTGGCTACTGTTCATTGGTTAACCTTTTAATTCATTTGAGAGTGTGGTTCAAATTCCTTCTATAGCTGTAGTCAGCTTTAAGAAGTTAGTGTGCACAAAGTGTTTTTGGGATAATTTATCAATCCCTCCCCACCTCTATGCTCTGGTTTTGGTTCTATAGTATCTATTCTTCTGTACAATGAATTAAATAGGTTCCAGATTTGGACATGGATGAATTTTCTATGATCGGCCAATTTGCAGGCTGCAAATATTGTTTCCTCGAGCATACAGCTTTTTCAGAATCAAGCTGTGCTGGTCTGATTTCTGATATCCTTTTCAATCATGAGTTTAAATCACATTTTGTAGCCCTGTTGGAATGTTTATTTTGAGATTTATTCTATTTGCTGCTTTTCTATTTACAGAAGTACATTGAGGACAAAGTTAGTGCAGATGCAAAACAGCTTGACGCCCCTACAGCATGGACTAGCATAACTTATGCCAATATACTGAGGAGGTATTTTGAAATTAAGTTCTCGCCTATGGTTTTTCTGCTCTATTGTGATTGTGTGTGTCTAGAAATTACATATCCATAGAATGCCCTTAGTTTACCTTTGCAATTTAACTTTTAGAAGGAAAACTGATTGAATTGAAAAGAGTCAAAAACAATTTGTTTTATCAGTGTGATGATATTTTGTCTATGATTGTCTTTGGATTTGTGGTTAAGTAATGTGATCAAGATAACCAATACCGCTCAGTTGAAACTCACCTTATTCTTTTTGGTGTTTTCTTTCAGATCAACCTTTCTTGGAGCTTTTGGAGTTAAGCTTTCAAAATACGTGCGAGTATGATTGGCGATGTATGAGAAAGACCATTGAATAATTCTATCCTGTTTGCCAGTTATAAAGCATTCGAGTATGTTCAAACTTGAAAGCTTTTAGTTAATTTGTCCATTCTCTCGTTGCAGCTATAGTCCTTGGCTTATTCGTATTCCTGTGTGTCACCTCGCTTTCATGTATCCTTTCTTTCCCCAATTGATTCCCCATGTATTTTTCACAATGATATATGTAATCTGGACTTTCTGCTGCTGCGGATCCATAACGATCAAGTTCGGTTCCACGTGGAGGTGGACCATCTTGTGCACCCTGAAGCAAATATGACAATTTATATAACTCATAATTAGCAAGCATAATTTTTTTAATTTGATATAATACAATATATTTAACAGCTAAGAAGTACCTTTCAATTATGTGTACAGTAATGTCCTAAAATTTTTCTCTAGTCCAACAATACTATAACATTCACAAATTTATATGACTATAAAAAATTTATATAATTTTAAAAAATTTATAAATAAATTAATTAGTCAAATATTTTTAATAATGAATAATTATAAATTTTTTTAATAAATTTTAAATTTTAAAATAATAAAATAAAAAAAAATTTAAAAATTTTAATGCTTAGAAAATCAAGTGATAACAAAATTTAAGCAAAAATTATCCTTTAAGTGGTAATATTTTAATCATTTAAAATCATAATAAATTATAATGAACATAAATTATAATAAGTTTTAAGTTCAATAAGTTTACTAGTTTTTTTTTCATAAAATACATACATGCTTAAAAAAAATACACTTATTTACAACATATATATACATGACATAGCACGAGATTAATTTATGGTTGTTTCAAAATTTTCATAAGCTACTTTGTAACATTCTTCCTAAAATTTTCTAGGAATATCTCTTTTCAATTACCTCTTAGTAGGATCTTACATATCATTTATTACTGAATATGCTAATATCACCTGTTAATGATATATAGTATGTGGAGTAATTATAAGTGAGGCATATAATTAACACTCATGCCAAAAGATAAGAGCCACACTCTCACCCTGGTCATTGGTGAGTTCTCCCTTGTGCATAAATACTTCTTCACACAAATGTGAAGACCATTGTATCTAGGAGTATCCTTAAAGTGTCTCAAACATCATACGGACTAATAAACAATAACAATAATAACAAATCTAAAAGATTGGTCACACTAAAAGCTCTATATAATTTATAATTGTTTATTAAAAAAATAATAAAATTTGATATACTAACACACAAAATTTAACTTTTATAAGTATTTTTCTTACAAAAATATTTTTCATTAATTTAAACACAATGCATATGTTCATGCTTACATATCAATATACATGACATAAAAGTAATTACAATAATATAATTTCAAACAATTACAATCACAATAACAAATATACTTATAAACGCTCAAATAAATAAATAAATATATATATATATATATAACAATATCAAAATAATATTTTTATAAGAATTTGTAATTAAAAAATATTTTTAAAAATATATTCAAACATATACATACGTTTATTATGATTTTATTTTAAAAAGTTCAGTATATTTACCTCTTGACAATTATAATAAATACTAATTTATGCACTTTGACTTGTAATAAAAAAATATAACATTCATAAGATTCCTATAAACTATCATAAACTACATATAATCTCATTAACCTCAAATGATGCATAAAACTATGCTTATTTTATTATCTAACTTAATCACTTATTTTAATAGTATGGTATCATATGCTGAGTAACTCCCAAACATTAATTTTAAGAAAATATAATAAATAAAATATTGCAAAGATAATAAAGATATATAAATAATATATTATTAAAATTTTTGAATTTAAATTTATTCTATAATCATTCAAAATAAATTTTGTTTTCAAAGTATCAAATTCTTTTTAATAGAAATTGATAATGAATTATTTTCATTTAAAATTTCATAACAAATCATAGACATAAAATTTTGCTTTGAAATTTTAATATGATAAACTAAACATAATTAAAACTTAGCATGTAAAATTTCAAAATCTTTCAACATATTTTGATTAACTAAAATAATTTCATTATTAAGTTCTTTGATGAAAATGAGAATTTTTTTGGCATCATAGGGTCAAATTCAAAAAATTATTAAAAATCAACAATAAAATAATTTCATATCAAACAAAATTCACAATAACCTTAAAAATATTTAATTTATTCATGTAAGCTAGTTTTTACAAATTCAAAATATATAATTTTATAAAATTTACGAATTGAATCACTATCATAATATTATCTCTATAAAAATTTTATTTTTTTAGTTATTTCTCTACAAATAAAATTCTTTAATCTCTTAATAATGAAAATTAAACTATAACTTCATAATCTAATCATAGATTTTAATCATTATATTTTATAAAACTTCATAATAAAATTGTTTATTATTATAACAAATTAGTAATTAATAAAATCAATACAAAATAAGAAAAGGAAAACTTATTATTTTTCCTTGTCTTTCTTTTTCTTTTGTCTCTTCCTTTTGTTCTTTTCTTTTCTTTCAAATACGCCTAAGTTTTAAATATAAATAAACACTTCTATTTGTGCTAGTATAAAATAATAATTCTATTCTTAATTAGACTCTTTATATATTTAATCTTAAATTTATAATTTATTCTAAAATATCTAATTATATCTTATATAATACATATATTTTTAAAAATATAACTTATTATCGATATATAAATATATAATATATTAAAAAAAATTAGGGTGTTACATGTACTCCACTATGTAAGGTTGAAAATCTTTGCTAAAGCATTGATGACTACACTAACAGATTGCTTTGCTTAGTCGGTGCACCCAAGTCAAGACACTTACTCGTATGCAAATATTATTTTATTAATAAAATATGTATGTTTTATATTTGTCATGTCAATCATCTGTTATTTTTTCACCTACTCACTCGTTTGGTTATTTTAGATATAACATCTAATATACATATTATATATATGTTAGTTTTATTACTTATTGATATTTTATCCAATATTAAAGAATTTGAGCATTGGATTATTGTAAGAGTTTTCAATTTGCAAAATTTTTTAACATTAATTTAATTAATAAGTTTAAATAGTTGATTTGTAGGATTGACATTCTTGAATTAGATATTTAGAAAGTAGAAATTATGATTATTTATTAATATTTTCTGGTCACAATACATGATGTAATTAATAATAAATAGTTTTTAAATTTTATTAAAATATAATTCAAATTACTTGTAATAAATTTTAAATATTAAAAATTTTTAGTTGAGGTTTTCTTGTAAATAAATTTATCATTTAGATTTGTAAATTTATTAATACACAAAGACATCATCATTAGTGAATGATTTTAACTATTATTATACAATCAATTACACCTTAATCAAAAATTAAAACGAAATCCTAAAATAAAATTTTCCTTCTACGGCATAGTATCATTTTGTTCCAAATTATAACTCTAGTATGTAAACTAGAGTGAGAACTCATTGATACATATATTTAAGCTTGTTTGTTTGTTTGTTTATTTTTATATTTAAATATTTTCATGTGAATAAACGATTTTCTTTTTCTTATTTAATAAAAACTTATTTAATTTTTTTTTGGTTAAAAAAACAAACAAATAAACTTAAAAATTAAATTCAAGAATTATACTTGTCAACATTTAAGTTCATGTCTTAACAAATAAAATAGATTTGTTTGATAGGAAGATCTGATTCAAGCTAGTAAGACACATCTATGATGATGATGGTAATGTTTGGAGTAAAGGTGTCAATTATACATATTAAATTTGTTTCATGTTTTGTTAGGTTTTGAAATTTTCTATTTTTAGTTAATTAAAAATTATAAAAATATCACAAAATTTGTGTATTATACAGCAACTTCTATTGATATTGTTGATTTTTTTTTCGGTTTCTAAATAAATAAATTAATTATTTGTGCTTTCGTAACCAAATCATAGTCCATTAAACTTTTGTGTTGATAATGTAAGTCTAGCCAAAATCCAAGTAAATTTATGTAAGCTCTTGCATGGATTTAGTCACGATGTTTTTTGAATCGTGCTTATATTGCATTGGATTGATTCATTTGATGTCTCCAATTTAAATATTAAAAAATAATTAAAAAGGTAAGAGATACCTTCCTACATCTCTAATTTGACGATTTTTTTTCCTATTTGCATCATTTTCCAAGATTTGCTCTACAGTATGGCATCTCATAATTTGTGTTTGTTTCAGTGAGTCAAGATTTGTCTTTCGGTTTACCTTTAATTAGCCAAGTTAAGGGAGTTGATTGTTTAAATTGATAAAACTTGTTAATTTGAATTTCACCTCCGATGGTGAACGTACCTGATATCCGTACGTCAAGGGGCTTTAAGAATTTATTTCGTCCAGGCGTGCGATTGAAATGGTTAGGCTTAGGCAAGTGGAGATGGGGTCACATTTAAGCACTAGATTAATGGTCGAGTCAAAGTGGGCGCTATGAATTTAATGGGCCCAGGCCCTCAACAATTAATACAACTACTTGACAGCTTTTTCTTTTTCATCAAGTCGTCCACCAAGACTATCCTAATTATTATTATCATTTCTTTCTTATTGATATATTGGCAGGCATTTTCAAATTCTATTGCTGGTGGTGTCATATTTGGGTTCTTATAACAATAGCTCTTTTTGTTATTTATTTATATATTTATAATTTAAATAAATAGTGTTTCATATATGAAGTTAAATATATACTGTAATGGCTATTTTATTCTTATACTTTTTTTGTGAATTTTTTTTTATTTGATAATTTTTGACAAAATTAATTACTATTGATAAAATTTGTTAGCATTTCAACAAAATACGTTATATTTGGATGGAAAATATCAAAAATATAAAAATAAAATAATTATTTAAATAAAATTTGATCTCAAATATTAAATATTTTTTAATTAAATTATAAATATAAAATAATTTAAAAAAATTGGGCCATTTTGTGCAAAAACATGTCATATTTTGTTGATGATCTACACGCACGTTCACATCATTTGCCACGTATTATAAAGTTAATTGAACAATGATAATGATTTCTTTATCACAGTGAGAAGACGAAAAAGAAGAACGAGGAAGGAAATGAGAGAGGAAACGGCAGAAGACTTCTGACATCTCTTAATATTAAAATACAATAGCCGTGTGGAAAATCTGCTCCATCTGCAGTCATTAACCTCTTTACAGTTTACTTCTTTTACAAAATAATACGAACTTGTTCATGTTAAATTTCAGCAGTTTGAATTGTTCTTTTCAATTCATTACAACATTTTCCAATAATTATTATTATTAATAATAAATAAATATCCTCTGCTGCTTGACATAAAATTTCATATTCATACTTAATGAAAAAATCCCACCATCGAAGATATTTATTAAATGCATTGTCCTCGTTGTTTGGTACACAACCAGTTACTTGGTTCCATCCATGGGGATTAATTATACACAAATTTATTTGATTACTGACTTTGCATCTACCAACATTTGACAGTTATAGTTGCAAATTTGGGTAAAGATTGTAAATTTCGAGCTTTGTTTTGTAAAGTTTGATGCTTTCTTTTTGCATGTGTCGCTTAGAGATTTGGAGATTTATAGCAAATAGGATTTCAGTTTTATGCTAGACCAGCTGGAAAGAACTGAAGTTTCAGAAGCTTTGGAGCATAATTTTTGTTCGTTGAGAAATGGGTGTAAAAGTTCAAGTGTTTCTGCTGTTTGTTTACATCCAGGTTTTAATCATAGCAGCTGTGACTAATGATGAAGATTGTAAGTCCGATTAGCACCTCCATTTTTCTTGGTTAATTTGTAACTGCATGGTGCTAATTTGGGTGCTTTTTTTGACATAAATAAAGTATTTCTGATTTGGCACTTTTGTCTGGAATTGACGTGCTGGTAGTTATTTTGCTTGCTTAGGTTAGAAAGAGGAAATTCTTTCCTTTCGAGCAAAACTTAAATGGTTTTGTTCTGAAAATCCCTTCCCTGTTCTAGATTTTGGTTGCTGATACATTGGAATATTTGCATTTGTGGTAATCCTGGATTTTATGCAGTTGCTATGCTAGAATCTCTCAAGGATATATGGGAGAATGTACCACCAAATTGGCAGGGCACGGATCCCTGTGGCAGAAATTGGATAGGAATTGGTTGCATCAATTCGCGTGTGACGTCCATGTAAGTGCCTGGAAAGTTTTTTAAATGTTGAAGCTAATGGAATAATGCTTATTCTTTTGTCATCTTAAGCCATCAATTCTCTGTTCCAGAACATTATCTGGCATGGGACTGAATGGTCGGCTTTCCGGAGATATCACAGGGCTATCAGAGTTACATACTCTGTAAGTCTTCTATCTTGAATTTTTTCATGTTGTGCAAATCATTTTGCTACTAATCAAATATGTTGATTATATTTGATGGAAATTTTGTCAATTACAGGGACTTATCTTACAACAAGGATTTGAAAGGAGTACTTCCAGAAACAATTGGGAATTTAAAGAAGCTATCAAACTTGTAAGTACATATATTCTTGTCAAGCATTTCCTGACATGAATTTCTGTTGCTAGAATCCTTACCATAACGGCGTTCTTTTTGTTTTTCATGCCAGAATCCTGGTGGGTTGCAGTTTCTCTGGGCCAATTCCTGACTCAATTGGATCTCTACAAGAGCTTGTCTTTCTGTAAGGATTTTGACTCTTTAATGCATAACCTAAGCTAATGCAATTGCCAAGGTCTGAATAGCCTCATTACTACCGCATGCAGATCTTTGAACTCTAATAGCTTTAGTGGACAAATCCCACCTTCAATTGGTAAACTGTCAAAGCTTTACTGGCTTGATATTGCTGACAACCAACTTGTGGGGGAAATCCCAGTCTCTGATGGATCGTCACCTGGTCTAGATCTGCTAATTCATACAAAGCACTTGTATGTCAAATCTGTTTGATATTTTTATTTCTCTTTGGCATGTTGACCTTGCTTTGTTTACATTGATATATGATTCATTTTTTGTTATCTGCAGTCATTGTGGAAAGAATCAACTCTCAGGCTCAATCCCAGAAAAACTTTTCCGATCAGACATGGTTCTAATACATGTGTATGTTTCATAAATTTAGCTATGAACTAGACCTTGTGGTTTATTGTCTTCCTATTCCTCACTTTTCCCCTCTGTGCCAGGCTATTTGACAGCAACAACCTCACCGGTGAGCTTCCTTCTAGCCTTGGAATAGTTAAAACCTTGGAGGTTGTGTAAGTAACTATGTGTCATACCCAAATGAAGTGCTACTGATAAATTGCTGACGATAAGACTGATTTTTTTTTCTTTTTTTTTAACCGATGAATTTTCTTGTCTTGACTACAGACGTTTTGATAGGAATCAATTAAGTGGGCCTGTTCCTTCAAACCTCAACAACCTCACAAGTGTTAACGAGCTGTAAGCTTACCCTCAGAGATATATTGCACCAAGCTTTCATGCTTCATTTTCTGAAAGTATCATCGTTTTGCACAAATCATTTTACAATCATGAGTGTTTTGGTGACAATTTTTCCAGGTATTTGTCCAACAATAAACTGACCGGTGCCATGCCTAACCTTACTGGCTTGAACCTCCTCAGCTCCTTGTAAGTAGAAGAATTTTTCATATCCATTATAAGGGTTAGCTGGCTGCTTTTTATTGATTCAATTTTCATTCAATTATGAAATGATTTGCAGGGATATGAGTAATAATAGCTTCGATGAATCGGAAGTTCCTTCATGGGTTTCAAGCTTACAGTCCTTAACAACATTGTATGTCTCTCTATCGTGCTTAACTTACTCTTTACTGGTTAAACAGATTTGCATATGCTATTTGAGTATGCTCTCAGAAAACTAAACCAATTTATCCTCGTCCTTGGTTGCTGCTAATTTGACTGATTTATAAGTAGATACTGTCTTCAACTCATGCATTAGGATATACTAATTTCAGCTGCACAAGTAAATGTTTGGCACTCATACAAGAAGTTGCTTTTGAACATTCAAACCCAATTCTTATAAGCAATTTTGATTTAAACAAGGATAAAGATAAACCTTTTCTTTTCTTTTTTTTGGCAGAACGATGGAGAATACTAAACTTCAAGGTCAAGTTCCTGCCAATCTTTTCAGCCTTCCCCATCTACAGACACTGTGAGAATTAGTTTATATTTCAAGCAGCACCGTATTTTTAATGCAATAGCTATGAAAAATTATAGATGAAACACACCAAATTGTAAACTTGCACTCTGATTTTATTATTACCTTTTGACAGGGTTATGAAAAGCAACCAGCTTAATGGCACCTTGGACATTGGCACCAGCTATGGCATCCAGCTGCAACACATCGATTTGCGGAGTAATCTCATCTCCGGCTTCACGGACAGAGGAGGAGCACTCAGTGTTGAATTAATGTAAAGCTTACTCCCTTTCATTATAATTTTTTATTCCAAACTTAACAGTGTATTTTTGACTGACAGCTTACTTTCTTCATGTATTTGCAGACTTGCTGATAACCCAATTTGTCAGGAATCGGGACCATCAAAAACTTACTGCACCATTTCCCCACCAAGTTCCTCTTATTCAACACACCCAACGAACTGTACACCTGCTCCCTGTGGTTCCAATCAAATTTCTAGCCCCACCTGCAGATGCGCATACCCATACAAAGGAACTCTAGTTTTCAGAGCTCCTTCCTTCTCAGACTTGGGAAACATAACTAACTATAAAACTCTTGAGGAGTCTATGATGAACTTTTTTCAGTCTTCTTTACTTCCAGTAGATTCACTTTCTCTCAGTAATGCACACAAGAATGAGTTTGAATACCTTGAATTGAGCTTACAAGTATTTCCTTCTGGCCTAGATCGTTTCAACAGAACAGGAATTACTATGATTGGGTTTGTTTTTAGTAACCAGACTTTCACACCTCCATCAATTTTTGGACCATTCTTCTTTATTGGCGATCAGTATCATAACTTTGCTGGTAATTCTGCTAGTTTCAAAAAAAATGAATTGTTACGATGTTGCTGTCTTTGATACTCATGCATCTGTTTGTTCATAATCTTTTAGGAGAGTCTGGAGGATCAAAGTCAACAAACATTTGGCATTATCATTGGAGCAGCTGCTGGAGGTTGTGCACTATTGTTGCTATTACTCCTTGCTGGTGCTTACGCCTATCGTCAAAAGAAAAAAGCAGAGAAAGCTAATGAACAGAACCCTTTTGGTATGTTAACGCCAATCTACCCCTCTTGTTTGTAAATTATTACATTTATTAATGTGTGCGTAGTACAAATGCAGCATATTGGGACAAGAATAAGAGCAGCGGCAGTATCCCTCAACTGAAAGCAGCAAGATGCTTCTCATTTGAAGAGCTTAAAAAGTACACTAACAACTTTTCTGAAGCAAATGAGATCGGATCTGGGGGTTATGGAAAGGTTTGATTCTTTCTGGCATGTACTTACTATAGTCCCTGAGTAAAAACTTCCATCAAATGGTTACAAGTACTTATTTTTTTTTCATTTTTTCAACAATTTTGCAGGTTTATAGAGGAACTCTTCTGACGGGAGAACTGATTGCCATCAAACGAGCTCAACAAGGATCTATTCAAGGCGGGCGAGAATTCAAAATGGAGATTGAACTTCTATCAAGGGTCCATCACAAAAATGTTGTCAGCCTTATAGGATTTTGCTTTGACCAAGGTGAACAAATGCTCATATACGAGTACGTTGTTAATGGTTCTCTGCGGGATAGTCTGTCAGGTATCTTCTTCATCATTTCTTCACCCTCTGAATGGAAGCAAAATGTCCAAAATTTCCGGAAAATGTCACATACTATAAATGCAGGAAAGAATGGAATCAGATTGGATTGGATACGGAGACTTAAAATAGCACTTTGTACCGCGAGAGGTCTAGCCTATCTGCATGAGCTTGTCAATCCTCCTATTATACATAGGGATGTGAAATCAACCAACATACTTCTAGACGAAAGATTAACTGCAAAAGTTGCTGATTTTGGTCTCTCAAAATCAATGGTTGATAGTGAAAAAGATCATGTCACTACTCAAGTTAAGGGGACAATGGTGAGTATCTCCAAATTACTACTGCTCCCTCCTGTTTCTTTTTTCATTAAACAATGAAAGAAATTTTTGTGAAAATTTTTGTGATCATGTACTAATGAATCATTGTCCTGCATAATGTTGAAGAAGAAAAGGTTGAAGTTTTGTCATTCATCCCTAGCATTTTATTCGTGTAATGTTGAATTCACAGAAGATTCATATGCCCTGAGAATGGAATATTTTTGGGTGCAGGGTTACTTGGATCCGGAATATTACATGACACAACAATTGACTGAAAAGGAGTGATGTTTATAGCTTTGGAGTGCTGACGCTGGAGCTACTTACTGGACGAAAACCGATAGAGCGAGGAAAATATATTGTCAGAGAGATTAGGTTGTCAATGGATAAGAAAAGAGAACTGTACAACCTATACGAATTAATTGACCCGACCATATGTTTGAGTACAACACTGAGAGGTTTCGAAAAGTTTGTGGATTTGGCAATGAGATGTGTGCAAGAGTCAGGATCTGACCGACCTACAATGAGTGAAGTGGTGAAGGAAATCGAGAACATTCTGCAGCAAGCCGGTCTTAATCCCAATGCAGAATCGGCATCCAGCTCAGCAAGTTATGACGATGCAAGCAAGGGAAATTCCCACCCATAAAGCAACGAGGGTTTTGATCATAATTATAGTGGTGGCTTTCCACATTCAAAGATGGAGCCACAGTGAGTTTTCACTTTTGTGTTTTGAAATATTGTAATTGTTTAGAGAGCAGATGCAAATTTGTCTTGGATTTTTATTAATGTTTGTATGATTTGTTTCTTGCTTGAGCATATTTGATAGAAAAAATGTGCATAAGAAGAGCAATACATACTCTTATATTCGAATGGGCAGTATAAATTGTGTGTGATTTGTTTGACTTAGTGAAACACTGTGCTATATTTCTCTCTTTATTCTTTAATTCTGTCATTGTTTCGATTCGTTCTTTGTCTTCTTATACGAACTCGTACAAAAATCTTTGAAGATCTGTTGGGAAGTCACGTGCATTTGAACAAAATGTAGAATGTAGAAAGTTATTTTATAGAGAAGTGTTTGTCTTGCAGAATGGAAGCAACATTTCAGGTCATTGGTTTCTCTAAAAGAGCAGAGAAATACCAATCATTCTTCTTAGCTCCGCGATCAAGCTTCATGCCGGCATTCCATCTTAGTTGCTTGATTCCGATTTTATCCAGCATCGGAACATAAGTTTCGTTAAGCTGTGACCCGAAGCAGAAGAAATGATCAAGCCAGAACAGCCCCCCTGGTCTCAGAAATCTGTATACATCGTAGAGCGTGAACTCGAGCATGGAATCCGGAATCCAGTTGCTTAGAACATGCATGGAATGAACAACATCCAGTGTGTTTTCAAAGAATGGAAGCCTCTGAGAAACGCTGATGTGCATAGGAATCAAGCCTGGAGAAGCAATGAAGCTATTGAACGGACCGTCGAGATTCATTGAGCTTGTGATTATGGTAATATTTCTCTCCCTCATTCTAGCAGCAAATGTCCCAGTTCCTCCTCCAATATCAAGTCCAATTCGGATTGTTCCCGGAGGTTTCGTTGTCAGAACTTCATCATCAATTCCATAATTAAGTTCATCATTGTCAAAGAGCCATCTAGTTTTCTCTCTGCCCTGCAAATCAAAGCAATCTTTGCAATCAAAGTAGCCAGGTATATGCTTTCTGTTAACGAGACATTGGCAGCTTTTGCAAGTGTATGGATCCCAAACGATGCTGGTATCTGCAGGGTATGCCCATAGACACTCCGGAAATGGCGTTGGCTGGACATAATTTTCCGGCGACTTCGGCTTGTATCTTCTGCGAGGCAGCGGTTCACATCCCTTAAGCAGAAACCTCTGAGCAAAAACATCATCAACTGGACATTCCCCGCCAATCTCATATGTCATATACCTCACCAGCTCTTCCTGAAACTTTAAGCAGCCACCTCCAACTGGTGAGATAACCTCATCGGATCCCATTCTCGGAGAGTAGCTTGTGAGGGCCAACTGCAAGCTTCACCTCATCAGGCAAACCAATGGTAAGATCATCACCCAACTTACCAATTCCTGCGGACAAAATGGCCGTGATTTTCTCGGCTGAATGTTCATGCTCTCTTGTATGTTCAACGGGAAGAGCTTGTACAAGCAAGTTTGTAGCGTTAAGCTGCTGCTTTAACTCAAGAATAATGGCATGACCCTCGGCGAGCTCGTTTTTCGTAGAGTTAAGCTCATCCAAGACAGCTGTTGAGTTCCAGAGAGGAAGAGAAACCTGATTGGTGTACCCAATTAGCCTGACGCTGAAAGAAGGGCCTGTAAAAATGTAGATTGTGAGAAGATTAGTGAATATAACAAGCAGAAGCATTTTCAGCTTCAGCTTATTATGCACCTGTTTTTTTACGGAGTCTTCAGCTCCATTTCCCATCTTGCTTTCTAGGTGAAGAAGAATAAGGAGGAGGAGAAGAAGAAGAATTTGTAGTGATGAATTAGAATACACGTGAAGTAAATGCCAAGCAAAGAACGTGGCAGAGCAGAGATTCATGGTGTGCAAGTGAGACTTCGTTCATTGGAATTCGGCGGTTTGGACGTTCCAGAAAATTTTGTGATACTTGATTACAGAGCATGCAGAGCGGTCAACTTTTGCACTCTTCATGGATCTTGACTCTTCTACTTTACACACTCCCTCGTTCGGGTAGCATGTTCGTCCTCTTACATTAGTTAAAATGTTTTCGTTAGGTAAAATCATCTAAAAAATTAATTCAATAAACAATATTGTTGATTTTTTTTTGAAAAAATTACGAGTTAAAATCTAAGAAATTTCTTAAATTTTTTTAAAAATTAATTTAGAACATAAATTTTAGTGGTAAACAACAGAATTTAGTAAAATAGGATGAAAAATCAAACCTAAATGGTTATGTTATTATTTGTCATCATTTGAATAAACAAATTCAAGTGAACACATATGTCATGTGATATGTCTTGAATCTCTCCAAAAAGTACATGAAGAGCAGATTCATTCAACGCAGCCTTTGGTTAACGGAACAACCTAAAACCAAATTATTAATTAATTCCAAGGAAGAATCATTAGTTGTAATCCAACATGGCGGTATAATCTCCTTCTGGTTGTGGGGGTTTTTTCTATTTTTTTTCCGATTTGTTTTTTGCAATATTCTTTAGCAAATTGGAACAAGAAAGAGATCAAAATTTTTTGTATTTAGATAAATGTCATAAAAGAATCAAGCACTCTAAGGTGTCCCATGGGACTGTTTCCATGCAAAATATGTTACATTCACTCACCCCTATATTTAGATAAATGTCATGTGATATGTTTCCACTACTTCGTCTTGATCAACAGAAGAGATTCCATTCTTAATACTTTTTATTTTTAGTAACATTCCATATTCAACAGTAGAGTAAATATTAATTGTTATGATTCAATCTTGAATTAGAACATTACGTAACTTTCACAAATATTATTTTGTCAAATAAATTTATTTATATTATTAAGAGAGAAATTTTTTTTAATTAAATTTATTATGCATAAATTATATGCATTAATATCCAACTTTGAGATAAAAAGAAGAAAAAAAAATTTCTTTATTAAAAAAAAATATCAAATACTTTGTTAATAAAAAGGAATTAATAGAAAGCATGCATGAAAATGCAATGCCGATTTAAGCAACCAGATTAATGGAATTCAAAGTGGTCACTTAACTTTTGCCCAACTTCTGCATTTTTAGGAATCACATCAACACAACATCAACTTTGGTTGTTTTAATTTTATTCATCTTTTGTTTTTCCTAAACTACAATTAATAAAATTGGAACACGACCTATAGAAGCTAATGGCCCATTAGTTCAATAATAGACCTTTGACAGTTTATTATACTATCTATTTTGTACAAACTTTACATATATATATATATATATATATTATTTTAAATTTTATATAAAATTTTTTATTTTGTAAAAATATAAAAAATATCATAATAATATAATATTATTCTATCAATTTATAATTACATATGCATTTGTATATAAATTTGTACAAATAACATTATATTTTATTAATATGTTTTTGCTATATATATTTTTTTAAATTACTGGTATCACATTTTCGGCCAGGAATATTTATAGCTTTATGAAGAAGCTTCTATTAATGCATGGTCATTATTTTGGAGTGTGTTAGGTTGCCATAATTTCAGGATCATTTGCGCAATCTGGGATTTGACTTACTCTGTAAATCCTCAAGTCTTCGAAACCCAGATGAACATTTTCTTTTATCTTCAACACAATTTGGGGAAAAAAAATGTAGCAGCAGCTTAGAGCTCAGAGTGACATTCGAAGGTGGAAAGATTGATTAGATTTTGATGATGTTGAGATGTGATGTGATGTGATTATCATCTTCAGTAGATATACCCGCAACTCTCTGGAATTAAAATCATTATTTTGATGATAAAGACTGTACCCACCCGGCACTGAACTAATTCAATTATAGATAAGATAGAATTATTGTGAATTTCATCCTATATCTTAAATTATTACCACCACAAAAAGTAATAATATTCATGTGTCAACATCAGTCGGACAAGCTTGTGCTAGCTTCCTCAAATTTTCTATTATCATAACCAGCTTTGTGTATAGTCTGTTCACAGAGTACTTCGGTGCCCATCCTGCAGGATCCAACTGATAATCCAAAACAAAAACTTGGTTTAATCAACATACCCTTTATACCAATTTTGCACCAAAACAAAAAACACTGGAACTTCGACAATTGCCTGTCAGCTTAAGTGACCATACATGAATAATCTTCAAGCTTCTCCAATAGTCCTCTGATTGAATTGTTTTGCTTCGGATCCAATCCGGCAGCTATGTCCTTCGGCAGTGAAGCTACAGCAACCACCTGCGATCCCCCCGGAAAAATTAAAAAATATATATAATTTTACATTGCTAGTGTAATGAAAATGAAAACGGTTTATCAATCTTCTGTGTTCTACTTAGAGGAGCGCCATCTTCCATGGTCTCGCGTCGTTCATAGACTATAAATTCTCTGTTTCTGAATAGTGGTTTAGATCTTCGCCAAACCTGAGACGGATTATGCTCAGGTTGTCTTCAAGATCTTTTATGTACTTGGCTTCGATCAGGTCAGAATGTGACAGCCATGTTAAGAATTACAATATGGTCATGTAAATATACTTTCGTATTATTAATTGCTATGCCACTACTTTCATAAAGGAATTTCAAGTGCTATCAAAAAAACAACAAATTTACTGTATAAATCCTTTGCATCAGTGAACCAAAATAGCTGTAATTTTGTCTTTCTGAACAAGACAACTAGACATGAATTGATCACACAAAATGGTAAAGGACGAAAGTTTTCTTTTCATACTGCTGGACCAGAATCTAACTCACCATATATTTTTTTAAACAACTCTATTGATTGTTTAACGAATATCAACCAGTTAATAGAATTTCATGATTTTTTTCTTAATATTTTACATGCTTAGTAGAGTTTTTTTTTCTAGGGTTGAAACCCCTTCTGAAAATGCATATTGTTGCTAATGAAGATTTTGGGTAGAAATAGTTACAATAGTTTGGTGGAAGAAGAAAGCGGTTTGAGTACCATATTTATGGGTAGGTAAGCAATTTCACCATCTTTTTCATTAAATAAATTAAGAGCAAAAAAAGCAGGAGAGATAAGCGGATATTTTTTGATAAATGCCATTTAGATATAATTTTGCGATTCAATAACTGAACTACATATACTAGTAGAAATTTCAGTATTTATGAACATTACACTAAGACAATTAGATCATTCTTAACGTTTATAAATTTTAATTTATATTAGAATGCTAGTATCAATAAAAGAAAGTAGTTCATCTTTTAATATAACATAATCTAAATCCTTCCATTTCTTTAAAAATAATAATTCTTTCTCTTTTTATATTTTATAATTATTTTAATCAATTCAAAAATATCTAAGTTAATATCAGATATATTTGTAAATTGTGATACTGCAAAAAAATATACTTATGATGAATTTTATTGAAGCTTAAATATTATCGTATTTTATTAATATAAAATATACATAAAATATGAATAACACAACATAAAATACTACCTGTAGACTAAGTCTTATATTATATTATATCTAATTTCTTAATTTCTATAGATAAATTAAGAAAAATAATATAATATTTTATCATAATTAATAATATAAATATAATACAAATTCTTTTGGAATAAAATTTGTCACATCTAATATGTTTAATTACAATTAATGTCTTAAATTATATGTGATTTTAACTTAATATAAATTTTATTTAACTTAGAGATGCTATAACTACTTTTTGATTATTAAATTTTTATGAATCACTAAGATATTTCAATAAATATATTTTAATATTTATGTCTTGAAGAAATTTTATCCAAAATATTTTTATATTTATTGTTCAGGTAATAAAAAATAACATATTTAGCTAATAATCATAGTAAGTCAATTTCCAGTAAATATTGAAGAGGTCACAACCAATTTCACTTAAAACCCAACCTCATTTAAATATAATTTTTTCAAACATATAATTATAAGCTAATAAAATATTACAACTATAACTAACAATAATACTTTAATATGAAATTTCTTTATTTGTTTAAAATTTATGTACTTTTTAATATATTTATATACTAACTACTGTCTCTAAAATATATGTATAAAAATATAGAATATATAAACCTAGCAAATTATATTATTGTATGTATAAAACATAAATTATATTTTTAAAATAATTAAATCTAAACTATGCATATAATATGATATAAATAATATGCATAAATTCAAATATTTAAATTAAATTTAAATATGCATATAATAAACTAAAATAACATGCATAGTAAAAATTATATTTAAATTAAATTTAAAACTAAATTGAGCATAAACTATATATTAAGACCAAAAATCATAATAAACAAAAATACACTTTGGATTAAATTGTACACTATAATTTAATTTTATCTAAACTAAAAATGAATTAAATTTTTAATGGATTTAATTGAATTAAAATATCTATAAATGATAAATATATTTTAAATACAAATTACAAATTTAATTATGGGCGTTTTAATTTTTTATGCAATTAATATTAAAAATGATTAGAAATTATAAATGTGGTTTATTAACACAAGATTGACAGGTGGTCTAATGGTTGGGTTTGTATAATAAAAGTGTAAGGTTGAGTTTCAATTTAATTTTTGTAATTTATTTTTTAAATAGTAAAGAAATGGTACGAAGACTTGAGTTGAATATGATCTTTGTTATATTTTTTAAATAGTAAAGAAACTATATGATATATTATCTATATAATTCAAAGGTAACCAACATGTCATCCATATAATTCAAAGGCAATCGATATGTCAGTCACAGATAAGGGTTTTCTTCAACCTCCAACCGGTTAGTTTGACCAAATGTAGATCCACAGATCTGAAAACATATTCTACTATTTTTTCAATCATTTTTATATCATTTTCAATGTTTTTTACTTTCAAAATATCATAAATTCAATATTAAAATAATTCAAACATATATTTTTATTTTCCAATCTTTGTAATATTTTTTAAATACTCAAAAAACTATATAACATACTATTCATATAATACAAAAGGCCGTCGACATATTATCTATATAATTCAAAGGCAACCAATATGTTATTTACTGGTAAGGGTCTTTTTCAACCTCCAACTGGTCAACCTGGATATATACCCACGTACCTAAAAACATATTCTACTATTTTTTTCAACCATTTTCAATACTTTTTACTTTCAAAATCACATAAATTCAATATTAAAATAATTTATAATATATATTTATATTTATATTGAGATCAAAAGCATTGTCTAATTAATAAATGTTTTAGATTTACAAACGATTTTGTATGTTTTAGTACATTTTCTTGTCAAATTTCTTACCTCCGACTGGCTTTCTGCTGATGGGATTCCGATCCTACAACTTGAAGAATTAAATCTAATGTCAGCTAGAATTTGCAGTTTTTGAAGTTATGGAAGGTTGTATATGTATTCGTATATCTTAAACTGGTATCAGAATAGATCTTTCATCTCATTCAAGTAAGCCCTAGTAGGAGTTTCAAGACTGGAACTCTAGCACACTTAGGTCTTCTCCTAGTTACTGCAGGATAAAACTTGAGGAGGAGGATATTCCTGAATATGCAGAGCTTTATCGTGATCCTACCACTTAGTTATATACTATCCGGGTTTCTTTCTTAATTAAGATTTTTATTTGAGTGATCTGCTCTTAACCTTCTTGGAAACTATTGCTTTTAGTTTTTTGGTTTGCTAAATAATTTTCCAGTACAAACCGGGGTTTGGACACTGCTGTTCCGGTGTTGTGTGTTAACGGCTATAATGTCTGTGGCTATTGGCCAAAGCTGAAGAAACATTTTATGAAGGGAAAGTTAGATGTCGGTCACCAGGAGCTAATCGATGAACGTGAACTTGAAGCATTCAGTACGATTAGAGGTTTGTACCTTTTATCTTGTTTCAAATAGAAAGATGACGGAAACTAACACAATTAGCTCCACGTGCTTATAGTGCTTGCTGTGATCTGCTAGTGTTAAAGCTTGAACAGTATTATTAATATTTACCTATTAGCTTAAGATTTTGGGTCTAGAGTTAAGTAACACGGCATATATCCAGTCCGGCCGAGAAATCTTGCACGTGGCATGGTCTTGAAAATCAGATTGTGGAAATTGATCAAAAGTCATAATATTCTATGAGCCATGGAAAATGAAACTTGCTCATAAGAGGGTATGCAGTATTGCTAATCGAAATTAAATTTTTTAACAATACAATGACTACATGTAGTTTATAGATAACAAAGTTTTATGAGGTAAAGGAGTTCACATAACTTTTCTTTTATTTAAATTACTCGTTGTATAAACCTCTATCTGACGTTATATTTAAACTATCTGTAATTCATCATGTAGACTGACTAAATTTTTGCATTGTTTACACTAATTTTGTCTCTTTGATGATCTTACGTGCACATTAAATCATCACAAGAAGCAGGTTGAGATAATGTTGTGAGAACAAAGGTCTAACATGATAATACAACTAAGTTTGTCCAGTTCTTTTGTCCTATATTTGTTTTCCACTGCTCGGTTTAGTTTGTTTCATGTGTGTGCGCTGTTTGCATAAGTAATTTCTGAGTTCTATACGGGCGAGGGCAGCTTAGCTCTTTGAGTTCAAATTTGTGTCAACGAAGTTTACTTTAACTAGTTACAAGCTGAAGTAATTTATTAGCAGCTGAGTTCATGTAAGATTAGATTTGTCATTCATATGACGTAAACTTTGCATCTCGACAACTATGTGGGTTGATTGGTTGTTTTACTTTGTCTGATCACATTCTGTAAGGAAACTAGTTTGTTGGTCTATTTCACAACTAAAATAAGGGTGTTAATTGTATTGAGTGTGGCACAAACAAAAGCGTGAGTTAAACTTGCAAAGACAAAGAGACACAAGTTTGGTGCCATTTACATGCCAATGTTGCACTCGAGTCATCAATTTGAAGAAATTTGGAAGTCATGCCAACTTCAAGCCCAACTCTTACCCGAGTTAGTATAGACTAAAAGTTCGGTAGCAACTTCAAACCCCAGTTGCTACTGTATTAACTCGAGTTAGTATTCATTAATAAATACTTAATTAATGAATGAAATTTATCTTTGTATCTTTTTTAAAAATTTTTTTTTACTTTCTCATTTAATAAAATTTAAATATAAAATTTTTAAAGTTCTTAATAATACGAATGATTGGAGTTTTTTGATCACTCTAACTAAAGTTAAGAGTTCTTAAAAATTACTAATTTTAAAATTTTTTTATTATATTAAAATTTTAATGAATCGTATAATAAGTTACAGAATTTTAATCTTACTAAGAATTATTCGTGAAGTTTATTTTCAATATTAATGGAATAAAAAAGACATTTTGATCATCGCCCTCAACAATTAATCCAACTACTAGTCAGCTCACCCTTTTCCTTTCATCAATTCCTCATTTATTATTGATATATAGGCACGCTTTCTTAATTTCAATTGCCAATGGTGTCATATTTTGTCGATGATCCACGTGCACGTTCAAGTCATTTCCCACTTGTTATAAAATTAATTGAACTTGATAATGATTTCTTCAGGACATGAGGAAGAAGAAAAATACGAATGAGGAAGGAAATGAGAGTGGAAACGGGGCAGAAGAATTCTGACATCTCTTAAGAGCAAAATACAATAGCCGTAGTGGTCGATGTGAAAAATGTGCTTAATCTGCAATCATTAACCTCTTTACAGTGTATTTTTTTACTAAATAAAACAAACTTGTTCATGTTGAATTTCAGCAGTTTGAATTGTTCTTTTACTCTCCGAGAAACTGGTTCAATTCCTTACAACATTAACCAATAAATAATAATAATAAATAAATATCCTCCGCTTGACATAAAATTTCATATTCATATTTAATGAAAACTCCCACCATCGAAGATATTTATCAAATGCATTAGCCCTGTTGTGTGGTACACAACCAGTTACTTGGTTCCATCCATGGGGATTAATTATACACAAATTTATTTGATTACTGACTTTGCAACTACCAACATTAGACAGTTATGGTTGCAAATTTCGAGCTTTCTTTTATCAAGTTTGATGCTTCTGTTTGCACGTGTGGCTTAGAGATTTGGAGAATTATAGCAAATAGGATATCAGTTTTACGCTAGACTAGCAAGAAAGAACTGAATTTTCTGAAGCTTTAGAGCATAAATTTTGTTCGCAGAGAAATGGGTGTAAAAGTTCAAGTGTTTCTGCTGTTTGTTAACGTCCAGGTTTTAATCATAGCGGTTGCGACTAATGACGAAGATTGTAAGTCCACTTCAATTAGCACCTCCATTTTTCTTGGTTAATTTGTAAATGAAAAAGTTATTGTAACTGCATAATGCTAATTTGGGTGCTTTTTCGACATAAATAAATTATTTCCGATTTGGCACTGTTGTCTGGAATCGACTTGCTGGTAGTTTTGAGTTATTTGCTTGCATAGGCTAGACAGAGGAAATTCATTCCTTTCGAGCAAAACTTACATGGTTTTGTTCTGAAAATCCCTTGCCAATTTCAGATTTTGGTTGCTGATACATTGGAATATTTGCATTTTCGGTACTTTTCCTCGATTTTATGCAGTTGCTATTCTAAAATCTCTCAAGGATATATGGGAGAATGTACCACCAAATTGGCAGGACACGGATCCCTGTGGCAGAAATTGGGTAGGAATTGGTTGCACCAATTCGCGTGTGACGTCCATGTAAGTGCCTGGAAAGTTTTTTAAATGTCGAAGCTAATGGAATAATGCTTATTCTTTCGTCATCTTAAGCCCTCAATTGTCTGTTTCAGCACATTATCTGGCATGGGACTCTATGGTCAGCTTTCCGGAGATATCACCGGATTGTCAGAATTACGCACTCTGTAAGTCTTCTATCTTGAATTTTTTCATGTTGTGTAACTCATTTTGCTAATAAGCAAATATGTTGATTATATCTGATGGAAATTCTGTCAATTACAGGGATTTATCTTACAACAGGGATTTAAAAGGAGCACTTCCAAAAACAATTGGGAATTTAACGAAGCTATCAAACTTGTAAGTACATATGTTCTTGTCAAGTTTTTCCTGACGTCAATTTCTGTTGCTAGAATCCTCACGATGGCTACGTTCTTTTGGTTTTTCATGCCAGAATCCTGGTGGGTTGCAGTTTCTCCGGGCCAATTCCTGACTCAATTGGATCTCTACAGGAGCTTGTCTTTCTGTAACGATTTTGACTCTTTAACGCATAACCTAAGCTAATGCAATTGCCAAGGTCTGAATATTCTCATTACTACCGCATGCAGATCTTTGAATTCTAATAGCTTTAGTGGAAAAATCCCGCCTTCCATTGGTAAACTTTCAAAGCTTTACTGGCTTGATATTACTGACAACCAACTTGAGGGGGAAATCCCAGTCTCAGATGGAACCTCTCCTGGTCTCGATATGCTAATTCATGCAGAACACTTGTATGTCAAACATGTTCTGTCTACATGTTTTTATTTCTCTTTAGCACGTTGACCTTGCTTTGTTTACATAGATATATGATTCGTTCTGTTATCTGCAGCCATTGTGGGAAGAATCAACTCTCTGGCCCCATCCCAGAAAAACTTTTCCGATCAGACATGGTTCTCATACATGTGTATGTTTCGTAAATTTTGCTATGTAGTTTATTATCTTTCTATTCCTCTCACTTTTCCACTGTGTGCCAGACTATTTGATAGCAACAACCTCACCGGCGAGCTTCCTTCTAGCCTTGGAGCAGTTAAAACCTTGTTGGTCGTGTAAGTAACTATGTGTCGTACCCAAATGAAGTGCTACTGATAAATTGCAGACGATGAGACTGATTTTTTTTTCTTTTTTTTTAACCGATGAATTTTCTCGTCTTGACTACAGACGTTTTGATAGGAATCAATTAAGTGGACCTGTTCCTTCAAACCTCAACAACCTGACAGGTGTTAACGAGCTGTAAGCCTACCCACAGAGATATATTGCACCAAGCTTTCATTCTTCATTTTCTGAAAGTATCATCGTTTTGCACATATCATTCTACAATCACGAGTGTTTTGGTGACAATTTTTCCAGGTATTTGTCCAACAATAAACTGACCGGTGCCATGCCCAACCTTACCGGCTTGAACCTCCTCAGAACCTTGTAAGTAGAAAAATTTTCCACATCGATTATAAGGGTTAGCTGGCTGATTTTATTGGTTCAATTTGCATTCAATTATGAAATGATTTGCAGGGACATGAGTAATAATAGCTTCGATGAATCGGAAGTTCCTTCGTGGGTTTCAAGCTTACAGTCCTTAACAACATTGTATGTCTCTCTATCGTGCTTAACTTACTCTTTACTGGTTAAACAGACTCGCATATGCCATTTGAGTGTGCTCTCAGAAAACTAAACTAGTTTATTCTCGTCCTCAGTTGCTGCTAATTCGACAAACTAGATGAACTGATTTATAAGTAGATTCTGTCTTCAACTCATGCATTAGGATATATTAATTTCAGCTGCACAAGAAAATGTTTGGCACTCATATCCGAGAAGTTGCTTTCGAGCATTCAAACTCAATTCTTACAAGCAATTTTGATTTAAACTAGGATAATGATAAACCTATTTCTTTACCGGCAGAATGATGGAGAATACAAAACTTCGAGGTCAAGTTCCTGCCAATCTTTTCAGCCTTCCTCATCTGCAGACTGTGTGAGAATTAGCTTATATTTCAAGTAGCACCGTATGTTAATGTAATAGCTATTAAAAATTATAGAATAAGCATACCAAATTGTAAACTTGGACTCTGATTTTATAATTACCTTTTGACAGGGTTATGAAAAGCAACCAGCTTAATGGCACCTTGGATATTGGCACCAACTATGGCAAGCAGCTGCAACACATCGATTTGCGGAGTAATCTCATCTCCGGCTTCACGGACAGAAGAGGAGTACTCAGAGTTGAATTAATGTAAAGCCTACCCCTTTCATTATAATTTTTTATTCCAAACTTAACAATGTATTTTTGACTGACAGCTTATTTTCTTCACGCATTTGCAGACTTGTTGATAACCCAATTTGTCACGAATCGGGACAGTCAAAATCTTACTGCACCAATTCCCCACCAAGTTCCTCTTACTCAACACTCCCAAATAACTGTACACCTGCTTCCTGTGGTTCGAATCAAATTTCTAGCCCCGCCTGTAGATGTGCATACCCATATAGTGGAACTCTAGTTTTCACAGCTCCTTCCTTTTCAGACTTGGGAAACATAACTAACTATAAAACTCTTGAGGGGTCTATGATGAACTTTTTTCAGTCTTCTTTACTTCCAGTAGATTCACTCTCTCTCAGTAATGCACACAAGAATGAGTTTGAATACCTTGAATTGAGCCTACAAGTATTTCCTTCTGGCCTAGATCGTTTCAACAGAACAGGAATTACTATGATTGGGCTTGTTCTTAGTAACCAGACTTACAAACCTCCTTTTGGACCATACTTATTTATTGGTGATCAATATCAGAACTTTGATGGTAATTCTGCGAGTAACAGCAAAAATGAATTGTTACTATGTTGCTGTCGTCGATACTCATGCATCTGTTTGATCATAATCTTTTAGGAGAGTCTGGAGGATCAAAGTCAACAAACTTTGGCATTATCATTGGAGCAGCAGCTGGAGGTTGTGTACTATTGTTCCTATCAATCCTTGCCGTTGGTTATGCTTATCGTCAAAAGAAAAGAGCAGAGAAAGCTAATGAACAGAACCCTTTTGGTATGTTAACGCCAATATCCCCTCTTGTTTGCAAATTATTACATTTATTAATACGTCATAGTACAAATGCAGCATATTGGGACAAGAATAAGAGCAGCGGCATTATCCCTCAACTGAAAGCAGCAAGATGCTTCTCATTTGAAGAGCTTAAAAAGTACGCTAACAACTTTTCTGAAGAAAATGAGATCGGATCTGGGGGTTATGGAAAGGTTTGATTCTTTCTGACATGTACTTACTATAGTCCTGAGTAAAAACTTCCATCAAATGATTCCATCCATTTTTTCAACAATTTTGCAGGTTTACAGAGGAACTCTTCTGACGGGAGAACTGATTGCCATCAAACGAGCTCAACAAGGATCTATCCAAGGCGGGCAAGAATTCAAAATGGAGATTGAACTTCTATCAAGGGTCCATCACAAAAATCTTGTCAGCCTCATAGGATTTTGCTTTGACCGAGGTGAACAAATGCTCATATATGAGTTCGTTGTTAATGGTTCTCTGCGGGATAGTCTGTCAGGTATCTTCTTCATTTCTTCACCCTCTGAATGGAAGCAAAATGTCCAAAATTGCCGGAAAATGTCACATACTATAAATGCAGGAAAGAATGGAATCAGATTGGATTGGATACGGAGACTTAAAATAGCACTCGGTACCGCGAGAGGTCTAGCCTATCTGCATGAGCTTGTCAATCCTTCTATTATACATAGGGATGTGAAATCAACCAACATACTTCTGGACGAACGATTAACTGCAAAAGTTGCTGATTTTGGTCTCTCAAAATCAATGGTTGATAGTGAAAAAGATCATGTCACTACCCAAGTTAAGGGGACAATGGTGAGTATCTCCAAATTACTACTGCTCCCTTCTGTTTCTTTTTTCATTAAACAATGGAGAAATTTTTGTGAAAATTTTGTGATCACGTACTAATCAATCATCTTCCTGCATAATGTTGAAGAAGAAAAGGTTGAAGTTTTGTCATTCATCCCTGGCATTTGACTCATGTAATGTTGAGTTCACAGAAGATTCATATGCCCTGAGAATGGAATATTTTTGGGTGCAGGGTTACTTGGATCCGGAATATTACATGACACAACAATTGACTGAAAAGAGTGATGTTTATAGCTTTGGAGTGCTGATGCTGGAGCTACTTACTGGACGAAAACCGATAGAGCGAGGAAAATATATTGTCAGAGAGATTAGGTTGTCAATGGATAAGAAAAGAGAACTGTACAACCTTCACGAATTAATTGACCCAACCATATGTTTGAGTACAACACTGAGAGGTTTTGAAAAGTTTGTGGATTTGGCAATGAGATGTGTGCAAGAGTCAGGATCTGACCGACCTACAATGAGTGAAGTGGTGAAGGAAATCGAGAACATTCTGCAGCAAGCCGGTCTTAATCCCAATGCAGAATCGGCATCCAGCTCAGCGAGTTATGACGATGCAAGCAAGGGAAATTCCCACCCATATAGCAACGAGGGTTTTGATCATAATTATAGTGGTGGCTTTCCACATTCAAAGATGGAGCCACAGTGAGCTTTCACTTTGTGTTTTGAAATATTGTAATTGTTTAGAGAGCAGATGCAAATTTGTCTTGGATTTTTATTAATGTTTGTATCATTTGTTTCTTGCTTGAGCATATTTGATAGAAAAAATGTGTATAAGAAGAGCAATACATACTCTTATATTCGAATGGGCAGTATAAATTGTGTGATTTGTTTGACTTAGTGAAACACTGTGCTATATTTTCTCTTCTTTATTCTTTAATTCTGTCTTTGTTTCGATTCGTTCTGTCTTCTTATCCGAACTCATACAAAAAACTTTGAAGATCTGTTGGGAAGTCACGTGCATTTGAACAAAATGTAGAATGTAGAAAGTTATTTTATAGAAAAGTGTTTGTCTTGCAGAATGGAAGCTACATTTCAGGTCATTGGTTTCTCTAATAGAGCAGAGAAATACCACTCATTCTTCTTAGCTCCGCGATCAAGCTTCATGCCGGCATTCCATCTTAGTTTCTTGAATCCGATTTTATCCAGCAACGGAACATAAGTTTCGTTAAGCTGTGACCCGAAGCAGAAGAAATGATCAAGCCAGAACAGCCCCCCTGGTCTCAGAAATCTGTAAACATCGTAGAGCGTGAACTCGAGCATGGAATCCGGAATCCAGTTGCTTAGAACATGCATGGAATGAACAACATCCAGTGTGTTTTCAAAGAATGGAAGCCTCTGAGAAACGCTGACGTGCATCGGAATCAAGCCTCGAGAAGCAATGAAGCTATTGAACGGACCGTCCAGATTCATTGAGCTTGTGATTATGGTAATATTTCTCTGCCTCCTCCAATATCAAGTCCAATTCGGATAGTTCCCGGAGGTTTCGTTTTCAGAACTTCATCAATTCCATAATTAAGTTCATCATTGTCAAAGAGCCATCTAGTTTTCTCTCTGCCCTGCAAATCAAAGCAATCTTTGCAATCAAAGTAGCCAGGTACATGCTTTTTGTTAACGAGATATTGGTAGTTTTTGCAAGTTTATGGATCCCAAACGATGCCGGTATCTGCAGATTTTGCCCATGGACACTCCGGAAATGGCGTTGGCTGGACATAATTTGCCAGCCACTTCGGCTTGCATCTTCTGCGAGGCAGCGGTTCACATCCCTTGAGCATAAACCTCTGAGCAAAAACATCATCAACTGGACATTCCCCGCCAATCTCATATGTCATATACCTCACCAACTCTTCCTGAAACTTTAAGCAGCCACCTCCAACCAGTGCGATAACCTCATCGGATCCCATTCTCGGAGAGTAGCCCAACGGCAGCTTGTGAGGGCCAACTGCAAGCTTCACCTCATCAGCAAACCAATGGTTAGATCATCACCCAACTTACCAATTCCTGCGGACAAAATGCCCGTGATTTTGTCGGCTGAATGTTCATGCTCTCTTGTAAGTTCAACGGGAAGAGCTTGTACAAGCAAGTTTGTAGCGTTAAGCTGCCGCTTTAACTCAAGAATAATGGCATGACCCACGGCGAGCACGTTTTTCGTAGAGTTAAGCTCATCCAAGACAGCTGTTGAGTTCCAGAGAGGAAGAGAAACCTGATTGGTGTACCCATTTAGCCTGACGCTGAAAGAAGGGCCTGTAAAAATGTAGATTGTGAGAAGATTAGTGAATATAAACAAGCAGAAGCATTTTCAGCTTCAGCTTATTTTGCACCTGTTTTTTTAACCAAGTCTTCAGCTCCATTTCCCATCTTGCCTTCTAGCTGAAGACGAATAAGAAGAAGAAGAATTTGTAGTGATGATTTAGAATACATGTGAAGTAAATGCCAACCAAAGAACGTGGCAGAGCAGAGATTCATGGTGTGCAAGTGAGACTTCGTGCATTGGAATTAGGCGGTTTGGGCGTTCCAGAAAATTTTGTGATACTTAATTACAGAACATGCAGAGTGGTCAACTTTTCCACTCTTTACGGATCTTGACTCTTCTACTTTACACACTCCCTCATTGGGTAGCATGTTCGTCCTCTTACATTAGTTAAAATATTTTCATTAGGTAAAACCATCCAAAAAAATAATTCAAGGACGATATTGATCACTTTTTTCAACCTTGAATTTATTATAAAATATCTTTTTAATTAAATTTATTATGCTTAAATTAGATGAGTTGATATCCAAATTTCAGTTAATCTATAGTGATTAAAATGGAAAAAAAATGTTGCAAGAACAGTGGACTAACATGATAATACAACTAAGTTTGTCAAGTTCTTTTGTCCTATATTTGTTTTCCACTGCTCGGTTTAGTTTGTTTCACGTGTGTGGGCTGTTTGCAACATTTTTTTGTGAGAGGGCGGCTTAGCTCTTTGAGTTCAAATTTGTGTCAACAAAGTTTACTTTTAACTAGTTACAAGCTGAAGTAATTTATTCGCAGCTGAGTTCACGTAAGATTAGATTTGTCGTTCATAAGATGTATAAACTTTGCATCTCGATAACTATGTGGGTTGACTGGTTGTCTTAATTGGTCTGATCACATTCTGTTAGGAAATTAGTTTGTTGGTCTATTTCATAACTAAAATAAGGGTTGTTAATTGTGTTGAGTGTGGCACAAACAAAAGCGTGAGTTAAACTTGCAAAGACAGAGAGACATAAGTTAGGTGCCATTTACATACCTGTTTTGCACGCGAGTCATCAATTTGAAGAAATTTGGAAGTTCCACCAACTTCAGACCCAAGTTGTGCTCAAGCTAGATATTTGGTGCCACTTTTGTACTAAAGTTGCACTTGAATCAACATTGGTCAGAGGATGTATAAAACATTTTTGACTGTATTGCAATTTTTAGAACTTTCTAAGTAACCAAAACTTACTCCAAGCATTTTGAGAGTTTTATTAATACTTTCTTTTCATAAAATTTAATTGTAAAGTCTTCAAAGTTCTTAATAGTAGTACAGGTGATTAGATTTTCAATCAATTAAATGGATTCGTCTTGAATTTTATATTAGAGAAAGATTTAAAATTTTAAATAATAAAATATTTTTTATTATATTAAAATTTGGGTGACTCTTACGATAGTTCAAAAATTTTTAATCTTATAAAAAATTATTCATAAGGTTTCTTTTCCATTGATATTAATTACAGAATAGTCTAATATTATTTGTAACAAATTTTAAAAATTGTCTGAGATTTATTATTTTTTTTATTTTATCTAAAACATAATAAATTTTAAAATATTTTAATTTATTTAAGTGCTATAGGAATTTTGCATTCCTTGCAAGGTAGATCGTTAAAGCACAATCTTGCTTCTGAAGTTGTAGGCGGTCTCAAAGATCTGAGTAAACTATCATAAAAGGAGTCTTAAGTAACTCATCTTATTTAACTTGCATCATCACGCCTTTTCCTCGGGCCATGGTTAGTGTTCATTTTGAAGTCAAGCAAGCTTGCCACAATAGATATATGAGAGATTGATCTAGTGATAAGCAGGTGCAGGAATGCAATTAGTCAAATGTGCGGACAAACTTTCTAGTCAACAAATTCAGTCTTATAATAAGGCACTCTCATTGGCTACCACAACCGGAAGGAAGGTATTCGCTTCAGAATAGTCATATTGGACCCCCATTATGTGGACAATGAAAGTGAAAAAAATCCACTCTTGTTTCTTTGCTAGGGGCAGAGGAAAGATTCTAGTATGATTTTCCTTCTATTTAATGTATGTTCAAGGATTCTAACTTTATTACTTTCCTATATTAGTTTATCCGCTTGATAGTCTTCTGTACCCAGGAAATTTACTTGATAATCTGTATCTAAATGCAATAAAACTTAGAAATCCATCAAAATTTAGGATTTATTGTAATAAGAATCTTCAATAATATTTCTGATGATAAAACAATGAAGGGCATATTGAGTTGGGTATAGAGAAGGGACAAAAAGTGCACTTTTATACGAAGCTTACGGCCTTGTTTATCAAGTTCTGGTGATGATTTTGTTTCTTTGCACATTCTGAGTTTGTTCCTTTCTTGGTTTGGTTTGCTGTTTTGCTCCTTTGCGAATTAGATTGTATTTTTGGTGCTTTTGGTTTGGATTGTCATGAATTCTGCTGGTGCGAGAAGGATTCCAACTCAAGATCTTTTATACAATCACAAGAGATTCTGCCTATTGTACTGATTGATACTCAAATGAGAAAGTATTTGGTAAAAAAAAAGGTTGTGTTCAAGCATGGACGGAGTTAATTGGGCTTCAGGGAGGGATTTACTAACCCATCATTGTGAGAATTTGGGCTTAATTTGAATGGACCTGGGCTTGACAGAAATGATCTTCATTAACTTCCGCCGAAAGACACAATTGTCTCTGTACGAAACAAATCAAGCGCATTGTTCCATTGTCGCCTTTTCAGTCCCTGAACTGACTACAAATGAGCAAATTCAAAAGAAAATAAAAGATGGGAGAAGAAGGATACACCAGACAACAAGAAAATTAACAATTTCATCTCCGTTACATAAAATTAAATTTAAGAAAAAAAAACCAATACCAGACCAAACCCTTTTTTCAGTAATTGACATGCATATAAATGCAAGAGACATACATAATCTTCACACATAACACCTATGCAATCTGACAGTATTTGAAGGATCGATAATAATGGCTATTTGCTATATAAAATCTGTCAGTCGGTCTCGCAATGTTTTCTGTGTTTTTGTGATAATTATTATTATGCATGATTTCTGATTTGGTCAATTTGTCTCGTCAATCAGGGAAAAAACAAACAAACAAACAAACAAACCCACCGCTGCCTTAAATGATCCCCCAATTATTATACCACCGCTAGCTCCTTAGTTCTATTTCTACATATGCAATCACCGCCACTTCTTCGGCGCCTGTCAGATTTCCGTGCATATTTGTAACTACATACAATTAATTATTCGGAGGGGACCATCAAATATTGCTCTTATTAATTTGGACAAAGATACTTGCATTAACGCTTTCTGAATCAAGTTAAAAAGGTCGGATCAATGAGCAGTTTAATGTTAAACCATAAACGATCACACATTTTATTGTTTAGGTTTGGTGTAGTTTTTGCTAAATGCATAAGTGCTTAATATTACCTACTTTGGATAATATATATATATATATATATATATATAGATAGATAGATAGATATATAATGAAGAATTAGTGCAAATATGTATTATTTTAACCTGATCAGTCTGGCAAGCAAAACTTCTATACAGTAGTGACATAGTGCATATGCACATCAACGTAACTGATTGAATCTTTATCAATGATTGGTTATTTATCAAAATACAACATAAAATATGAATGAATGTGTGCTTGTGCATAAGTAATAACGCCAACTTTGTTAAAAGAACTTCTAAAACTCGGATAAATTCATATCGGAAATGAACCCTAATTTAAGATTACAGATCAGCTCAAAACATTTTACATGCAGAGAGAGAGGGAGAGATTCACATGCAGAGAAAATATATGATTGGTAAATGCAGTCATCAGGGTTTACGTCCTAGAAAACAGTCAACTCCAAGCAGAGCTGGTAAGTAAAGTATCAAATTTATTCACGAGATTCCTGCATAACTAACTCAAAGAAAAGGTTCATTGATGATCAGTCTGGCCCAAACGAGTGGAAGGAGATGTAGAAATTATTTTACATGAAATAAACAACACCTACCTCAACAAACACAAACAAGAACAACAAAGAGCTAGTTCTTTGTCTTAACTGGAACTGAAGCATTTAATTTAAAAGTCAGAGAGTCAAAGAAGAGTCAGGACAGGAGGGGGAGGAGGAGGGTCCTACTAGTAATGTAGTCCCGGTCTG
Organism: Xylocarpus granatum; assembly: GCA_019650275.1. Taxonomy (NCBI): domain Eukaryota; kingdom Viridiplantae; phylum Streptophyta; class Magnoliopsida; order Sapindales; family Meliaceae; genus Xylocarpus; species Xylocarpus granatum. Next base: position 365,059 of record BNST01000809.1, on the reverse strand, counting down.
GTCAGTCAGACAGTCAAATGTTTGACCCTTCCTCCTTCTACCTTATTAATTAAATCCAACGGTGATTGTGGACCCTTCTACAATTTTCTTTGATGTTGCTGTTTTGATTGTGACCAATCATATAGACGTATCTACGTATGCATACGTATTTATCCAGCCATGCTTGCCTCTCTGCAAGTCTTCCTTCCATTTTTTCGTATTCTGACATCCTCTTAATGTATATTGAAATTTGCACAACCTTATATCACTTTAAACAACAATACCTTAATGCAAATATGCATTTTAAAGAGTGCAAATGTTCATAACTGAGAATGACCACAGTAACATAGTTAAATTATGTCGCAATAGATTGCTACACCAATATTTACCTTGTATTTATACAGGCATATGAAGTTATATTTTGTTACAAATTAAAGTGCGATATTATATTACAAATGAATCGTTACTGCGACGTTACGATACAGATCTTTTCAATGACTAACGATCGAGTATTATACAAATTTGATTGATGTAGCATTGAGATTTTTTTACAATTAAGAGTCGGCAATGATGAATCTAAAAAGTTCAACTAACGAAATTAACAAGTACTAGATGACGAATTTATGCAAATTTCTGACATGTCTTTGGATGCTGAATCTCACAAGGGAATCTAGATATTGGTGGGGTTAAGGTGTGGCGGTTCGAAAGCGAGTGTTCATTATCCTTTTGACTTTCCATATAGTTGGGCTGCCATACTTTATTTTATGTCATTATTGCATCACCAAACTTCACCGAGCCAATATTCAGAAAGCCTTCCCTGCATTGGATGTAATTAAATAATTTCATTCTTTCAGACTTTGAATCTTAACAATTTGTTTGCTTACGAATTTAAGTAAGATATATTAAGGATAATATCTATGACTAATAATTAAGAATGGATAGTCATGGGAATATTATAGTTAGATGAAGATTACAAACAATTAACACACAAGCAAATTCATGGGTAGAAAGAAAGAAAATAATAAAGCATGAAATAAGAAATGTAATCCTAATTTTGGTGATTTTTCGAGGTCATTTCATGCATATTTTGATGGATAATATTTCTGACTGGTTTTATTATTTTATAATTTGTTCTGGTTGAGCCCAAGTTTCTTTTAAAAAAGGGAAGAAAAAAAATGACAGTGTTTACCACTTTTGAAAAATGAAAAGTAGAAAAAGGCATGATGATAAAATTACAAGAATATCTTCCTCAGCTGAGAAATTTGGAAATTTTTTCTTTCTTGATTTACATCATGTAAAAAGTCATTGCTAGAAGACCTTAACTACTATCACTATAAGATTTTCAATCAAGTACGGCAAGGTTGGTGAAAGTAATAATATCAATGAAGATAAAATTTACCATCACGGGAGGAGGAAATTGCTTTGATGGAGATTTTCTCCTTTCCAAGTGGTAAAACAAAAATATACAGTAAGTTGAAATTGATAAACAAAAAGAGAAAAGTAGGAGAAAAATATTTAAAAGAAGAGAGGGGGCAGAGAGAGAAGAGAAGTAAGCAAACAATTTTGAGAGCATTGTTTGATCCTCTGTTTACCTCTCTAATTGACGCATCAAGATAAGAAATGAGCAGTTATGAACAATTTGCACGTCATGACAGAAAAAAAATTCAACAACTAGAATTGTTACGTAGTTTAAATAATATCACAAAAATTTAAAAAAAATTGATTACAACTAGTATGATTATCTAACACCATTTCTTGTCTAATAAGGTCTAAAATACACATAGGTGGGGGTATTAGTTTGGTTTGTATTTTAATCATACAGATCCGTCCCCTATGGGGGATAAGAGGAATTACAATACCACAAATTTAAATTTGCAAGAGTATAATAGGTTATGGCTTTAATATTGCTTGATTCGGTGGCACAACTAAATTATTATACACAGTATTCATTAAATTATTAGAGTTATTTTTAAAAGAAAAACAATTAATTTCCTCTCGATAGTAAATAAAAATTATAATTTTCTATTTTATACATCTTGTGAGATTATTGAACTCTATATTTATGTTGGGAGAGAACATGAAAGGAAATTTTAAATTAACTATAAGACATTTCTGCATAAATTACAAACGTCATGCTTCCGCCAATTAATACCAATGATGTGCTTACATAACAAAATCGATTTTGTTAGCCCACTTGAAAGAGAATTTGATACACATTTTGTGCAGATTCAATGCAATTCTTACTTGATAAATCAATCCATCCCCACAAGGAAAAAGAGAAATTTTGTTTTGTAATGAGAAAAAATAATTAATGATTGATAGCAATGGGCTGGTTTGTATTTGATAGTAGGTTTTCTCTCTAGTTCTTGTTAAGAAAGAAAAATTAAACCCTAACAAAAATTGACAATTGGTTGGACGGCTCAAGATCAAAACAACAAATATGGTCGGTGAACCTTCTCTTCCTAGCCAGCCAGCCTGCTTGCTTGTTCGGCTTCGATCCATGCATTTATTGCTTGATTTTGATTTTATTTCTTTTAATGAAATGATAGAGAATAGAGTGGAGTCTTTCATTTCAATATCAATTTTATGAACATATATCTGTAGATAACTGGATCATGTGAGAAAGTGAGACCACAATAACAAAGTAATAATAGTAAGTTGCGATATTAAGGAAGCAAAAAGAGACAAGAGACGACCGCCAATTTGATCCAGGCCACACGGGATATTTGTGGCTAGACGTCGACAAATACAACTCAACTAACCAAACCACCCGTTGCTAGCCCCATATAGGTCCAATTCTTTGCATGCCTTTGCCCAACATGCCTAAAGAGATTAAGGCTCCGTTTTGCACCACTGATATTTCATGTCACAGTTGTCGTAAAATAAAATTATTATTTCTCAAGTATAAACGCACAAATCAGCAATCAACATCAGTTATCAAATAAAAATAAGCATTTGTCGAATGCTCTGATTGTTTTACTTTAAATTTTTAATAGCTGCAAATGTAACTTAAAAATATGCCCAAAAGATTAAGATTATGTTCAGTACTATTGTTCTTTAAATTTTTATTTTTATTTGCTAATTTATTTATATTTAATATGTAATAATTGTCTTACCACCACTGTAGTTATAAAATCACGAAATTTATAACGTCGAACATTCCCCCCGAGAGAAAGCGAGAGCTGGCAGCATTGTCTTTTCTAAAGCTTTATGCCAGCCTATGTGTACAGTCTGTGTTGAAATCTCCGAGGGCAATTACAGTTAATTGATAGCTTTCCTTCTCATTTTCTAGATCGAGTCCATGTATGTGTGTATATAATTTTAGATATTTTTAGCAGAAGATGAGGCTGGTATCAGTTGTCCCTCTACCCCAGATAATTATAGAGTTCCCAGTTGCCTACTTTTGCTTCCGTTTTTATGGCACTTCTGTTGCTCTATGATAACTTTAACTCAAACTACTCTTAACTCCTTCTCGTGTAATTAACATAATTAGATAAAATAAATAAATAAATGCATATATATCAACAGTGATACAAATTAATAGATATAAATGATAACAAAAATTTTAAAAAATAAATTTACTCTAATATCTTATCAAATTTTTTTTTAAATTACTCATATTTGGTGATTCTTACAAGCATGAAAGGGTAGATCATAATCTTGGTAAGAAAAAAAAATTAGCTGGCAAGTGATTTGATTCTTGTTATATACCATCTACTAGAACATCAATTAAGCTAAAGAAATTAATTAATCATATAATAGGCATGATTAGAACTGTGTTCAATAATTATTAAGTCAAAAAAGAAGTAGCATTAGATTCAATAATCATCAGAGAGCTGAACTAAATTCAACTAATTTAATTAGTTGGTTTCTCGATTTCTAATACTTCTAGCAAATTCAAGTACCTTTAATTAATTAGTAGGATCTATGTAAGACTTAATCGACACATAATCTTGAATTTATTTAAGTAATTAAATCAAATTTATTATAAATATTATATTAATATTTTTAATACAAAGTTAAATATGAAACAGTTATATATTCTCCAATCTGATTTAGATATAATCTCTTTAATAAATTATTTGTTCTTAAAATATGTGTATGTGTATACACATAAACACACGAAAAATAAAGTTTTATCTCTCTAAGTGCTAACATGCCATACACACACATCAAATTTTGATTAATTGCAAAATAGATGTTTATAAGAAGTGTTAGAATTTCGATTGTAGCCCTCTTATGCTTAATTCAATAAGAGTTTCGTGATTAGTTTCTATTAATTTAAAAAGTAAAGAAAGTTTTTAAAAAAAGAATGAAAGCGTTTTGACTCTAAATTTTGATTTTGAAATTTTTTGAGAGGAAAACAATAACAATAATAAAATTTGTATCTTTTTTTCTCCTTTTAAAGGTGTATTTATTTGTAAATGTCGTTTATCTTCACTATCCCACTATTGTGTTGGCCCCCAATTGTGGGTAACCGCACTCAAATTATGATCCACCCCCCCCACTCCCAAAACATAGACCATGTGTTAGGTTGCTTCGCTGAGTCGTTTGATTTTCGGCCTAGAATGACTAGGATCGAAATCGGCCACATGTAAGGCATGTTCTCAATCACCTCGGAGTTGGTCTTTCGAATTACTCCAAGAACCAGTTCACCAAAAAGGTTTCGTGTTAATAACAAGGAAATAATTGATCTTCAGTGGAAACTGATTGAGTTGTTGGTAATATGGTAGAGAAGTTCTCGAAAGAGAATGCAATCAGTTAGCTAAGCACAATTGACAACTAATATCCCAGTCAAAAATCAAAGTTCACGGACACACCAATCTATCAATTTATCAACACGTTTCCGCTGATCATGGAGTCAAATAATTTTTCTCAAAACTAACCCAATTGTTTTCTTTAAAATTTCCCATCAATGGATTTTGCATTGAAGACTGATAAAAAATTACAGCTTTCAATTAATTAATTAAATTCATTCATGTAATTACAGAACCGCACGGGAATTCTGAATCTTGATAAAGGAAGCAAAATGGTCGGTGTATGAAAGGACCCCATGAAAATGATACGGATATAGTTTCAAGCTTCATGTTTCGACTGTTTAATAATTAATTATTAAATTGAACTAATGTTAGAAGTAATTAAGAAATTACACAATCGATGCAAATCAAAATAAATATGAATATAAAAATGGAAGTGGATGATAATAATAATTTAAAATTTCATGAATCCTTGTTGAAGTACATCATCTAACGTAATTTGGTAACCAATTATTTTCCTAAATGGGTAACCAAATTATACGATATATTACCAATGGTGGTAATATAATACATTATCTAACCGTAGGGCCTGACCATTCTTATTCGATCTTCCTCTTGACTTTAGGGATTCCATACAATCTTTCTTCTAATTTACTTTTATTGAAACAAAACTTGATTCTCTCTTGTTGATTATAATGTAATATCTAAGTTGATATGCCGTTTCTTTAAATTTGGATTATCAAAATGGACGAAGGATTGTTAACCCTAATTCAAAACAATGACCTGATGAGGGAATGTCTTTGTCATTGAAAATTATCTCTTCTCATACATATCTAACCAGAATTGTATGCATGCAGCCTCCCATGACGAAAGAGTCAATAAATAATCTTTCTTGTTCGAATACTTCCAAATCATTTCCAACCATGAGAGGCCCCTCGAAAAATTTAATAAAGAGGTCAATTCCTTCTCACCTCTCTCTAGGTGCTGCTACTAACAAGTAAAGTTTTACTGGCTCTCTGAATTTCTACACAAAATCCACTTTCTGATCGATTTCTTAAAAAGTTTTTTGCCCTTTACGGGAAATCCTTCGGACCCATGCATGCGTTTTCATGTGCATTTAGTTCTCTAATGAGACACGGTTTGGCTTTTTACATAACAAAGAAAACAAATTCAGAAGAGCTTTGGATTTGATTCTTCAATCATGTGACAATAATCCAATAAATGTGAAAATATCTTCTAGATTTGTGCGGTTCAATTCTAGTGGCTAGTCATATCCAACTGCGCGTGTGTGTGCGCGCGCGCGCTTTATAAGATGAGACGATTTCTAAATCGGAACCAGATCGTATGTAAGAGATTATATGATATATTGTGTCATATTTTATATATGAATATATACTATGTTACCAATATGTTAAATCATACGATGCATAATGTATGGTTTATAAATTATGTATGTGTAGAGAGAGGGAGAGAGAGAGAGAGAGTATGAAAGAGATGTAAGAGGGAAATAAAAAAACAAAGAGAAGAAAAGGAGAGGGGTAGTAGTAGTTGTCATAAACAGAAGAGTGGTCACGGGATTCTTTTGAGTCATCCATAAAACAATTATCAAATTGCAGTGTGAACCCATTCCCCACGTATTCATGCTTTGTCCCCCCTTTAGAGCCCCACTCCAAAACACAATTACTTTTCTACAACTGCATATATCAATTTGGTTGAACATTCAAAGATATCAATTTGATTGAACATTCAAAGGTTATTGGAAAGCAATAATTAATTTACTGATTAATTTAATTATCAGTGTTATACTCCATCTTTTGGTACCTCAATCTAATACTAGATAGGTTACATAATAGAATGTAGTTGGGTTGAATTTTGGAAATTATTGATGTTGAAAGACCTTAATTATAATTTAATTTTGGCCCTAATTTCATTACAAAATATTAAATTGAAAAAGATTGGATCTAAAGATACCCTATCAACGTTGTACATTTGTACTTGTTATTAATAAACATTTTCCTAATAACTCATTAAATTGATGATCTCTACTCTTCACAAAATTATAAATAAATTAGTAAATTATTATTTGATGAACTTTGATGCGACAAAAGAATAGTTAAAACAAAATAAAGAAAATACTTTGCAAAATACACCATAATTACGGGGTATAAATTTTTTTTTGTAAGTACAATCATTTTAATTAATTTGATGTTTGCCCAACTTTACATGCAGTAATTTTATCATAGTACAGAACATTATTAATCTTAAAAATATCTATTTTCAAATTGGGAGTCTATTCTCACAATAGGAAGAATTCAAATTCTCCTTTTTAAAGTCAATCAATGGATCAAAATGAGTCGACTTTAAAGTCAATAAAATTCATAATTGAGTATTTTACACTTATGATACATAATTTACCACCACAAAAGTAATTAACCCTATTGTTTTCCCCTTTTCCCCCTAATTAGTTTTATTGTGATCAACTTTATATAGTGATTGCCAACTGCTAGCCATAAAAACTTTTCCATAAATACATGATATTGTTAATAGATTATTACATGTTATCCATATTTTTCCCATAACTAGCAGGAATCCTGATAGTATCCGATAGCCACCATAACAACACTACGAATTTCAAAAACAGTGAGAGAATTAGGATTAGTAAATATATAAATAAAACTATGACCAAATGAAAGCTACCTAATTAATAAAGTGATGCTATATGTGAAAATAAAAAAGGAGTAATTAATTAATATATTAATGTCTATGGGCTAATCATATTAATTGTTTAGACAGGTAATTGAAATGGGTAATAAAAAAGATTAAAGTTGTGAAAGACTAGGGAGAACATTGCATCAATACCCCATCAATTTGGATTTTAATCCCTCAATAATATACAAAATAACGATTAATTAGAACATATTTTATTAACCCAAGTAGTTTTCTTTTGCTCATTTTTTTTAAAAAAATTAAAAGCTGCATATAAACTTATTTATTTAAAAATCATATTTTATTAGTTAACAAAATATTTAAATAGTTTATTTATAATATAAACCACAATAGTATAATCTAATTTTTTTACATTTCAATTAAAATTAATTCAAATTAAATTAATTATTTATAATTATTATCAATATTATCAATACAGTGCACGCGCGCGCGTGCGCACACACACACACACACACACACATATATATATATAATATATATTTCAACATATTTCAAATATGAAAATATAAATACAAGAATAAAAATAGCACATGCAATTGACTAGACCTACCTAGCTTACAAAGATAAAAGGAAAAGAGATAAGAAGAGAGCAAAGGCAATTTCTGCAATTGCATAATTTTGTGAATAAGGTTAAATTAAATTTGACTATTGAAAATAAAACAAAAATTTTAAATATATATATATATATGTATGTATATTGTAAAATTAATAAATAAAAAAGAAAGGTCCAAGGGGCACCGCTAAGGAAGGATAATTGTGGCCACCCATGTCCTATATTTTGAGATGTCATTTTCCCATCTTAAATCAGCTCTTCTCCCTTTGTAGCCCCTCATTTCTTTGTAGATCTTTCTTTCAAGTCCCATTACTATTTCTCTCTTCTTCTCCTTCCTCTTCCTCTTTAATCAGTTACTAATTTAATTAATCAATGAAATTTTTGGTAATTAAATACGACAACTAAATTAACCATCTCTTATCTTGCCTACCCACTTGCATCATGTTGTACATACACCACCACTCAATTTTGGTACAATTTTTTCATGTATATAAACCCTAACTCCCCCAAACTCAACTTATTCATTTCACAAATTCAGTTACCTCTAATAGCCTAGCTTCTAGTTTATGGCAATTGCTGGGGCAGCCATGAGGAACGACGACGACAACAACAGTGGCAACAACAACAACGACAAAGATGATCACGATCACGACATGGTTATGCCGGGTTTTCGCTTCCATCCTACAGAGGAAGAACTTGTGGAGTTCTACCTTCGACGTAAGGTCGAGGGCAAACGTTTCAATGTTGAACTCATCACATTTCTTGATCTTTATCGCTATGACCCTTGGGAACTTCCTGGTAAATATATCTATATTTATATACAGATATGTTCTCCCTCTCTTCCAAGGCATCCGATGTAATCAATCGTCTTATCTTTTTCATTTTAATAAGCTTGATATATCATGAGTTATATTAACTAATTTATATTATATTATTTAACTCAATTATATAATACAATTAGTGAATATAAATTTTTGATTCGTTTCATTTATTTTCGGATGATCTAGCTTTGGCAGCCATCGGGGAGAAGGAATGGTTTTTCTATGTGCCCAGAGATCGGAAGTATAGAAATGGGGACCGGCCTAATCGAGTTACTACTTCTGGGTATTGGAAAGCAACTGGAGCTGATAGAATGATCAGAAGCGAAAACTCTCGTTCAATTGGATTGAAGAAAACCCTAGTTTTCTATTCTGGGAAAGCTCCTAAAGGCATCAGAACCAGTTGGATTATGAACGAGTATCGCCTGCCTCAACACGAAACTGAAAGATACCAGAAGGTAGTACCAGTTTTCTTCGCTCCATAGTGTGTTGTTATGAAGATATATGTTTGTCTTTGACTGCATACAATCTTACTTGAACCCTAGTTAATAAGTTTCTCCGAAGGTTTTTCAATCCAAACATGGATCGATCCGTTGAGACTGAAATTAAAATGAAACAAGAAAGAGAACAGAAGGGACTGATGGAGAAGGGTAAGAAAATTTTCTGGAAAATTATTCCCGACAGTATTTGCAAAGTTTTCAATCTTGATAACTTAATGGGGTAGATTGATTATTTGATCTTGTTGTATTTTAATTTGTTCTCAAAAATTCATCACAACATGAATAAACTTCAGTCTACTGGATACTTCTACTTCTCTCGTAACTACGACAGATCCTAAATGTCGGTAGATTTTCTTTTTTTACCCCCTCATCTTCTTCAAAATGTCTTTGTTTAATCAAACATCTGTTAATTTTCTCTTCTCATACATTTTTTTCAGACAGAGATTTCTCTTTGCCGTGTGTACAAGAGAGCCGGAGTCGAAGATCATCCATCTCTTCCTCGTTCACTTCCAACGTCAAGAGCATCTTCATCGAGATCAGTTTCGTCGATTTCGACTACCCAATCCGATAAGAAACCGTATCCTCCTCATCATGAACAAGAAGCAGCTCAACATCATCATTTCTTGATGGAAAGATTCCAAGCTTATGGTGGGCAATCATCGCAGCAACAAATGGATATGTCTGCCACGGTACGGGCGGAGAAGATGAGTACTGACACTGACGGAAGTAGTAGCTGCTCAGATGCAACAACAGTTCTTGGGCTGTCCAAACAAAATGTTTACCGTCCAAACATGTCTGCAATAATTTCTTCACTTGGTGTTCCATCTTCATTAATGGAAGAAACTGCTGCTGCAGTCGCAGCAGCCGGTTGTACCACTACTCTCTTTCAGGCGGTACCTTTATCTTCTTCTTGTGCCGTCTCCTCCACCGCTGCCGATGAATTCCATAGGCTTTTAACCTACCAACAAGCTTCCATCAACCAGCAGCAGCAACAACAACAGTATTACAACGATCACCACCAACACTCACAATTCTCAACTTTGCCACCGCAATCACAGCCGGCGCTTGCTCTCAACATGCTGCCGACCGCCTTCTCGGACAGATTGTGGGAGTGGAATCCGATCCCGGAAGCAAATAACAGAGAGTACAACGATCCCTTCAAGTAAACAAAATTTATGGATTATATATAGCTAGAGCATACTTAAATCATATTATAAATAGATTCATATACTGAGTGTCACCACTGATTATTATCTATCTGGATAGCTAGTCCTTAATTTGATAATCTCATTATCTTAGAAACTAGCTTTTTAACATGACTGATTGATGACGAATATATTTGATGATTTGCAAGCTTTTTCTACTAGGATAGTTGATGTTCATTGTGCTAAATATGATTCCAGATCTATCTAATTGAACTACTTTGTACTTGAAGTCAGAAAGTTTCATTCTAAGAATACTATATGGTTGTCCTAACTGCACGTTTTGCTGATTTTTTAGTTTCACACATTTTTCCTTCTTTCTTTTCTGATGCGTTTAACTTTATGCACACTTTTAAGAGCAAGTCTCACTACGACCCCCTAATTTGGTGTGACTTCTTTGTTTTAAAAACCCTATTCTCAGCCTCAAAAATCTTGTTTGGAATCATAAAAATCGGTGGTTCTTTCTCCAGTTCATATTTCTCTACCTCCTTTCTTCCTAGGAATGTTAGTTATGAGAATGATGAGGCATGCAATTAATGAAGAATGTTTGATGCATAAAAGTCTGTGTAATCAGAGGCAAAGGTACACCTTGAATATTAGTACTGCAGAATGGGGATTGGACCCATTTGTCACAAAAAATTAACATCATCCTCAAAAGAGACGAGAAGATAGTTCCATTATTATGTGTGCTTTTGTTGTTTTTGAGAGAGAAAGAGATACTAACTAATCCCTTCAATAGAAACTTGGACTTTCTCTTGTCGTTAAATGACATAAAAGCTGAACTAAAATCAAACAACTCTCTTGAGTGAGAAAGTCTTGCCTACTCTGGGTGTGACTCGCATTTTTATTAAGCTAGTGTCATATGTACATTAGTTTTCAATTTGAATAATGAAGAGGTAAGAATTTAGTGAAAACGTGAAATGCATTTAATAGAACCCAATAGTTTTCTCTCTTTTTGAAATATTACATCCTAAAGTGTCTCTAAAGCCACTGTATTAATTAGTAGATATTATAGATCCCCAGTTTTACCGTAGTTCTCCTTTCTTTATTCTTTCTTTCTTTTTCTTTTTCCTTATTGAATTATTAATCAGATTACCCATATACATTTATCCCTCTGAACGTTAGAATTCAAATGCAATAGTATTAACATACATTACAAGAAAAACTTCTAGAGTTATAGACAACAAAATGTCTGTTGTCAAGATCTAATATTTCATGACTCTCTCTCTCTATCTCTCAATCTCTGCAGTACAAAATTTATAATTAACTTTTGAGATTATAATAAATGATCAAATATGATATCTGACAAGAAAATAGATGCAATAGAATGTAAATGCGATTCTCAAATCCTTCCTTATAATTAGTTCATTCAAAGACAAATTCCAAATTAAACTTGTAAGTCCATGAAGCATGGGGATAATACGTTAGTTGTCTCAGTGTACTAGTTGCTAGTGGCCAAGGCATTGGACAGACATACATGTATGTGCGAGTGTGTGTACCTTGCTAGCTGTGTCCAATAGTATTTCGATGGTTCTGATAATTAATATGCTGCAATGTCAGCGATGAATAAATACCAAAACGTGCTCAAAATGGCGGCCGAAAGGGCGTGCTGGCTAGCTGCTGCCTCGAAGCAAAAACGCAGCTTTGTGGTAGAGAGGTCCTTGCATATGGCTGCAATTTGCAGTTTTAATTCTCTCTGCTTCTACTTTTTCTATGTAGCTATAGGTATTGGCCTTAATTTATTCCTCAGCATGTAGAACTAGCTAGCTCCATTTATATGTTTGACATTTGGCAATGGAGAAGAATCACAAAATTATATGTTTAATTATTAATTGGTTAAGTTATGGCAGTATAATGTTCGTGTCACAATACTTGCCATTAGCTGATTTTCGTTTGACCTGATGGCAAAAAAATAAAAAATAAAAATTCTCTTTTCATTTTGAATTGGGTAAAGCAATGCATATAAAATTGTAATATGAATTTTGTATTTCAACTGTTATGGTACTTAACGTTTCATTTATTAATGAGTACTACATAATTATTATGACAATAATAATAATATACCAAGTCAACAACTAGTTAACATGTGGTAGCAATTGTTTGGTAATACGTCAGTTGGGTAGAAATTTTTATATCCTTATTACATAAGCTTTGCATTATCATTTTGAATTGTAAGTAGGGAGAACATGAAGAGAGGTTTAAAGGAAGCTTGTATGTGAATGTTTAACTCATATCCCAAATGAATTAGATACCCCTAATCTTTTTAAGAAATTTTTGGCCGAGTAACGATCTGCTGAGGTGAAAGAGAGTCAATGTACAGGCTCTTTGAATGCTCATATACATATAACTCATTTATGTACATAGATTCATCAATCTCTTCTACTTCTTTAATTCGATGATTATCTGTGTTGGCAATTCATTTTTCAGAATTATTTTTATATGCTTCAAATGGGTTGTAGTTGTTCGAAATGGTGTCCTTGAAAATTCAGTTATAGACTTTTCAAAGTATTAAAGTTCCAGAGATTGTTGCAGTCAATATACTAGTTCTTGCTTTACAAACCAGATTCTTTCAGGAAATAGTCTGATTAAATATTGCATTGTTCTTCATTAATTTAGAAGAAAGAGATCTGACACAAAATGCAGTTAAATAACATTATACGATGGAATAAGTTATAATTAATCGAAGTAAAAGACTAAAAAGGCATAATCAAACAACTAGAAATTTACAAAGAATCTTTATATAAACACCCTGTTAATTTAATTAATTTTGCATGTAAACTTAAGATTTTGAATTTGGTTTGTTTAATTTTATTGTTGTATGTTAACTTATTTTGATGAAATTAGAACTGCTTAAATATATTTAGTTCCTAATAAATGTTCTTAATTTTTATCTTAAGAGCTTCTAATCATGAGACGATGATATCTGAATATTAATCGAGTCTATGCATTTATATATGTCAAATATACTTACCTAAAATATATATATATATATATATATATATATTTTGTAAAGAAGATTTTTTTTAAAATGAGGGAAATTTATTTGTATATAATGTGCAAGCAGTCTTCTGACTGACTGACAGAGAGAACATTTAAGGAAGATGTTAGAAGTAGAGAGAGGGTGACCGGTGGCTATTAATTGGAAGGGATTATTTATGTAAAAGCAGCGGTGAGTTTGTTCTCTGATTAATGAGAAGACAATATCATATGCACTTCCATTCTTCTCCGTTCCACCAATCATTGAAAGATTTTCGTTGAAATTGTCGTTTTAAAAAGACATGAATCTAAGCCCATACTTAACATGTCCCCTTCTTCCATGCCCCTCTTAAGGGGAAACGAAATCAAATCCAAGATTTGTTTTATCCCGTATCAAATATAAACTACGAGCAAATAGAGCAAACATACATACATACATGTTGAACTAAAGCGTATACTTTCATCCTTCTTTTTTTTCTTTATTATTTTTATTGTAATATTCACCTATTACCAATAAACTTGCATTCATTTTATTATGAATTAACAACGAAATCTATTACCATTTTTTATATATCTATAAAAATTGATAAATCAATCTAGTTAGTTTATGTGTTTAATTTTACTATAATGGTAATATTTTAATTTATTATTTTTTCAAAAATTTTATAATTGAAAATTAAACTCAGTTATCTCACAATAAAGAGAAGATTTCACTTTTCTATATCTGTATAAATAAATTAATTTCATAACAAAATATTTTTTTTGAAATTATTTTTTTAAAAAAATTAACAAATTAAATAGATTAGTGAAATAAATCTTTAGAATTAACTCGAGTATTTAAAAATTGGTGATCGATAAGTATATAACTTACTTTTTGCCAATCAACTAAGTACTACTTATTTTTTGAAATAAGGATGATATAATAAGAGTCCTAGAATTAATCTAATAACTCACAATTTATTAGTTTTTATATCCTTTGATTATATTAACCGACAAAAAAATTGCTAGTATTAAAGATAGTAAACTTAAACCATTTGATCCTTTTAAGGATTCTCATTATTTTATTAAAAAATGATAATTATATATACACTAATACTACAAATATAAATGCATCCGTATAAATTAATACAATTATTATTATCACATGATTTTTTTAAAAAAATAAATAAATTTTACAAAAAGATTTAAAAATAAATTATATAAAAAAATATGACAACAATATAATTTATATATATATATATATATATAAATACGTGTAATCTTTGTAATATATTTTGGATGAAATAAATAGAAACTAAATATTTATCAAAACAATTCTATTGCAATTACGTGTATATTGAAATTTGTTCAAACTAATTTTATTCCAAATAAGTTGCACATTTTACATCCATTTAGACGACTTCTGCTCTTAATTTATTGAGAAAACTCAAGATTCCCTTTACTGAAATTCAAACTCACTCCCTTCTTCAAGTTTGAAGTAGCGAGTGGTTGATGTAGAAATAAAAAAAAATGAATCTTGAACTTATAACGATTGGTGCTTTTTTTTTCATTTCTTTTATTAAAAAAAAATTGCAATCACTGTATGCTTTTGATCAATTTTGGTCAACGGACAACTTTGGAAGCCAGCAGCACGCAATGATACTTGGACTCGGCGGTTTCATTTAAGCCCCGTTCATGTTAGCACGCTGGGTAGACAACTCCTGCCCTGTCCAAGGAAAGCCAGAGCATGGTTAATGGGTTGGTTTGTCTCGTGGAGTCCATGCAGCCACAATTGTACACAGCCAAGTTATCTTTTCAAATGTTGCGTTATGAGTTTTGAGATTGTTCTGTTCTCAGAAAAAGGTCCTCTCAATCACTTTTTCTGGGATTTTAGGTGCTTATGTTACCACTACCGCCGCATCTTCTTGGTACAGACCGCTGCATTATTCTAAAAGGAATTCCACCAAGGTTAAAGTCTTCCTTCAAAGATTTCGTCAAGAACCTGGGTTCTGTATCCAATAGCTGTGTCTTCCCTCTCATGAAGGCGACAACAGATGGAGGCCGAGCCTTCACTTGGGTAAAATATTTGATCTTAGGTTGGGCAGACTGATCTTTCCAAGAATGCCGACTCATAACCTGACCGAATAGGCACGGAGAGAAAAAGAGAGTTTTATAGCCAATTCCCGCATTTGCAGGATTCAGATAAAGGGTAAGAGGAAGAATTCGACACCAACCTTGCACAACCAACGATTAAGACTAGCTGTAGACAGCCTTGAACACCATTTTTCACACGTATCAATGACCTGGCGCATAACACCATCCGACCCTTCCTTCTAATGCCGAAGTAAACACCACAGGTATTCTGGTCACCTGCCAGCAGATACAAAAGAAATGTGCGTACTTATAAGTACATGCAGTCAGAAACAGAGGGTCACTCTAGACTGCCTAAATTCAAGATGACAAACCTGAGGTATGACCGTCTGAATTTCTCACGGAACAGCTTCCTTGACTCTTTAATAAAAGCCAGAGTTTTGTCTTCCATTTAAAAGAACCATCTTGCTCACAATTAGAACCAAACCACGCCCTTCTTCCACTGCCCTCCTCGCTATAACAACTTCAGCATGTGTCATACTACGTCTAGCATTAGTGACCTGATCACAGTGCATGATGATGAGCATAGTATGCACATTTATCATATATAGAGAAGAATTCTCCAAAATCAGTTTATGTTCACAGAAGCTATAATAGGTGCATTACTTGTTACCATTAACACAGAAAGAATCAGTTACGATACACCTCTTCTGCATCAAGGACTAAAGCAACCACATGGGCCCTCATCAGATCCTTTCTCGATTGCACAACACTCAATGACGCCGGTCCTCTCTCCCACTCTCTTTGCAACTAACCTGCAGTGTCAACCCCACTAGTAATTCACAATAACATTAAACAGTGAGAAAATGTACCTCCTCACTTCATCAAACAAGACAGAATTCGGACAGCCAGTGACTGAGACTGGATGAGCCATATATAGTGTTAAAGACAGTCATGCGAATCTTATATGTACCAAATAAATAGTTCTCTCTTCATGTTGAAATTGCATTCTCACTGAATCTCTTGTCAACCCAGCTTCTGGATCCAAGATTTATATGCAATCTTCTTGTAACAAAGCATTTAGAAAGGTCAACTTCCCAACATTTGGCCTTCCTAAAATTGCTAACCGTAATGGCACATTAGACTCATTAACCTCATCAGAGCTACTATCCTTAATGGAGCTATTTTCTTGACAACAATTACCTACATAAATTAAAAAGCAAGGCAGAGTCAGCTAAGGGAGAGAGAAATATCAGTTCTCAGGAAGCAAGAAACATGTCTCAAAACAAACCAAAGCATTCATATCAAAAATAGTTTAGAAAAATTAAGTTTTCCAATTAACAACAAAATTAATTATACATTGACAGAATCTCTTAAACAAGGTTTAATTGAAGTGAAGGTCCAATATATTTGACAGAAAGAAAAAGAGATCCATTGAAACAATAAGAATTATGTTCATTCCATGACACTAAAGTCATCAAACCATATCACAACTCTCAATTGCTGTACAGCTAACTTCTATGATAAAGCAAACTTAGTTGTACCATGCATGCCACACTGCTCACTTGCAGTATTACCTTTTTTACCAAAATCCAAAAACTCTTTGAATCATCTTTAGAATGGTTCAAGCATTTGCATTCCCCATTTCAAAATTTTCAAAAATATAAATAAACTAATAGAATAATTTCTTTGTTTTTACTATTTTCGTATGATCTGACCTAGTTATAGAAAACACAATGGAGAACTTTGAAGCAAACAAGAAAACAATTTAAGGAGTATCAGTCAATGCTTTTAAGATATTAAATAAGTAGATATGCATTCAAAAACTTCCATGAACTTTAAGCAAAATATAACAGAACAATATATTATTCAGCTCAGCGCATTGCCCAGATAATGTAAGATTTTAAAAAGGTCTCCTAGAGCTTTATAAAGTTGTGTCATGCCCAGTCCAGTTTCAGCAGATATAGCAATAGAGTCCCCGAATCCTAACACTAGAGATTCAGCCACAACTCCAGCAAGAGAGCCAGTGCCACCGTGAAGTGATTCACATTTATTCATCACAACTATAGGTTTGATCACTGAGGCATGTTTATGAAACCACTTTCCAACCTCCAAATTTAAAGGGTGAAGTCCGGATCTAGCCACAAGATAACAAGAAGAAAGGAGTTCAAACTTTTGCACCCAAACTAAACAAGATATTAATAACAACAAAAAAGCGACATTGTATAAAATAAACTTTTAGTGAAAAGAAAAAAGGCCCAACCTAGTTTTCCTACATTTCCAAAGAAAATAACTATAACTTTGGAGTCATAAATAAATCCTATTAAAGATCAGTCCTGACTCTACAAGATTAGAAATTAATCCATTTTCATAATAATAATTTACACTATTATGGTCCCTTTCAAATTCATTTTGTAATTTCTTTTACTTGATAACTACCTAATCTATTACCAAATCCAAAATTTGTCATCATGAACTTTGGATGAAAAACCTAGTCAAACAATGATGGCTCATAAGTTGTGCAGAAACTCATCCACAGAACTAACCTCACATCAATCAAGAAAATTGCAAATTGTGTCCTTGTAAAGCACACTTGCAGTCATCCCTGCCGCATCAGTTTCCAAGCCTGCCAAGTCCAGGATCATCCAGAGTGTTGTACGCCAAAGCCTCCCTCCTCCTAATCAACCTAAAAACTCAATAAAACACAAAACAACCAAAATCACTTTCAAGAACACCCAAAAATCACATCTTCACAAAAATGAAAAGAAACATGATATCCAAGCTGACCGGTTATACAAAGCAGACTTGCCTACATTAGGACGTCCAATAATCATAACAAGTGGAAGCAAGTTCATGTCTACCTTGGTAACATCCACTGGTTTTTTGTACAAAAACTCAACTTTCTTATCTCTACCTAAACCATAAGACTCAACCTCGACATGGGATTTCTCCAAGTTTCCACTTTCAACCACCCCGCAAAATCCTATAGATGATTCAAGCAATAAACTGCAATGCAATCTTGAACCCAGATTAAACAATGATCCCAAGAACCAATACATAATCAATCATTAACAAATATCAATACAGGCAGCACATGAAATCATAATCATAAAAGAAAGAGCCAAAAGCATAGCAAGGGATGAAGCTCTGACTGGGACAAGTTCATTGAGTTTGTTAAACAAGTGATGCTTTTGTACGTGTGGCCTAAACCAGAACCAGTGTTTCGGGCCAAGACGGCGTGAACCCATGACCGAACAACATCCGTAATTAGTTTATTACTTTCAGACAAGCTGATAAGAAACGGAGAGGTAGAAGAGAGAAAAAGGAAGAGACCGCTTTGCACCTGGCATTCGGCAACAGGGTAACACCGTTATTTGACACCAAAAACACAATTATAAATAGATAAATTTATTAATTAAACAATTAAATGGATGAAAAAGGGGAATAAATCGTGTGTATAAAAGTCTCTGAAAAAGAAAAAACTTAATTATTAATATTACAGAAAATTTGACGACGTAGAAATCTATTACTCAAATCCTTGTAAAAAACGTACAATTGAAATAGTGAAAATTAACCATAACTACAACGAGATGATAGAACAAGCTGTTTGTATGAAGGTGAGTAGAAGAAGAATAACAGCTGCAGCAACAGATACAGATGCCCATGGAGTGTTGAAATAATTTTGCTTCAAGATTGCCTTCCACCTGTGCCAGGGGCTTCTGCAATAGCTATGTAGACCTTCAACAAGACCAGAATATTGAAAATTACGAGCCCAACCGCAATCTTTGCCGAGGTTGTGAAAAACAGTTGACAGTCTTTCACTACTTCGATCCCCAATAACTCCACTTTGAATGAGTAATTCTGCATCTTTTGCTGTCTTGACGAGGTAACTCATGATCAAAACATAGTCATTAAAATAGTGTGTATGAACATGCATATTCTCGAAAGCTAGTATATTCCTAAAGAAACGCTGTGTCTTTTCATATGTTGCAAGCAATGGAATTTCCAGAATTCCTTCGTTGAATGTGTGATGTCAAGTAGAGTTTTGCTTGACCCCAGCTTGAACTTGACTCCAGCTTGGTGAAGTTCCATCGCAGAGGGTATGTTTCGAGCCTTTAATTCTGTTCTCGCATGCCGCTGGGATGGCTGAATACACATTCTTAGCAAATCAACAAAATGTTCAGCTTCTGAAAAGTGTATTTCTAACAAGTTCTCCTCTATCGGCAAATAATAAGCAACATCTTTCCACAACCAATGGCTAATTGTGATCATGGAAAGCCGCAGGTAATGGTCGCCGTACTCTGCTGTTTTGGCTACATTAAACAAGTCATTGAGAATGAATAATGGAATCTGATTTTCCAGTAGCCAAAGGTCAGACCATATTTGGTTAACCAGCCATGGTTTTCTAAATATCCGATCATCATCAGTTATCAAATTTCGATTACTACCTCTCAGAAGAAACTCAATAAGGAAGACGGCATCCACTAAAATCATTCTTACGAACTCATTACTTTCAAGCTCAATGGTTTCTGCAAAACACTTGCGCAGTTCCGCCTCCTTATCCTTTATAAATGCAAGAAAATACTCGATGCCTACCTTAGTTCGTCGAAGAAATTGCTGTAGGTATCTTATTTTATGCTCCTCCATAGCTTTATGCTCTTCCTTTCCATGATGAAGCGGCCCAATTGAAAGCATTTGCGGAGTGTAGTCATTTGGATTTAAACACCGTATGGGCTGAGGAACTTTATAGATGCAGCAATCTTGAAATAAGGGGGACAAGGACCCGAATTTCTCTCTCAAATAATCTGCTAACTTGTTCACATCATTTTCCATCGTCTTCTATCGCTTGCTGCTGTTGCTATAAAACATAAATGTAACCAATAAATTCTCAGAAACAACTACAATTATTTCAAAAATGGATCAGAAAAATAAAAAATGAAAAAGAAGTAGAAAACTCGGTACTGCGGCTGCGCATTCAACTTGCATCCCATTGTATTAATCGAGACAAAAGTCTTCATCTGCTTTTTGACCAAGTCCTCGATAAAGATAATGTGTGGGGGCGCAAATTTGGACGACTGGGAAGTCCAACATTTTTGTGGGCTGCTACGAGTTTTCTTGAGAAACTAATTGAGTGATATTTATTATAACTCGGGGGACTAAACTGTAAGGTAGCCTTTTCCTCTTTATGCATGAGTTGCGTGGTTAAACATCAGAAAATGGAGATCATGTTGTTTCGTCGTCATCCAACTCAACGCGATTTCCTGTGCTCATGCTCCTTTCCTAGCCGGAAGATGACGGCTGCCGATTCTACAGCGTCGAAGAGAAAAGGTACTACCTACAAAAACGCAGCATTTTGAAGGATTTCGGCAAGTAGCGGGGTTGAATCGGAATTCGCATCATCTGACGGATGGCTTTGTACTCTTAGATGAAGCAGTCCGTCTTTTTCTTTTGTATCCGTTCTCTGGTACTCGAATTCCTCTTTCTTGGCTGGAAACCTTTCTCGTAAGTTAAACCATAAAAATGGCATTCTTGGAAGATTCTGAATTATGTGAAGAAAAATATTGTCATTGTAGTGATGTTACATGTCGTAGAAATAATATTATTGTAGTGATTATGCAATTATGATACAGAAGTTTGAGCTCGGATTCATGAGAATAGTGGCATTGAAGCATGGGATTTCAATGTAAAAGCATGGAAATCAAATCTGCTGCTAAAAACCCAGCTTTGACATAGGAAAGAAGACTATCGAGGGTAGAAATCACTGATAATACATGCAGCAGGCACAGAAATTTCGGGAAGAAGGGAAAAAATGAAACGGCGCCGTTTGCTGAAGTTAGAATATCATCAAAAGGCAGAGTCGCTGTGCCCTGACGGCAAAGGGGATGAAATAAATTATCAGAATAGGATAGTAAATAGGACAAATATGTTCTTTTTTTTTATTATTTTATTTTTATGAATTTGCTAGGTATTATTTTTGTTGACCAATCAAATGATACCATTTAAGTAATTAATGATAGGCTTCTGTTTTAAAAATTATTTGATTATTTTTTATTAAATAATTTTTCTAATTTTTTAATTAAAAAAACACATTATCCTCTTGTAATAAAATTAAATAAAGATCTATTGTTATCTTTTTATTTTTTAAAATTTAATAAATAAATAAATATAAAATAATAAAAAATTAATTTGACAATTTTAAAATTGTGTTAAAATTCAAAATTTCCAAAAGTGGGGACCACATAGTACCACAAACCCTTATTATTAATAAAATATTAAATATAATATAAAAATAAAATTTAGGATTTTGTTTAACCTGCTTCCTATCTCACCATCTTTTTTTATGCACGCAAATCTCAAACCCAAACCCAAAGTTGTCTCTCGTTTTCTCGGTCTTCTGGGTCTGGTCTGTTTCCTTATTGTCATTCATAATTTCAATTCAGGTAATGTCAAAACAGACAATGGAAAGCTTAACACATTGAAGACCTTTCTTTTCACCTAAATCTCTAAACAAACTCGCCTATAGACCGAAAATAAAAAAAACCCTAATTAGCCTATCGTTTGTCTAGAGTTGTGCTTTAATTTCTCCAGCCTCTTGTTTGAATACACGAAACACGTTTGTTTGAATTTGAAGATAAAAGATTCAGAGATAGGTTAATTTTGTCTATGGAGGGAATACCGCATCCAATACCTAGAACTGTAGAGGAGGTTTTCAGCGATTTTAAAGGCAGACGGGCTGGCTTGATCAAGGCTCTCACTAGTGGTAATGGGTTTTATTTTTGTAATTGCTTGTCGAATTAATTAATCGGTTTGTATTGTTTTGTTTAAAGATTAGTGGGTTTTGCTTATTTTCTTCATGTTTTTAATTTTGATTTTCTTGGTTTTTGCAGATGTTGAGAAGTTCTACCAGCAGTGCGACCCCGGTGGGTTTTCTTTTGTTAATTTGGCTTCTATTTGACCTCTCCTTTTCCTTTCTTGTCGAATTTTTTATGCTATATTGACTGCAAATTTAATTCCTTTTTTCTCTGTGTAGTTGGTAGCTTTGTTGTTTTTTAAGAGAGAAAATTGTATGTTAGAGAAAATCTTGTCTATGTTTTCTGAAACATGTAATATAGGTGTGTTATGAATCACTGAGTGTTCCCAGGTGATTGTGTTCGTTTTCTCGCTTTGGTGATTGTAAGCGGTTCATAATTTTGTCCTGAATTCAAGAAGGAAATGCTTTGTTTCGAGGTAGATTATCTGTTGCATCATTTGGAAGCTTACTCCTTTGTTTTGGTGCCCGCCCTTGTTCATTTTCGGTTTTATCTCATAATTTTCTTCTATACAAGTACGCTGGTTATCTTTCACTAGCATGGAAACATTTTTTTTCCATTTAGGGATACAGACAAATTGAAATTGCTGCAAAATTTCATGGCATGTTTATGGAATTAAAGAGAATAATCTATTTCAGTATCCATAGACTTCATTTCACCCAGCATCCTTGCTGGAGAAAATCCCCAATTCTGGTCAGATAGTTTTGATTATCATATTTATAGGACAGTTATTTTCAGTTCAAAGTCTTGGCATTTAGTTCCTCAAAGTTGTGGACATTTCTTGATAATTAATTTGTCATCATGACAGCTTCATTTCTTCTTTTGCCTAATCAATTTTCTAAATGGTCTAAGTGGCTGCCTGATGCCTGATCACAGAAGATTACCTTTCCCAGTGGCAGGAATTTGTTGGATTGATGCAGGTTTTTTTTTCTGTTGGAATTTGTGCTGTTGTCTTCTGTTTAATTTATCTACAGTTGCTCAAATTGATTATTGACTTTTACGCTATCAGGATGTTGTATTATCCTTCTCCTTTTCCCTAGTCATTTAGTGAATGTATCATGTTAACATGACTAATAGTTTTAGTTAACATCAATATGTTTGGCTTACTGTTCATGTGAACATTTATCAGCGGAAGTGCAAAGCTACAAAGTTTAGTTTGATATACGATTAGAAGAACTATATATTATTCTGAACCACCTTCCTTTTGAGCAAACATCAAAAAGGGGTATTATAGAAATTACTCCATTTACAAACAGGAGTCTTGTGGCCTGCCTGATTGCACAAAATTTCCCATTTCTAGTGTTAGTGATTATGTTACAGAAGTGAACTGTTATTTTGAGTTTCAATACTTTGAATTTAATTTCCTTGTAATTATATATTTCTTGACTTGTTTGGCATCATGATGTGTAATCCTTTTTGGCTCAGGTGGTTTGGTAAGTATATATTCACATTACCATTTCTGTTATGTTCAACTACTGGAATGCAAAGCTTGAGAACATAGTTTGGTTTACCATTAGAGCAAGCCACATGTCATTCCAACTATCCATCATTTCAAGCAAACACGGAATTGAGGACACATAGAGATTATACCATTTGCTAATATGGTTCACACATATTAGCATTCTTGTGACTGCTGTTTTGGCTATTATGGTTAACTTAATCCGTTACCTTGTGCATTGTTTGAGTGTCAAGTGTGTAGTTCATACAGTATCCCCTACTAACACTCTACATTTTTAATTTTTACGAAATATAGTATTGTGCTTTAAATTTATTGGCACAGATGAATTAGAGCCTGAGTATGTTAACAATTCATGATAGATTGTGTGTTTTTATTGAGGATATTAATATCTTGCACACAGAAAAGGAGAATTTATGCCTATATGGACTTCCAAATGAGACATGGGAAGTTAACTTGCCTGTTGAAGAAGTGCCTCCTGAGCTTCCTGAGCCTGCATTAGGTATAAACTTTGCAAGGGATGGTATGCAGGAGAAGGACTGGTTGTCACTGGTTGCAGTTCACAGTGATTCATGGTTGCTTGCCGTTGCATTCTATTTTGGTGCACGCTTTGGATTTGGAAGGAATGAGAGGTATTGTTTCTTTTTTCTTGTTATTTTCTGCTGCTTTCCTTAGAATCTGCATGACTCCCTTTCTTGTGGCAATATATTGTTAGTTCTTAGATCGTGATGCAGAAACTGTATTAATGACACTTTCTTGCATTATTGTTCATTTATATCCTGTATGTTTGATACTTTAAAGTGCCCTTCCACCATGTGGGAGAAATCCCACTTCACCATAAAGGATGCTGCCCAAACGGAACAAATCAAGTGATTCATTGATTTACCTCACCAGATGAAGTTATCTTCCAATTTTAATAGACTTTACAGCAAACCAAGTTGGGTTGACTTTACCTCCTGTTTTCATTAATTTCTTGGAATTTGTTAACTAAGACTTCAGACTCTGACAAATATTGATAAATGTTTTGATTTTTTTGCTTGTTTTTAAGATTGCATTTTAACATATGTATTGTAAAGTGCATTCATGTGTTGCCAACATGCAGGCTCATTCTTGTCTTGTGCTTTGCATCAAATTTAACTTTACAAGATAATAAAAGGGAAAATTAGATATTACATTAAATTTTAGGGTTGAGACTTGCCTTGATCGAAAGTTCAAGGTGCAGAGTAAGTCTAAGGAATAGAGTGAGCAAAGTATATATGTTTAACTATATTATTTACTTATCTTTTAACACTGATAAAATGTAACACTTTGTCTTTTTCTTTCTAAGATATGCATTCCCTTTTTTTTTCATAATTCTGTTTTTAAGGATTTGTTAGTAATTTAATTACTGATTTTAAGTTTAACAGGTCCAAAAATGTTTTATTTATTGAATTTATAATTGTTTATTCTTTAGTTGTTGTATAACCATGGATATGGATTTTTGTTTTACATAATGACTATTTTCTGTTTCTAGATGTTTCCTTTATTGTCTTTGTCACATCAACAAGCTACATAATCAACTGTGTGGTATATGATATTTGACAACCTATTGATTGAAGTTGTTGTTAAGAAAAGGAACTTACTGGTCTTATTCTTCTGTTTGATGCAGTTTGGTGAATTGTTAATAGTCTAATTAATGTTTATTCCTTTGGATTTCTAAGTTACATGATATAGGAAACCAATGATGCTATTTTTGACTGGTAAACTTAAAGAGTATGAAGTCAAATTGAAAGCCTAGTTCGAATTTTTGTTTGAATTGGATTCTTCAGGAAGAAACTTTTCCAGATGATAAATGAACTTCCAACCATCTTTGAAGTTGTGACTGGAAATGTTAAGCAACCAAAGGACCAATCTGCTGGTAATCACAACAGTGGCAAGAGCAAATTAAGCGGGAAGGTAATGGGAATTTGAAAGTGAAAACTTCAGTTTCTTTTGTTCTATTTCTATATCAAATTATTTTCTCTCATTATTTGAGCCTTGCCTCGAAGCAGTCTCGTCAGTCGGAGTCGCAAACCAAAGCAGTGAAGATGTCTCCACCACCCAAGGAAGACGATGATAGCGGGGAAGAAGAAGAAGATGATGATGAACAGGGTGCCACCTGTGGGGCATGTGGGGATAACTATGGCACTGATGAATTCTGGATTTGCTGTGATATATGTGAGAAATGGTTCCATGGAAAATGTGTAAAGATTACACCTGCAAAGGCTGAGCACATTAAGCAGTACAAGTGCCCCAGTTGCAGCAGCAAGAGGGCTAGAGTTTAAGATTGGTTATGAAGTTGAAGTCAATCAAACAAAGCAGACAAGGATTAGAACTTCTTTTGTTCATTATAGTTTGAGAGTAAAACAGTTTCAGAAACCTGTTTTAGTAGTGAATTTGAAACTTATGGTTCCTGTTCTGTTAATTTTTCTCTGGAATTGTGTTTTGAAAATAGTGGCTGGCATTTAGAAATCTAAATGTTGGTGCATTTTTATTGTTTGATCAAAATGGTTGTTGGGAAAGTCTATGCCTCATTTTCTTTGTTTAGGAACAAGTTGTTTTATTCTCTTTTGTATGAGTTGTATCTTGGGGGTAGAAATATCGGGTACCGGTCTGCCATGGGTACACAGATTAAAGGAAAAGACTGGAATAGCCCTTATGAGTCATCAAGAATGCATGGAAAATTAAGAATTGCTTGAAAATGAAGAATTACTGGGTATGGGATACCTAGTTTCAAGAAGCTCCTTGATTTGGTTCAAGAAATGAAACGCATCTTATGTTATGGCTACAGTTTGGTAGATGTACTTCAACTTTTCATCGCATTGTGATCTTTAAAATTCCTTTTGACCATTTCGTTACTATTCTCAGCAAGTGATTTACATGTAAAAATTTTATAATATGCAACGCAAGAGTTGTAAATATAACAAAAAAGTTAAAAAAAAGTGCGGAGCCATACCATGGGCCTGCATAGTATGCAGCCTCTAAGCTGGATCTAAGAATGAAGTACAAGAAAATGTCATAAATGATGTATGAACATGAAATACAGTCTTGTGATTGTCTTCAATCACTTGCTGAATTAGTGTTAAAAAAAAACATCACCAACCCAAAAGTGATTAATAATATTGAACAACTGTATGTCAATTATTTCATTATTGACATAGACAATGATCGCCCAAAGCAAACCAGCATACAAAATTATTAGAGCACAACATACACTTGTTGGAGAACTTTAGAAGAAATTTTAACTCATGATTATAATCATTAGAATAGAAAACTGTGATCATATTTACAAGATTAGAGTTTCATTGTTTACTACATGTTGTCGAGCAAATTAGTGGCAAAGCACTTGTATAAATCCTAATTAAACAATCAAAAAAGTTGCATTTGCTTGCAGATGGCAAAGTATGCTCTAAATTAAAACATTAAATGTCATGGCAAAATCTTCAAATTATTAATTAAAAAAAATTAATCTTCAACTAATCAATCACTTGCTAAAAAGCAAAAGAGATCTCGTTTGGGTATAATTTTATAAAGAATGCATTTGCTCAAAAGGTAAGCAACTTTTTTGCTTTTGACACTCTAAGGAAGGAAGGACCTACAATCAACAGACACACTCAAACAAGTAATGTTGAATTGTATTTACTCCATACCTACTTAAAAATTATCAAAATTTAAACTACTTTAAAAACAAAAAAAATCAGAATGAGAATTTCATAAAATTTTCTTACCAATATTTAATTAATAATAAATTAAAAAATTATACTATTTAATTAGTATAAGAAAAAAAATTTATGAAATTTTCTTTTAATTTTTTTATTTATTATATTAATATAATAAAATTATTTAATTTAAAATTTTTTCATATGAATACATGTAATCGTAATAATTTGATACTATATTATTATTTAAAAAATTAATTTATATATACATAAAAAAATTTATTTTGAAAAAAGGAATCACTACTAACAACACAAAATCATGCAAATGAATAACATTAAATAATAAACACTATCATTCAACTTTTCGAAGAATAATCTAAATTCATAAATCATACTAAATTGATGTTACAACAATTCATAATTATTATTGCATGAATTTTATGGATAACGTTACGATTTTAATAAAGATATTTGCTAATTATGTACAAGTATTAACTTTATCATATCTTATCTACTGGATGAAAAAAAAACAAAAAGTACAAATACTATTCTTTTTTTAAAAAAAAATTGCAATAATATTGAAGAAAATGGAGCAAATATTACATTTTGAAAAAGTTGAGACTAAATACATTTTATGTTTCCACAGAGCAGAACACTGTAAGAGAACAGACAGAAGAAGATAAAAAGAAAAGAGTGAACAGTGTTAAAAATAAATAAATAAATCAAAGAATTGTAAAAATCCAAGGCATAAAAAGCAGTAGAATCCCGGGGTCCCCGGACTTTTCTCCATTTTCATTTTCACTTTGTTATGATCGAAAATACCCAAGAAAACACTCACATTCATGTTCCAACCAAGAGATTGTTCAACCTTCAACTCTTTTGATTTGAGGCGCCAACTAGGAAAAATCCAAAAAAAGAAGAAAACCTAGTGACAATGAGTGAAGAAGAAGAAAAATAAAAAAGATAATTTATGTACACACACGAATATCTACATATATTGACAACAACTGATCCATTTTCATACTAGAGTTTAAACCCATAAGCCCCACCCTGTAGGCTACACCCAGGTACATTCTTAGTTTCTTTCTCAGTTCACTCTCTCTTTCAGTTTCACCACGTTGTTCAAAGTTTCTATTTTTTAAAATTTTTTGTTGTGTTTATATGATATTCATATGTTTGTCTCTGCCTGTTTGATGAGTCAAATGGATGTGCGAATGTAGGTTTTGTCATAGAGACTTGTTGTGGCTATTGTATTTGATTGGGGAAATGGCTGAAATGCGAGGGAGGTTGCAGTTGAAGAAGGAAATGTCACAAATAAGGAAAGCAGCCCGGGTTTTGCGTGATCCAGGTACAACTTCATCGTGGAAATCACCATTGAGTTCATCCAGATCTATAGCAGCGGCAGCAGCAGCAGCTGGTGCTTCTAGTTCTGGTTCTGCTTGGAAGAAGAACAACAATAGACAATTGGCCGATGAAACCAACAATGTGCATGTGAATGGGAATGGGAATGAGAAGAGGGTGTTTTTGTATAATTGGAAGAATCAGAAATCTTCAAGTGAGGCGAGTGCAATTGCAAGAAATGATGATGATGATGAGAATGACGATGAAGGGTCTTCTTCTATTGTGGAAAGTTTTGATGATAGCTTAAGTGATGCTAGAAATGGTGGTGATGCAAAGAGTGATACTCATATGGGCGACAATAATCTGTCTTCGTCAATTTTCACGTGTAGAGATGCAAAGCTTGTGTCATTGGCAGCAACCCCATCTATGAAAAGAGTAATGGCAGCTAAGAGGAAAAGTAAGAGAAACAAAACTACTTTTGATTCTGCATCTAAATATCAACAAAAAAAAATATTCTTGCTAAAAATTCAATGGCATTAGGATTAGGCAGGGATGAGTCTGTTGAGCAATCCGATGATACAGAGGATTGTTGTAATTCTGAAGATTTCCGTAAATATTCAGGGCCTTCCCCATTGCTTTCAAAACTTAAACAAAAGAATTGGTCACATTCATCATCTAAATTGTTGAGAGGTAGTAGAAAAGAAGATTCTTCTTATACTTATAGCGCACCTGCACTATCAACCAATTCTTATAATAGGTATGTTAATTGTAATCCTAGCACAATTGGATCTTGTGATGCCACAACAGCATCCTTGAATGATAACGACGATGAAATGGATGATCATTTGGATTTGCCTGGCCGTCAAGGATGTGGGATTCCATGCTATTGGTCACAGAGGATGCCACAACATAGGGGGGTATGTTGGAGTTGTTACTCTCCTTCCCTTTCTGATACTTTAAAGAGGAAAGGAAGTAGCATTTTGTGTGGCAACCAGACAATGTATCACCAAAGGAGACACTCGTCATCTGTTTCTAATAAGCGGAGAATGGCTTCAAGAAGTGCCCAAGGTATTCTCCCATTACTCACCAATAGTGGTGATGGGAGAGCAGGGTCGTCTATTGGAACTGGTCATAGCGATGATGAGCTTTCTACAAACTTTGGGGAGCTTGATCTAGAGGCGTTAAATAGATTGGATGGAAGGAGGTGGTCGTCAAGCTGTAAGAGTCAAGATGGGTTAGAGATTGTAGCTCTAAATGGAGGAGAGGACGAAGGGACACTGGAAAATATAAGAAGTTTCAGCCAGAAATATAAGCCAATGTTCTTTGATGAATTGATTGGGCTAAATATTGTGGTTCAGTCGCTTGTGAATTCCATTTCAAGGGGAAGGATTGCTCCTGTTTTTCTTTTCCAAGGTCCTCGAGGAACGGGGAAAAAATCAACAGCTAAGATCTTTGCTGCGGCTCTGAATTGTCTGTCTACTGATGAAACAAAGCCATGTGGGTATTGCAGAGAGTGCACAGAGTTTGTCTCTGGAAAAAGCAGGGATTTTTTGGAAGTTGATGGCACCAATAAACAAGGAATTGACAGAGTTTGGTACATTTTAAAGAACCTATCTGTGGGGCTTCCATCAGCCTCTTCACGATTCAAAGTTTTTGTTATTGATGAGTGTCACATGTTGCCCTCCAAGACATGGCTGGCATTTCTCAAATTTCTGGAAGAACCACTACAGAGAGTTGTATTCATATTCATCACAACTGATATTGACAATGTGCCTCGTACTATACAATCACGGTGTCAGAAGTATCTATTCAACAAAATTGAAGACGGTGAAATTGTAAACAGGTTGAAGAAAATTTCTGCTGATGAGAATCTTGATGTTGAATCGGATGCATTGGATTTGATTGCTCTGAATGCTGATGGTTCTCTCCGAGATGCTGAAACTATGTTAGACCAGCTGAGTTTGCTGGGAAAAAGAATCACCACATCTCTCGTAAATGAACTTGTGAGTTCTTCCAACAATGCTCATTTGCCAGGGTTTGCTTCAGTTTTAGTTTTTTAGCTCTTGAGACGTTCAATTTAGGTAACAGTAACTATTTTATGAAGGGCCAAAAAAAAAGGGAAACTCAAATTCATTTTAATGTTTGCTTTCAGTACCCTCATTTATAGTGTTCAAACTTATATTGGAGTCTGCTATCTCCTCTGCAGGTGGGGGTTGTTTCGGATGAGAAATTACTGGAACTTTTAGAATTAGCAATGTCATCGGACACTACAGAGACGGTGAAAAGAGCTAGAGAGTTGATGGACTCTGGGGTTGATCCGATGGTGTTGATGTCTCAACTGGCCAGCCTTATAATGGATATCATTGCTGGAACCTACAACATTGGTGGAAGAAGTTGTGAGTATCAACCCTTTCACACTTTTGTTTTTTTTCGAGCTATTAAAAAATTTCAATATATCGAATTAATTCTCTAATATGATCAATCAGTAGTGTCTGGGGTGGCATTTAAAACAATTTCAGTAAAATAATATGGGGAATCACTCTGACCACCAGGAGATCATTAACTTACAAGTTGATAATTCCTGGCTTTTAAGAAAATGAATGGCAGAAAAATTTGACCTTTTATTAATGTTGTTTAAAATCATCTTGGTCTCAAATACATGCAATAGATCGTGTGAGAGTTATGCATCTATTAGCATGGATCTGCCTCACATGGTTTTATATGGTGAGTTCTTGTTTGACAACAATTTGCTTAAATGTAAATTTTTTTTCAGTAGTTAGTCATAGTTTGCAGTTGATATAAGTTCATAGTGGAAGCTGGTCAATGTTGTATTCAGAATCTAGGATTATTGTTTGTGATTGCTTATTTTGTATTAATAGTACCCACCTTTTACAGGTTTATCAATGTTCAAACTTTTTTCCATTTTTCTCATTATCATTTTTACTTTTTAATTTTCTTATATCAGCCTTAGTCAAAATGCAACCAAACAAGAAAATTGTTGGATTTAGAAACTTGCTGCAAAGTTTATTATCTGCTGACAATTATAATTTATTCCAGTTGAAACTACTGATGTGGATGATCGGCATCTTTCTCCAGTAAATGAAGCAGAATTAGAGAGATTAAAGCATGCTCTGAAGCTTCTCTCAGAGGCCGAGAAACAGCTAAGGGTTTCAAGTGAACGCTCAACATGGTTCACAGCAACCCTGTTGCAGCTCAGTTCAGTGCATTCGTCAGATCTCGCTCAGTCAGGGAGCAGCAGAAGGCTGAGCTCTAAGACTACCGAGGAAGATCCATCAAGTACTTGGAGAGAAACTGCTGTTTACAAGCAGAAGTCAGGTGCTCAGTATATGCCTCAAAATTCAACTTTTCCAGTTTCCTTGCATGGGCCAGTCAATGGAAATTCTAGCCATAAAGAAGTATTATCACATATTAATGGTCATAGTTCTTATTCCAAGCCCTCACATGGCCTATTGAAGGATGGTGGTGCCTTAGCTGCCTTGTGCAGTACTGATATGGTGGGAAAAATGATTATTACACGCAGAAATTCTGAAAAGCTTGGTGATATCTGGGCAAAGTGTATTGAAAGATGCCATTCGAAGACATTGAAGCAACTACTGTCAGCCCATGGAAAGCTTTGGTCTATCTCTGAGGTTGAAGGTAAGTCCATAAGTATTCGAGTGAAGTTACATAGATATATGTTTCTTTGGTGCACATCTTGTAGATTCAAACAGCCTCAAGGTCTTTGCTGCCTGTCTCCATTTCTATATGGTTATCCATGCAGGTGTTTTTATTGCTTATGTTGCATTTGTGGATGGAGATATTAAATCTAGAGCAGAAAGGTTTTTGAGCAGTATTACCAATTCGATTGAAACTGTCTTGAGACAGAATGTAGAGGTTAGAATAATCCTTTTGCCAGATGGTGAGGCCTCTATTCGTGGTGGAATTTTGAATCACTTACCCAAAGGTATGAATGAGACTGAAACTGCTGCAGCAATCGAGAGGGAAAGAAAGGCACTCTGCTCAAATGCAAATGATAATTATTCGGATTCTGAGTCACAGCCCATGAAAGGATCCAGAGGAAGCTTTAATGAGTTAGAAGGTAAGCATAAGGGATCAAAAGATTACTCTAATTGTTTTCCACTTCTCCCTGAAGGCAATTCTGATGTTACTAGCACAAAAGAAAGGAGGCAGGAGATTCCAATGCATCGAATAGAATCCATCATCCGCGAGCAGAGGTTAGAAACTGCATGGCTACAAGCTGTGGAGAAAGGAACCCCTGGATCATTGAATCATTTGAGGCCTGAAAAGAATCAAGTATTGCCTCAGGAGGGTATCTATCAAAAAAATCATTTAGAATCCGTGCTTTCATCTGGATTATCCTCTCAGAAATTGGAAGATGAATTAAATCAGGAGCCCAAAATTTTGAAACTTAAAGACGATAGAGTGCTCCAGAAGGATCAGAACGGTAGAAGGGGCGAACATTATCCTATGTCGCCAAGCTTACTGCATGATAGCAGCTTTTTGGGCAATTTCAGCAAAGAAAACCTGTGAGTCTTTCTCTAATCTAAATACTATGCATAGAATTGTTTTCTGCAATCCTGTATGAACTCCTTACATTACAATTGACTTCCAAAACTAAAGACTAGAAAGCAATAATACAATTAGGTTGCTTGAAATTCGGTGAACTACATGCTAGCTTGAAATAGTTATCAGGGGACAGCATTTAAGTCTTGAAAATTCCCCATGCAGCCAATCAAATTACAGTGTCAAAATTCTTTACTGTGACAATTTATTTTTGATTTTACTCAAGATTTCACTTCTTTATGTTAAAATTACTGGATTATGCAATGCATTATTGTTACATATAGTGTATTAGTTTCTCACAATTGCTTAACTCACTAATTAATTTCATGTGTTCCCTAATTCTAAATAACATGCTGTTTGTAGCTTCTTTCCAAATTTCGCTTGAAATGCTTGAACTTAGAATAGTGATTATTGTTGGAAGAAAAATTATGCTGAATATAGAGTGATCAGAAAAATTTCCCTAATTTTGAGTTTGTTTCGGGTTGGCAAAAAGATTGCTGAATTCAGCAACGAATAAAAGTTTACTTTTCTTGTTAGCAAAGTGTTAGATTGT
Organism: Xylocarpus granatum; assembly: GCA_019650275.1. Lineage (NCBI taxonomy): Eukaryota > Viridiplantae > Streptophyta > Magnoliopsida > Sapindales > Meliaceae > Xylocarpus > Xylocarpus granatum. The sequence goes on along the minus strand of BNST01000809.1, from coordinate 331,057 downwards.
ACACCACTCACGCTAAATCTTGGTGGTTCTTCAGGGGATATGAGTCAGGATCAGCAACTGGTGGATGCAGTGGTCTTTTCTGTTGGAACAACACCAAATCTCATAAAAGGGGAAAGGTATGCATTCAATATATTTCTTCCTCCATTATAGCATTCCGGATAAAGTCATAATGTTCTCATCGTGTTTCTGTAAAGGTTGGAGGAACTCCTGTTCGGTCGCAAAAAGGTGGCCGTGTTTCCGTGTTTGGTGATTGCACAAAGGCAAAGAAAAGTGAGAGCAGACTTGGAAGATAAATGGACAGTTTCAATAGTTGGGTCGGGAATTCATCCTTTTCATTACACATATTATTTCTATGTATTGTTTCCCAGTTAAAACCATGTTTCAAGAATGTGAGCAGAAAGAGAAGTCTGACAAATGACAGAAAAATATGTTGGACTTCGACAATGGTATAGCTCCAGCCAATTTTTATGCCACGAGGACAAGAAATGAGAAACAATCTATTAATTTTCAGATCCAATAGCTCACGGAGAAGTAAACATGAAGCCAATGCAGAATACAATACAGAATGGATTTAACTTTATTTGGAAGACTCCGAGCTCATATTCAATATTCTCTCCGCAAGTAACAAATCATCTGGGGTTGTAACCTGCAAGTCAGGAACACAAACATATCAGTTTGTAATTTATATACCTTTACGATCACTCTTTCCAAGCATAAAATGAATTTGTTGTGGAAACCATAGCATCCCAGGCCGAACAGTATAAACCCTGTATTTCGAAAATATTAGATGGCCAAGTGGGGAAAGAGAAGACCTTGATGTTGGTATAAGAGCCTTTAGTAATGAACACTGGATGTTTAAGGTACTCCACTATGGATACGTCATCAGTAACTTCAAGACCTTCCCTGTAGACACCAAAATGAGGAATCACCGTAAATCTTTTTATCCAGAAATCATCTACACTGAAATGTGTGTAACTCGTAGGCTCTAAAAGTGTTGAAAAGACCAGTTTAATCACAAAGGCTGTGTATGGTGTAATCGAGATTTGGCCATATTATTTTTGGGGAACAAACTTAAGAAGGAAGAGTTACACTAGCAGTTTGAAAAGGAAAAGGAAATCATTACCTGTTGACAAGCTCAAAACCTTTTTTAAGCAACTTAGGTTTAATCACCTGTTCAAAAAGGTTGATTGGAAGTTAAAAATGAAATATCCCATGTGTTGAATGATGGAGAAGAAATCAGCAAACCTGAGGAGTCTGCATTTCCCAAAGTGTTTTGCGGTCCAGTGTTCTAACCACAAAAGATTCACTGTTTGCCTGCATACAGGTTTTGGAATGAATTTCCAAACCATGAAGTAAGTGAATCAAGAGAATATTAGAAATTACATTAAGTTACATGCTGCATAGATGATGGTTTACCGCAAGGTTAAAGAACATTAACAATATTTGTGGTCCACCAGGTGTGTAAAATTACACAAAACAGAAAAATATGAAATCTCTCATCTCTTAACATATAAATAAGGCAAGTCTTTAAGATGATAGTGCAGCAAAAGCCCTGACACAAACAAGTGGAAAATGAGTGCTTTATTTCAACCAGCCATACTCCCAAGAGAGTATTTGAACACATTGATTTGTCAACAATTAATTTCCAATTATTTCAACACATTGCAGAAATTTAGGCTAGTAATTGAATGAGCCAAGCAGCGAGCAAGTAAAAGATTGAATGGTGCCATTGGAACTTATGGTAAGATTAAAGTACCAAGATTTTGTTACAAGGCAGTAGAAAAATAGAAGCAATGATTTCACAATATTCCTTGGAGATTAATTTCAATCGGCATAAAAGCGACATGCATAGAGGAATATGTAAATTCAAAGGGTATAATAAATGAAGTACAAAGACCAATAAGTACCTCTTTAATTGTAGCTTTGGCAGGAACACCAAGTACAGCTGCTCCAATCCGCCATCCATCCTTAAGGACCTGACAACAAGCAATAGAAGAACTAAACAAACATCTTACATCAGAATTCATGCATGGAATTATGATAAACTAATAAGGTCAAGTTGCTGGGGAACTGAAAAAACAAAAAAGTAAGAAAAGGAAGCTTATTGATGATGTTATTAAAGTTGAAAAATGGAATGGGCATGTGCAACATGTGCATTCAAAACTGGATCATACCTTTTCCACATCTCCAATTAATACCAAGGGTCTAGCAGAATCATGGATGCAAATAAGCTCAGCGTTTAAATCAACTGCCTGGAGGCAAAAGACACATATAACAATTCAATGAATATCTCTAACAATTCATGAAAGAAGCATTAATAAGAGATCGAATATAAACACTAGAAAGGATAGGAAGCATTGACAGTGACAAATTTCATGCAAGAAACAGTTATCTTTAAATACAATTTTTGAGCAGAAAAATTTCTTTCCTAGCAGTTTAGATTAGAAGTTGGCAAACACAAGACTTTAATGAGAGTCATAAATCACTTACGCACCTTGCCCAAAACATTTGAAAGAGGGAGAAAGGCTGTTTGACACCCTGCTACTTAATTATTAATTATTTCTTTAAAAAGGTTTGGCAGACAATAGAAGCAAAACAGAATCAACATAAGACACCAAACAAACAAGAAAATAGTATGATGGAGAGACTAAAACTTCCTCTTAATCATCCATGCACCTGAAGTCCACTGTAAACAGAATCTTGTCTCTCCTTCCCAGGCAGTGAGAATTTAAGGTCTACATTTATCTTCTCTTCAGCGTCTGAGAGCAAAAGCAACGAATTAGTTTGAATATTTCCGGTAACAATTACATCTAAAGAGAGAGAAAACAAAAACCTTCAAAGATGTCCTTGTAAGATGGATCACAAACGACCACAATTTCCTTCACTTCAATCATGCGCGAGAAAGTGTAGAAACTAAACAAAGAAAAAGGCATTTTATTATCTTCACAAAACCAAACAACAATCATTCAAAACCAACCGAAAGAATGACCATTATAACTTTGAGAACGCCATATTGAATCCTACTGATGCCTAAGGGCCAAACCTGCCGGGTATCTTGACACCAGGTACTATTCTGATGTTAATAGCAGGTCACACTCACAACACTACAGCAGGAATACTAGTTGCAATAATACAATATTGTCCATGTAAGTTATAGCCGCTTACCTATACAATGCAATCGGTTGGCCCAAAAGTGGTAGATACTGCTTTGGCATGCTCGCCTATTCGGACAAACATAACAAAACCATCATCTGGAAGATGAAAATAAAGAACAACAGATATTGAAGAAAATAGTTGATTTAACCATAAATATACATCAATCACCTTATTACATGCACAGACGCAAAAATCAACACCACATAGAACGTAGACCTCGTCAAAACAATCCAAAAACAATTACAATGAAAAATTAGCCTCTGGATAAAAGCATGAAAGAACTTACACCCATTCTTTTACCCTTTCCTCCAGCCAAAAGAATAACTGATACACTTTTCTCTTTTACAACTACAGAACCCTGCAATATAACAACATAATAAGAATAAATGCTCAGAAAGGGAAATTAAACAGAACCCGCGTCAGGCATATGCATAATTTTATATAAAGCCAGTCAAAAGGAATTAATCCCACTTACATAATCAACTTTGGCTGAGCAACTAATCCTGGGTGTGTGAATTCTGGCCTTCCTGGTGAAGTCAAAGAATCGATTTTGATTACCTGAAAACACCAAATTCCCTAAAAATTACGCCACCAATTATGCAAAAAGAGAATGCTTCTGAAGTATATATCATTATCTGAAAATATTACCAGTTCTGGAGAGAGTTTGGTGGTTATCTTTAAACAGTGTAAGAGAAGCAGCTGGAGAAGTGACAGCAAGGTTCAATTGAAGAAGTCCCATCTCCCTGAATTTGTCACTTTCACTTTCTCATGCACTGAAATTGCAATACATAAATGAGGAAGAAAAGAAATGCAGAGCGATTAAAGGAGACAATTTAGCGGGGTGTTGATTATGTGGAAACGGAGACAAAACACATGATGTGCTGTTCTTTTTTATTATTATTATCATTGTTGTTGTTGTAATTAAAATTATTAATATTATTAAAATCATCCTAGGTGTTGCATTTTGATAGTCTAAACTCGCCACTTGAAGTTGATTGATTGTGCACAAAAAGATTCAATAATTACACCATTAAGGGGTTTTCTTTTTCTTTTTTGTTCAATTTAACAAAATCTACTAATAATGGGGATTTTCGTTAGCATTTTTTCAATTAAAATATTCTTTAACCAAATTTGGGAGTGGTGTTGTTATTTTTCTTAAATTAATTAATTAGTTAGTAACAAATTTGAATGCATACATTTTGTAATAACAATAAAAATATTATTATTATTATTATTATTGTGTAGTGTTCATTCATAAAATTTAAATTTATTTATATTGATTTATATTAAATTTTAATGCAATTATTAATAATAATAAATTTAGAATATGTGATTTAATTAAATTTATGTCATCATAAATTTTAAGGAATTTTTTATTTTTAATCAATTAAAAATATTATAAAATTTAACGGTTTTGTAATCATAAGCATAACTACTATTATTATTATTATTGAATATTTTAATTGTTTATTTGTATTTTATGTTAGAATCTTCGTATTTAAATACACCCCCTACTACCACCACATATTCAGAAAAAGAATTTGTAACTTGCTTTGATTTTATGTGCCAATGTGAAAGCATGTGGAGTTGGAAAACCAAGTCCTGGATCGGTTCGCTAGTCGGGCCTTGACTCTCTCCAATGATCCAAGTCCTGGATATAACATTGAGCAGGTAGGTCATGGCTTTCCTTTTTTTGAAGGATTAAACCCATTTAGATGGCATACCCAATTACAAGGCTATTCAAGCAAGACAATTTCTATCTCTATTGTCCGGGACCTGCTTATGGCAAATTGAGAGTTGTTTGAGAACAGGGCTTCTGTTACTCCCATATCCTCGTATTCCGTACACACTTTCCATGGAAATCTATTCATGCATCAGGCTTACGTATCAAAAGAATAATTATTATGCCAGCCTATTTTTGGAAAATTAAATGCTTCCACACAGGTTTTCTTGCTGATTCCTGTTTAATGCTTGGATTGGAAGATTGAGTTTTCTGGTACAAAGTTCTTCCATCTTGATTTGCCTCATGATTATTTCCTTGAACAGCTGGCAAAGAAAGGAGAAAAGTTTATTGATCTTCCTTGTGTTGTGAAAGGGATGGATGTCTCTTTTAGCCGGATATTGACCTATAATTGAAGCAACTGCTGCAGAGAAGCTTAACAATAATGAGTGCACTGCACTCCTGCCGATTTGTGCTGTTCCCTGCAGGTAAGTTGCATTTTTTCCTCTAAAAGCCGCAATAATACATCACGATTCTTCATGTAGCATTAGATGGATTTTGTATTCACGTACTCGGAAATTTACTTAGTTGCTTAATAATATGTTACAGGAAACTCTCTGCTTGCTATGCTTGTGGAGATCACGGGACGTGCAATGCCCCCTTGCGACAAAAAAAGATGTTCTGATTGTAGGTGGTAACGAGCGCTTGCAAGAGATGATGACAATAATGTGCTGTGAGCGAGGCGGAAGGTTGTTTGCCACCGATGCCCGCTATTGCGTTGACAACGGAGCGATACCGGTCTCCTTGCTTTTGCTCACGGCTCTTCTACCCCGCTAGAGGAATCAACATTTACGCAGAGGTTCAGGACCGATGAAGTGCAAGCAATCTGGTGAGGAAAAAGAAGACTCAGCTTGCAAGAATGCTCTGATGGAGGAAGCTTAGCAGCTGAGGAGGAATTTAGTATTCAGTCCATGTTTGAATGGTGATTGAAGATGTTGTAAATATTAAGTGTTCAAGCATTATAAAATTGCTGTATTTGGTTTCAGTAACGTACATTCTCAAAATTGGCAGGTCAAAATTTTGCAAGCAAAGCAGTGAAACTGTCGTTACTTTAAAATTATTTACCAAATAATTAGATTATAAATATAAAATGATTTAAAAATTAGATTATTTTTATTGAAAAAAACCCCGTTTTATAGCACATGGTTATGAAAAATTTAATGGGCCCAACAAGTATACCCTATTAAAAGCCCAATGTCTAAAACCACGCGATGCTCCATTTCATTTGATTTCGGAGTTTCTACTGATAGCAGAGAAGTGAAGAGAAAGAATCGCGGAGTAATAGTTGAAAATGGGGCACACCGGCGAGTTCTTCAAGCGGAGGGACGAATGGAGGAGACATCCATTGCTGACCAGTAATCTCCGTCAAGCAACTCCTGGACTTGGCATCGCTCTTGTCGCTTTTGGCATCTATTGCGTCGGCGAACAAGTCTACTACAAGCTCATCGCTCCTTCTCCATCTCACCACCACCACAACCACCAACATTCTCCCGCTTCATCTTCTCACTGAAGGTGAATCTGTTCTACTCTCTTTTCTCTGGGTGGGTCTACTTTGTCAAATTTCTCATATTTAAGTGTTAATAAACAATCCCTTCTTGTTTTTTATTTTTGTTGGAAATTGTTTGTCATGCTTCTTTTTGTTGAAATTCTTGTAAGATTTGTGATTTTCTTGGTTTTCATAAATGGGCGTGTGGAAAGTCCTGGTTGTTAATCAGTCTCATAATCCGATCAGGGATCAGTTTCATCCCTCTTTGGTCAGCTCCTCGTCTCCCATTTTTAGCAATACAAATATCTTATTAATTTGTTTTCGTTTGAAAGAATATGTTGCTATCATTTTTACTACCGTTCTTTGCGTGATATTGTGATTTTTACGGTTTTTTGTCATATGTTTTCGTGCAAAGTTTAGGTTTTTGTCAATATTCAAATTGAATAATCTCGTCTCATCTCAATGTTTCTATCGATTGTGTTTGTATTTCTCGCGATTGTGTGTAAATTTTAGGGATTTGGTGGTTTTTATAGGATGGGTATCTGTAAAATTTAGGTTTTTATTGATATTATCATCTAATGGGTTTCAATGACTCTCTGGTTGGCTGGTTTGTCCACTTCATTTTTTTTATTTTCTAAATATCTTGTGCTTCTTTTTTCTTGCTAGTTGGTGTAAGATCAGGGATTTTCTCGCGTATTGTGAAATGGGTTTGTGTAAAGTCTAGGTTTTTTTCGTTGTGACCTAATCAGTTTCATTCCTCTCATTATGTCATTTTCTCTGTTGATTCCTTCACATCTGATGCTAAAATAGACTCATTTTCTGTGTATATCATTCACGGTTATTGTTGTGTTTTTCTTTTGGCCAAATGGGTTTGTTTTCAATGGTCTTTTACTTCTTTATTGTGTATTGATGAAGTGGTTTGTTTCATTTGATTGGAAATGAATTGCTTTTCAGTTTGCTACATGAGAGGATTAACTCAAGATTACACATTTTTGAAGTCAGAAACTGAATTTTAGTATCCAAAATCATTGGTTTCCTTAAAGCTATATTTTATTATCGTGTTTTGTATTGAGCTGAATGTGGAAAGTACCTATTGTTTAATGGTGGTTACTGCTCCACAATAGCTCCATATGAGACTGTCCCACTTTGTCCACTTGTTGTTTGGTTCCTGCTTCCATTCAGTTGTTAGACTAGAAATTTGTTGCTAATAGCTAACTGCTTAACTTCAATGGAGGAATGTTAGCTGGTTAAGCTGTATGGATTTTTAAAATAGATTTGATTAGGCATAAGAGAGATTAAAAGCCATTGTGATGTAGGTGGATGTATATTCTATATAAGGCCTCATGATTGGTATTAGCTACTAAGTTTGTGTTCCCTTAGATGGAAGACAGTACTTATTCTAACTTATATACTTAAATTGATGAAGTTATAATTAACATTTAGGTGCATATGGCTTGGTTCATGGTTGCACTTTCTAGGTTCATGTCTTCATGAAACCTTGAACACCTTTACCTGTTCCCAAACAGGGGGAGAGAGAGATGAGATAATTAAAAGGTAACCAAACTTACATTTTTCTGTTAGAATTATTTGTGTGAACTTTGTTTTTACTTTGGAGATGTGGTTGACAGATAATGTAGTGTTAGATATTATATTTTGTGTATGAATTGATATACTCGTGGTTTCACTCTTTGAAATTTGTTGTGTCATAGACTTGCATTATCTTTTCCATTTTGTTGTCTTCTATTACATAGGATGTTTAGGACAGGCGACCTTACTCTTTGGAAGTTGACTGACTCATCTATCCCCCCAAACTGAATGAATAATATGCAATATAGCTTATTATTATTATCATTATTATTATTCATCAGCCTGACTTCATTTTTAAGCTAATTGAGCAGTTGTAAGGTACTAAAAACTGGATCTTGATTGGCAGAGTTTTTGAAGGACTAATATTTTTGCATTGCCTGCTCCTGTGGTTTGAAATGTTCTTCCTTACAAAAGCTAGCAATTTCACATTTTGAACAAGCTGATGGAAGTGTTGCAAAACCTGTCTAGCTAATCCTTGTCTGGTTTTGATTTTTCTAACAGGCTGGCGGGGTGTGGCAAATGACAGCACGGTGGAAGGACAGAAGATTGGACCTGTTTTGATTTACCTCATTCTGTGGTTTGATTTAAATGAGTTGCAGTTGCCATGTTAAATCATACTCTTTTCATATATCAAGATTGTGAGACTTGTTATGTTAAATAGATGTTTTAATTCTCTCCATTGACGTCGATATTCCATCAAAGACTGCTTTTCATTTGGTGCCTGAAACGTTTCTAATAAGAAGTTTCTTCGTATACCATGTCTGAAATTCTATTTATTTTGTATTATTTTTTTCAGAATTAATAAGAAAAATCATTTGCGTGTAAATAATCTATTATTATTTATTATGAGATGATGGTCAATTACATGATAGTCCTAAGATAAAAGAAATTCAATTGGACATGGAAAAATAAGTTTCAATTATGACCTAATTTGTTCAAAGAGTACTGACTCGTTTATATTTAACCTAGAGGTAAAGGTCCTTAGTGAAATTTTCCCTCCCTCTCGTTCCTAAAATTCGCAATCCAATGTTCCATTCCTTTCTATACCAGCCAAAAGGGCCTTTCCTTTTCTTCACTTCCTCAATCGCTTTCCCAAAAGAATGGATCCACGAGCGAAGCGAAGCGAAATACCAGGGGCAATGCGGTAGAGGAGGATCCAAACGATTCTGAAGCCAAGAGAACGAGACTGCACGAAGTTAAGGAGAAGCAAGTGCAAGATCACCCGGTTGACTTATTGACCCGACAAAAAAAAGAAGACCCGAAAGATTAAACCCGACTCCAACCTTTCCCTTGTCCGCCCACCGGTTCCTGCTAGTGAAGCTCACAAGAGATGGCCCACCAGATACAAAAAACTCCGCAAAGGTTTAACCTTTATATTAGTTTTTCTTTTTTGGCTTACTCGCAAGTTTTTGGGTGGTGAGTTTCTGATTTTGTTTTTTCTGGGGTCAGAAGCAGAAAGTAGGTATCTATTCAAACGGGTGAGCTTTCTCCACAACCCTATTTGATAATTTTATTTTACTTTCTTCAAATCATATGTTCTTGTTGTGTGTTGATTTTGATGTTCTGGTCACAGAGGATTGAATGAAGAAGAACAAGAAGAAGAAGTTATGCAAGCAAAATGTCACCACACACAAGTTAAAATCGATGGCTGTTTATGCAATCTTGGTGATGATGCTTGCGTGAAAGTAAAATTCTCACTTCATTCTCTTACTCTCTAAACATCCCTCTTCAGCAACATTTTTTTTTCTAATTTATACCTTTAAATTTCATTATTTTCAGGCCAAGAATGGAAATCTTGATTACATAGCTAAAATAGTTGAGTTATTTGAATTCACAAACGGGGAACCATACTTTACAGCTCAATGGCTTTACAGGGCTGAAGACACCGTGAGAATGAGATTATCCTGTACTTGCTTACTGATATGTTTTACATATTGTTTTGGTGTATGGAACTCTAAACTTTTTTGTTATTTCAGGTCATTAAGGATCTTGCTGATCTTGTCGACAAACGAATACTATTTCTTTTGGATGTTAAAGATGACAATCCGTTGAATGGTATTGTTTCCAAAGTGAAAATTGCCCGAGTTTCTACAAATGTATTGCCATCAGATGTTCATTTCCTTTTATTTTTCCCGTTTTATAGTCTAACTAGTTGCATTTCCATGAGTGTAAAAGATAGGATGGCAACTAGTTTGATTCACATTGCAGATCGACTTAGAGGCAAAGGAGAAAAAGATTCCTCCCTGTGACCTTTATTATGATATGAAATACATACTTCCATATTTGACTTCTGCAAATCTAGTTGATGGTAATTTATGTTGCCCTGCTAACAATTGTTTTCATGACCTTTATTATTGCTGTTGTCCTCATCGTTGCATAATCTATCTTGATTATGTTGTCATATGAATTGATGTTGTCTGCTTAGTAACTCAGAAAGTACTAAAATGGAAAGTGATGTGTCATCAACCATATCAAGTGAAAGCGGCACAAACAGCCCAAATGAGAATTCTGAGATGTGTTTGCTGGATTTGTATTCTGGTTGCGGTGCAATGTCTACTGGTTTATGCATTGGTGCATCCTTATCTGGGGTAAAACTGGTTATACTAAGTCCAAAACTGAAAAACATTGTTTATTTCCATCCACATATGAGTTTATGTTTCTTATTTATGTGTTAAAAGGTTTAATCTTAGGCTTAATTGGAGTATGTTGTGTTCTTTCATGTAGAGGTGGGCTGTTGACATAAATCCTCATGCATCTAAAAGTTTGAAATTGAACCATCCTGAGACGGAGGTAAAATAAAATAATGTCCTGAAATAGTACATTTCTTACTGTTGAAGATTTGTTCGTGTTTTTATTGTTACTGAAGGAGTGAGCAAAATTGTGCCTGTACTTTTCATTGTATGCTGCAGATAAAGAACTAAATCAGAGCTTGAATTTTATGGATGAAGAAGAGGGAGAAGAAGATGATGATGATGAAGAGGGCTCCAATGTTGCTGATAAAGAATTTGAAGTGGAGAGGTTATTAGCTGTTTGCTATGGCGATCCTTACAAAGTGATGAAGCGTGGAATGTATTTTAAGGTATCACATATTTAATGTAGAAAACATTTGGTTATCTGGGACATCTTTTGATTTTCATTTCATTGTTTTCCTTGATTATTGTTACTTGTTATCCTCATCGTCAAGCAATTTCTGCCTGATTATATGTCTTTTCTTGTGTAAAGCTTTCTGTTGTATTTTTATGCCTGATTAGTGTTCAATGATAATATAATCGTATTGGAAATGTAAAATTGGCTTAATTACACTCTTATCTACGTAGTTAATATGAATCTTGTAAAATAACACGTAAATGCTATAAGATGATATACTTTGTGCCTCTTTGTAGATGTGATCAGTCTTTGAACTGCTCAAACATCCTCGTGTCCTTCTCTGCTGTATGATCACTGACCTTTCAAAGTGAACAATGATGATTATCAACGAATATGCCTTATTCCAAAAAAGGTGTTATTGTCTTACCTGCTACATTAGTCCATGGTTTGTGTTCTTTGACTAATTGTTCTTAGTTTATGTTGTAAGGGTGCAAATGTCGGGGACCTGCCAGGTGTATTGGTGGGTCCAGACAACAAGGTACAATGGGATCCATTAATGCAAAGAGTGATGCTTAAATCTGGGAAACCATTGGTAGTATTTTGTGCTTAATAACTTTTTACATTTCTCTTTTCATGACAGTTTCTTAGTGGTTTAATTATATGTACAGGTTCCTGATTATGCAATGCAGTATAAACACAGAACATCAACCAAGTAAATGCTATTCTATTCTGAATTTGAGTTATTTCTTAGTTTCCATGACTTCATTTCTCAAATGTATCATCTTTTGATCACAAAACAGGCCATTTGGGCATCTTTGGTGGGATGAAATTGTCAATACGGTTGTGACAAGAGCTCAACCTCACAACCGGGTAAATATATTCATTTTGGTGTTTCTCTTACAGGTATTTCTCATTCATAGTACACACTTGTTTATTTCGCTAGATCCACATTCATCCTTTGCAAGATCGGGTACTGACAATTTGTGAAAATGCAAGATTACAAGGATTTCCTGACTGCTATAAACTTTTTGGGCCTGTCAAGGAGAGGTAAGTGAAGTTAAATGGAATTCCTTTTTCGGTATGATATTTTCAGAAACCATTTGTAAAACACAAAACATTGTTTTCAAAAATGGAAACCAAATGCTTTAGAAAACATATATAGTAAGAGTTGTTTTACTTTTAATTTTCCATTTTTCAGGTGCATACAGGTAGGGAATGCTGTAGCATTTTCTGTTGGTATTGCATTAGGATACACTTTCGGTCTAGCTTGCCAAGGATTTATCTGATGATCATCCTTTAACTACACTTCCTTTCAAATGTCCCTGTTGTCTTGCACAGTCATCTTCAACACTTGGGGAGGAAGATTCTGATGGACTTTGTAAACAAAAACAAATTTAATTTTCCGTTTTGGCATTACTTATTGACAATTGATGCACTGGCTGCCGGAGTTTAATGCTTTTATTACTGTTATTATTATTATTATATTATTAATGAAGCATACGATGTTTCAAGCAGTTATTTAATTTATATTCTTTTGGGTGGTTGGTTTGGGTAGAGGTTGCATACATTGGAATATACTTTATGCTTTCTTATTGTGGCTTACATAGAATTAAAGGGAGGGCAGTTTTGAGGGTTGTTTTCATTGGTGGCTTAAGAGGTTGAGCTTAATTTCGAACTAGCCATGTACATTTTGGTAGTTTGTCTTGAATTACCTCTATCATTACTGAAACAATTAAGATTTTCCCGTTTATTATGCTTATCTAAATATATTCATATATCAAGATCCATTTCTTCATGAGTTTTCTCTAAATTAACTATTAATCACATTCCTTACAAATATATATATATATATAATTAATAAGAATTGGGTGTAAAAGAATTAGATCTAAATTACCTATTTAATAAATGATTATATTTGTAATTTATTTTTTAATATAATTAATAAATTAATTAAATTTTGAATTGATTTTTATTTAATGCAATATGAAAATAATACAATATATGAATACAATATGATAATTTAAATCATTATTTTAAATTTATTAAAATAATAGATTAAAATATTTTTTAAAAAAAGTTAAAATAAAAAATAATTTAATATATTATTAATAATTAAATAAATAATTACTTTTGAAAAATTTTTATAAATGTAATATTAAATACATATAGAGAAAATATACTAAAAATTTGATTGTATTATTTTGTTTTATAAAATTTAAAATAATTAAAAAAATATATTAAAATATATAAAAAAATATATGAAATTATATTTAAAATACATATAAAAATTTTAAAAAGCTTTAAAAAAGAATAACAATTGTAAGAGCACTCCAACCCCACACGCCACCACGTGACCATCTTCGTTGGTTTTATAATAAAGTTGACTTTCATATTCTCCCTCGTCACATGCATTAAAAGTGCTTGAAAACACCAAACTTCCATTAACTTCACGCCACGTTTACAACACCGCGACCTTTTCCTCCTCTATTTCTTTGTAAATCAATAAAATAAATAAAATAGTAAATAATAACATCCAGCTCCCCTACTTTTTACAATTTCACAAATAAGGCATCGAATTGTTAATTAGGAAAAGGTAGGTCCCCGACCGAGTGATCGCACGTATTGAAATGACAAAACTACCCAACCAATATTAAATATTAAAATGGAGTGCGGAAATTAAAATTGAAGGGCATTTCAATCATTTAATTAGTGATTACTTTCAAATGATGAACTATGTCCTTGTTTGTAAACTTGTAAAATTTAAGGGACTCGAACATCATTAACCCATAAACTAATAAAATAATTTTTTTTTCTCTCTCTCGATATAAATATACCGAAAAAAACCCAATGACAAACAAACTTCCACTTTCTTCTTCGTTGAGCTCAGACGCTGCATATCTCTCCCTCTCTAACAGTACGGACTTTGATTTCAGTGACCGCAACGTATGGCGGGGGCAGCGACCGGCGGTTCCGTGGAGGAATTCTTGAGCAATTGCGAGGCGTCCGGTGACTCGGCGTATGGTGCTTTTCGGTCGGTTTTGGAGATGCTAGAGGATCCGAATACCCGAACGCGGGCTCGGATCTTCCTTTCTGATCTTCAGCAACGCGTTGGCGACTCTGATGAATGCCTCCAGAAGTACCATTTCCGTATCCAGGACGTCATCTTGAACCAATACGAGGGTCCGTTTTGGTTGTTCCCGTGTTGCACGTGCATACTTGTTTATGTTTAAGATTTATTATGTGTTTGGTTTTGGTTTATTGATTTTTTTTAAAAAAAAATCATTGACTTGTGCTGGATTGGGTGTTTGCTTTTTTCAGTTTGGAAGTGATTTTGTAGAAGACATTCACGAGGAAAAGCTCTTTGAATTAAGTGCTTTTATGATCCAAAGAGGGCCATTTGTAAAATTACAGTAGCTCTGAAGAATTTCTCTAAAGAAACTCGACAAATTGGATTTGACTTTCTGAAAGCATTGATAATTTCAAAAGCACTTAAATCGTTTGTAGTAGTGTAGCAAATGTAGGATGTTTGTTTATTCTATATTTTTTTCTTTTTCTGAATTCTACTGCAGCCAATAAAGTCCCGAGAAAACTTGAGTGGAGGACCCATCGTTGTCCTGCTTTCAGTTGCCTAGAAAACGAAAAACGAAGTCTTTGCTTTTTGAGTAATTGATTTTTTTGTCGTTTTCTGATCCCATCACGATGAGCTTTTACTCTCGCGTTTTGTCTGGTTTCTTTGGTCCTTTTCCCGTCTTTTCCTATTGTTTCTTGATAGCTAAAGGGAATGGATTTGTTTTACTCGGAACTTAGTTTGATTTAATTGAAGTGATGTTATAGACAATCAGACTGTTTACACTATAATCAAAATTTGAATCTAATTGGCAATGGACTGAATTTCATTTTAAATATATTATAGAGTGAATTAGCTTTGTGGTTAACACTGGAACTATTTGGTAGTAACTATTAAGTTTATTCAATATGCTTGAATTTCATTTAATTTCTGCTATGCAAAGATCAAGTTCTAATTATTTAATGTCGTTGAATATTTTGCGATGGACAGAGTTTAACAAATGAACTTCTCTTGTTTTTAATTGAAGTTCAATGAATTAAAAACATCTTATCCTCGTTCCTTGGCCTAGTATTTGTTTTTGTGCTTAAATTATACAACCAAGAAGCCAACTCTGTTTTTTTTTCATCTTTCTTTAGTGAGAAAATTGAAAGCCCACTGAGATGCTTTGTGTGTCTTGTTTGTGTAAAGTCCTGGCTTCACTTTGCAAGTGGTGACCATTTGAATAGATGATCCTTCCTAAAGCACTTGTGAAGCTATATGTGGGGCTTTGGAAGCGCCCACTTTCTTTTTAAATCCATTGTCGCCTATTGACTTGTTCATATCTGTATTATTATCTTGCTAGATTTATCACATGAAAGTTTCTCTTCTGCCTAATATGAGCTTCCACTGTCATTTTTCACTTTATTTCCTTATATCATGCTTTATTGCGGTCATTAAGTGACACTCTGCTTTGCCAAGAACAGGCTACCAAGGGAGAAAAAAATTGAAAATGATGGTGATCCCTAGCATATTTGTCCCTGAAGACTGGTCATTCACTTTCTATGAGGGACTGAATAGACATCCGGACTCTATTTTCAAGGACAGGACAGTAGCTGAGCTTGGTTGTGGAAATGGTTGGATAACCATTGCCCTAGCTGAGAAGTGGTTGCCTCTGAAGGTTTGCTGTTTGTCTTATTCTTTTTTTTTATGTTGCAGGTTTTGTATACTTACCAGTGTCTTCAAATGGTCCTTTACTCTTTCTTTCTCTTTTTTACCCCTTTCTTTGCTACACCATCTTGATTTTGCATGAAAAGCATTGGCACTGGAATGTGATGTATTTTTTACTGCACTTTATATGTATTCAGAAAAAGTGCATATAAATTAACATCTGAATTATCAAATCTGTCCTCATCTAAAAGTCTTTTATGGCGTATGTTGAACATATGATCTTTTAGAAGTTCTTTTATGGTTCCTGAATAATCTCTTGCAGGTGTATGGCTTGGATATTAATCCAAGAGCAATAAGGATATCCTGTATAAACCTTTATTTAAATGCTTTGGACGAAAAAGGTCAACCCATCTATGATGTTGAGAAGAAAACTTTGCTGGATAGGGTGGAGTTTCATGAATCTGATCTTCTATCCTATTGCAGAGATCATGACATTCAACTTGAAAGAATTGTTGGATGCATACCTCAGGTATTCTCACTATCTGCAACACATATGTCATTAAATGGGTCATTATATTTGGTTTCGTTTGTTTGTCCAACATCAAGTTGGAAGTTTAATGTCCTACATTCATTGTTTGGACTCAAAGAGTTTTCCCATTCTGTAATCTACATGCAGATTCTTAACCCCAATCCAGATGCAATGTCCAAGATGATAACTGAAAATGCGAGCGAGGAATTTCTGTATTCATTGAGTAACTATTGTGCACTTCAGGTTGGAAGAAATTCTAAATAGTTTAATTTTAATGCATACTTGAATTGTTATGAAGTTAGCAATTAAGTATACAGGTTCACTCTGCTTTCCCAGTTTTCTATTTACACTTGTCATAATTTTGATTTAAAACTTTCATTTCTCAAGTTAATGTTCTCAATTGGCTGATATCAATTCAGAGACAAAGCAAATTAGCTGAGTGTTGGAAAACAATACTGAATCTGACAATTGCAGAGAGAAAGAGAGAGAAATCTTAAACCTTAAAGAATTTCTTGTGATTTTCAGCTATTTTTTAAACTGTAAGCTGTCCACAGTGATTTAATTCCAATAATTCATGTTTCTAGGTGCACTCATTAAGGAACATGTATGACTATGTGCTATGCCTTGTCAATGACAGAAAAAGTTATTCATTTTGATATCTCTCTTTTTGAAAAGAGTACCGAGTATATTGATTAATTATGATTACATGTAATAAGATGTTTTGCGGTTTAAAGTTGTTAATGGCTGTGATCATTATCAATTCTGTTCTCAAGGTTCAGTTTGACTTAAATATAAAAAGCCTTGGCTATTGAGAAAAATCAAAGTACTAAAATTTTAGAACCTTTTGGTATCTTGAAAGATTGGATCAATTGTGTTTTCATAATCTCAGGTGGTATTCTTGTGAAAACAGAAAGTCTGATGGTATAAATTTTACTCATTGTAGATTTGAAGATGTATTCTGCCATATGCCATTTCATATTTGTCCTAACTCATACATAGTGTTCTCCCTTTATTGTAAAGGCTAAGCTATGTAAATGACACATGAAAGAAAAATAATCGATGTACAACTGTTTCACGTTTTGCTTCCATTTTCTTTCCCTCTATGTAGGGTTTTGTTGAGGATCAGTTTGGCTTAGGTCTAATTGCTAGGGCAGTTGAGGAAGGAATAACTGTCATCAAACCTTCAGGGATCATGATCTTCAATATGGGAGGTCGTCCAGGACAAGGTGTTTGTAAACGCTTGTTTGAACGCCGTGGTTTCCGTGTGAACAAGCTTTGGCAGACTAAAATTCTTCAGGCAAGTGAACTTCTTTTCTGACTGGAAATCAGTAGTTCATCCAAAATGTCGTCCTATTGAGATCTGTTTTTGCAGGCTTCTGACACAGATATTTCAGCCTTAGTTGAAATTGAGAAGAACAGTCCACATCGTTTTGAGTTTTTCATGGGACTTTCTGGAGATGAGCCTATTTGTGCTCGAACTGCATGGGCTTATGGAAGGGCTGGTGGACGTATCTCTCATGCTTTATCAGTATACAGTTGTCAACTTCGTCATCCAGAACAGGTCTCATACTTATTTAGGTTTCTATATCTATAAAGTAGATAATTGCTTTGCTGAAATTAATTAAAATGATAATGACTTGAATGAAAGGACAGGTTAAGAAAATTTTTGCGTTTCTGAAAAATGGCTTCCAAGAGATCAGCAGTTCTTTAGATTTATCTTTTGAAGATGATTCAGTTGCTGATGAGAAGATTCCATTCCTTGCTTATCTTGCCGGTGTTTTAAAAGAGCATTCCTTTTTCCCATATGAACCACCAGCTGGAAGCAAAAGATTCCGTAATCTAATTGCAGACTTTATGAAAAAATATCACCATATTCCGCTCACTGCTGATGTAAGGCAACATTCAATAATCATCAATTTTCTTCATTTGTTGTTTATATGTGGTTGCTTTTCCTTTCCATAATTGTTTCTAAACTCATTTTGACTAGTTATGTCTGTCTTGTCCATCCTAGATTTTGTTTACCTGCTTTGTGCAAAGTTCTGATTTGTGAAACTCATGTTGAATTGAAAAAATTGACGTTTATCTTAGAACTAGAAAAATGCAATTACTCCACATATAAATAGGTTCCATCTATAATTACGAGTCTTCAATGAATTTTGAGTTAAGGCATATAATTATATGAGATATTACTCTGGTGCATGCACTTTGCTGCATCGTCTAGAGCTTCAGTCTGCTCTTGTCATGTTTCCCAATTATCAACCTTTTGCATTTATGGTGAGAAATTAAAGAAATTAGGGGCTAACATCAAATTTAGGAATCTGTTGGGCAAGACATAATTCTCATTTTTTTATTGGGAACATTGCTAGATCTATAGCTTTATCATTGGCTATAAATTCAAAAATTCATTTATCTAATTCCGGAAGTGTAAATAAAACAACTTTGAGGATAGGTATGGCTGGCTAGCCTCATGGATGAGGAAAAGTAATGATGATGCTTTGTATGAAAAACTTTGTGTGATGTTATCTTGATGCACATGATAATTATCTGTTCATCCAAGTTGACCGTGTGATGTGTTGTCGCTATGGATTACACTGGTGGATGTGTTTGGTATCTACATGGTCCTTTTGTTTTCCATAAGTGCACAGATTTAGTTTGGGGGTAAGATAATTATATTGGACTTGATATCTTTATTAGTGATCTATCCATTCATGCATATGAAAATTGGACTTTTTTTTCCAAGCAGTGCAAATGAAGACATGCAATTTCTATTTGGAGATTTACCATTGTCCAGTCCACTTCAATTATAAAATTTAATTTTGTGTGTGCTGCAAGAGTTAAAAGAAGCTACCATGCCTTTTTATCCTCTTTTCTACTTGAGTAAAACAATCAACATCCCTGACTTTTCTTCTCCTCTCTTTCTCAAGAATGTTGTTGTATTCCCTTCAAGGGATGTGGCAATTGAGAATGCTCTTCAATTATTCTCACCTCGTCTTGCAATTGTCGACGACCATCTGACTCAGCATTTACCCAAGCAGTGGTTAACGAGTTTAGCACTTAAGGTATATCTATTTCTGATTCCATTTTTCTATCTTCTTTTTATGTAGTTGATAATATCATAGTTTTGCTGAATTTCTGCACTATTCTTGGTCAAGGGAATAGGCCTTACTGCCTTGTTGCGCACAAACAATTTCACAATCCCCATCCCCCTCCTTTTTATAAAGAACATTTTCAAATAATAAATGATAAAAATGAACTCAGAAGCTTGTTATTCGGTTGTGTCTACTCCTCAAATGACAGTATGAACAAGTGAATACTTTACATAAATTTTGATGAAAATAAGTGGGGAAAAAGACTTTAAATGTTGGCATGGAAGGAGAGGACACACAAGCATATTCCAGCAGGAAAAGCTAAACCATGTGTTACTGATGGCTGATTTTAGCAGCCTAGAATAGTGAAACTAACAGGTTTCCATACTTTGATATCTAGTGCATTTAAAACAGGGCAATTTGTTTGTTATTTTGCATATTTGGTCCTGGCTAGAATCATGGAGCAGAAAACTTTTCTTTAAGGTTTTATAGGCATATATAATTCTTAGCTGTGGACATTTTTTTTCTTCCAAAAAATAAAAAACTGGACCATGAATTCTCTGTACATAGAATTGCTACAAGTAAAAAGAAAGCAAATTTGGATGCATTGATATGCGACTCTTTGCACTGGGGATTGACAAAATTTGTCTTTGGGCAATTCTCTGTACAAGGAGTTGATGTTTCCATAGGAGAGGACTATATATATGTATATATAGATATATATATAGAGAGGAAGTTGTCTTCTATTGGAACATAACCACATAAATATCCTTCTTGCAGGGTACAGAAACTGATAATCCTTCGGAGGACGGACTCACAGTAATTGAAGCACCGCGGCAGTCAGATTTAATGGTGGAGCTGATAAAGAAGCTGAAGCCTCAAGTAGTAGTTACTGGGATTGGCGATTTTGAGGCTGTTACCAAGTCAGCTTTTGTGCAACTTTTGGATGTTACAAGAGAAATTGGATCTCGTCTTTTCGTGGACATATCTGATCACTTTGAGCTCTCCAGCCTCCCAGGTTCCAATGGGGTCCTAAAATATCTTGCAGGAAACCCGCTGCCTTCACATGCAGCAGTTGTTTGCAGTCTTTTAAAAAACCAGGTAATTGTTGTCAAAGTGGCAGCCAGTTTGCTCAATCATGTTAGTATGAGAGAAGATGTCTGTGTTAGCTGATCAAGCCATAAGACACATTTCAAGATTCATTATCATTTTTATTCATTCGCTATTTGCTTTTAAGAATTCCTTGCTCATGGAAACTGAATACTTCTTTCCAGGTTTATTCAGATTTAGAAGTAGCTTTTGTCATCTCAGAAGAAGAGGCCATCTTTAAGGCCTTGTCTAAGACTGTTGAAGTACTAGAAGGGACGACTGCACTGATTAGTCAACACTATTATGGTTGTCTTTTTCATGAGCTTCTAGCATTCCAGCTTGCAGACCGACATTCACATAAAGAGGTTATTCTTCTCTCTCTCTCTCTCTCTCGCACAAGCACATGCACTCTCTTCATCTTGAAGAACCAAATTTTTATGACTACATGTAAATATATATTTTTAAAAGTTTTTTGGTGTATGTAAATATATCCTATGTTGATTCTGTTGAGCAACCAAATGATTTTTGGATATTGATCAGTTAATTGATCAAGCTGCTGTTTGTTTATCCAATGAATGTTTTTTAAAAATTTCTGTGCAGTTTATTACATGGTTACTTTAATAAACAGAAACTTTATGCTATCTGTTTTTGTCCATTGAAGCAAGTTAGCTCATTAAAATGGTTTTTGATAAATGACCTTCAGAGGGATTGTGAAAAGGCTGAGTCAGCTGCAATGATTGGATTTTCTAGTTCAGCCATCTCAGTCCTCAACGGTGCTGAGTTGTCAATTAATGACACACAGATCACTTCCCTGATTCACATGGATGTAGACCAAAGCTTCTTGCCCATACCATCTCCTGTCAAAGCTGCCATCTTTGAAAGTTATGCAAGACAAAACATATCCGAGACAGAAATTGATGTCACCCCCAGCATCAAACAATATATCAAGAGTGATTATTGTTTCCCAATTGATAGCAATACAGAGTTTATATATGCGGATTGCTCTCAATCTCTGTTTAATAAGCTGGTTCTCTGCTGTATCCTTGAAGGTGGAACATTATGCTTCCCCTCTGGCTCAAACGGGAACTATGTTTCAGCAGCCAAATTTTTGAAAGCAAACATTGTCAATATCCCTACCAAATTTGAAGTGGGTTTTAAGGTGACAGAGAAGACACTTGTTAAAGTACTCGAGACTGTGAAGAAACCGTGGGTGTACATTTGTGGTCCAACAGTCAACCCAACTGGCTTGCTTTACAGCAACAAAGAGATGGAGAATATATTAACTACTTGTGCAAAATATGGGGCAAGAGTTGTCATTGATACTTCATTCTCGGGTTTAGAATTCAACTATGATAGTTGGGGTGGCTGGGATTTGACAAGCTTCATGTCAAAGCTTTATTCTTCCTGCCACTCAACTTTCAGTGTCTCTTTGCTTGGAGGACTGTCTTTGAATATGCTAACCGGTGCACTCAAATTCGGATTTCTGGTTCTAAACCAGCCTCATTTAGTTGATGCATTTAACAACTTCCCAGGATTAAGCAAACCGCATAGCACTGTCAGGTATGTTATAAAGAAGTTGCTGGGTATGCGAGAGCGAAAAGCTGGAGAGTTGATGGATGCTATTGCAGAACATATAAAAGAATTGGAAAGTAGGTCCAAGCGCTTGAAAGAGGTATTTCTTTTTTATTCTCTTGTATGATTTCAATTAACCAATTAATCTCCAAAATTCTCTCTTTCGAATGTATAGAATGACAAAGTCTGCTGTATTTCATTGGGTATCCTTGAAACTTTTGCCAGACATGCTACCTTCAAAAATGAAAATGTGTGCATGCATTTCCTTCCACCTTTCTCATTTGATTTTCTTTCTCATGATATTTCGGCAATAGACACTTGAGAAGTGCGGGTGGGAGGTGCTTCAATCCTGCGGTGGTGTTTCTACACTGGCAAAGCCCTCTGCCTATCTCGACAAAACCGTAAAGATCAATCATTCATCCAGCAGTGGTGGAGACGCCAGTATTGAAGAAATCAAGCTTAACGATGCAAATATCCGAGAAACCATCGTGAAGGCAACTGGTTTATGCGTCAACAGCAGTTCATGGACCGGAATTCCTGGCTACTGCCGATTCACAATTGCACTGGAAGAAAGCGAATTTGAGCAGGCCTTGAATTGCATACTCAAATTCAAATGCATGATAAGTAACTAAATTTGCTTTCATCAAGTATCTATTGCTGTCACGACTTGGTTGTCGTGAGTAAGTTCAATTCTACTAATTATTTCGCAAAAATAAAATTTGATGTCCAAATTGGTAACAATCTTTGTGATGTTTCCTTTATCCCTTGCGCGTGATAACACTGATCAGTGTTGTCCCAAATTGGATTTGGATTTGGATCTCTCAATTATACTTTCTGTATAAACATGCCACTTCGTATATAATGAAAGTGAAAACTGTGTTTTCTTTCTATTTTGAGTTTACGATTGAATCTAGGCAGTTTCCCTCCCTCTTCTGTTGTTTCTTTTTTCCTTCTTATTGCAATGCAAAAACACGCAATAGAAAGAGAACATGTTGCCTGGTACAAAAAAATAATCTTTAAAAAATAATAAAAATTGTATGTGAAAGTAAACGGCAGTAAAAGACCACGTGGCCATCTCTCACCGACTTAGAAACGGTTTCTTACTCCAGAACATTCACATTTTCTCTACAATCTCCTAGATTTTTCATTCCAGGTAAACTATATATACCCCACTTGCCTTCCTTCCTCCTTCAACCCACAAAGTCGAGGATCACCTTCCTAGCATAAGATACCAAGGTACGTAGCACTTCCAGCAATGCCATCTCTTCTGCCGGCACTGACATTCCTGATCATCATGACGACACAAACCAATGCTTTAATGCCATACACAAGATCACCTCTCTTCGACTCGATGTTCCCAAACGAGGATCCTTTTAGAATCCTCGAACACACCCCGCTAACAATCCCTAAAGGAGCCGAAACCTTAGCCCTAGCGAGAGCAGACTGGAAGGAAACGCCAACTGCCCATCTGATCTCCCTAGACATTCCAGGGATGAGGAAAGATGATGTGAAGATTGAAGTGGAGGAGAACAGGGTTTTGAGAGTTAGCGGGGAGAGGAAAAGTGAGGAGGAAGTAGAAGGAGAGAAATGGCACAGAGCTGAGAGAACGAGTGGGAAGTTTTGGAGGCAGTTGAGAATGCCAATGAATGCAGATTTAGATCATGTCAAAGCTCAGTTGGAAAATGGGGTTTTAAGAATTACAGTGCCAAAGTTTGCTGAAGAGAAGAAGAGGCAGCCTAAGGTTATTAACATCATCGCTGAAGAGGCAGGTTCTTCTGGGGAAGATATTAAGGCTACCAGGGCTGAAATGTAAAGAAATAGTACGTATGTTACGATTTCTTTGATTCTCGAGTTAGTTGTGGTGATAATTGCCGTTGTTCTGTGTTCTGAGGATGGTTCATGTGTAGGAGGATCATAATAGCTGCTGTTGTTTGTGTGTTTGTGTTTGTAACTGGTTACTTTTTATTAAAATTACCGTACGCAGTGAAGTTATTAGTCATAACCGCTCTCCAAAGTAGTGGTAACGTTGCTTTATCTGTTCGGTAATTATTTACATACATACATATATATATATATATATATATTCAATAACAAAAGAAAATATGTTATATTGATTTTTTATTATTACAAAACAAGAATAGTGCTTACATACACAATTCTGTATTCAATATATTTTTCTACGATCTGTTAGGACAAAATTTTGCTGAAATATTATACCAAGCGTCATCTTAAAGCTTTTATATTTCAATTAATCAAACTTGGGACATTTTTGTGATGCTTCCTGGTTACATTGTCATTATCGTCAAGTTTAGATGGGTGATTTTACCCCCTTATACTGGAATTATATGGCAAGGAAAGCAAATATAAACACATATTATAATAATTTTTTTCTTTTTATGCGATCATATTATTTTTTAAATTTTTTTTTAATATTTTATTAATTTTCGTTGCATTTAAAAAATAAAAATCATTGTGACATAAATTTAATTATATTTTCTATTTGTTTGAATGCTGTGTTTGATTTTAATATATTTGAAATCCTTTTCAATAATCATAAGAAGATGAGCAACCCAACACCTTTCTTGGTGTCGTTTTTTACATTAATTCTGTCATGCAAATATGGAGTTGGAGTTCTCCGAGATTATAAGTGTACCTTTTTTGTTTTTTTTTGGTTTGAAAAAAGTTCCGAGGAAAATGGAGGAGCAGAGAAGTTGAGACAAGCTAGAGAAACCATGAACAGCATTTTCCATTGACTCCCGTTATGTGGCAAGAATGGGCTCGAGATGAAGCTTCTCTTTTAACTGGGTTTTGGTTTTTGTTTTTGTGAACAAAATATTTGTTTGATACGAGATACGTTTGCACTATAAAAGAAATGGTGAATTGAAATTTGTGTACCGTTCTTTCACTTGAATGTTGCTCACATATTTTCTGAATTAGGCGTGTA
The DNA here is from genome assembly GCA_019650275.1 of Xylocarpus granatum. Classification (NCBI taxonomy): domain Eukaryota; kingdom Viridiplantae; phylum Streptophyta; class Magnoliopsida; order Sapindales; family Meliaceae; genus Xylocarpus; species Xylocarpus granatum. The sequence goes on along the minus strand of BNST01000809.1, from coordinate 306,027 downwards.
ATTTCTGATTTCATTGAGGGTAAGGAAATTAAGTACAATGTTCGGTATGGCTTCCTTTACCCTCGTCTAATTTTTAAGATTTCATGCCTTCTCTAGCTGTACTTGATTGGGCCATGAAACTTCGTGCGTACTTTAATCTTTTTGATCATTGTCTGTATCTGCAGATGCGGTTTTTCACTGATTCTAGGTTCTAAATTTGCAGACCTGAGGCATTTTTGGAGATTAAGAAGATCCAGTCAGTTCTTGTTATGATTATGGAATTTTAGTTTTTTTGATGCTTAAATTTATGGAATTAAAGCATATTGGTCCTAAACTTCATTTTTTGTAGCCTTTAGGCCATGCAATTTTGAATGGATATTAATATTCCTGTACTTGTATAGCCGTTTCTGTGACAATCCGATCCTTTTCCTGGAATCATCAAAGTTTATATACAAAACAATTTGATAACTTTTTCTACCTTAGTCTGTCTCTCTTTTGTGTGATTACTTGAAATTTGTACAAGCACATGATCCATCTGTAGGTGGACGTCTACCTGATGGCATTTTGAAGGCAAGAAACCTATTTGACCTTTCTATTACTGCTGCTGGTTTGCATGGTTCTGAAGGCAGTAAAATATGGAAAAGCATGCAGATAGTTTGGGAAAGCTATTTCTCATACCACCATTGATGAGACTAAAATTGAGGTGACACCCATTTTTTTTTCCTGGTTGGGGGTGAAGTTTATTAGCTTCTAAAGAAAGGAGGTGTACCCTTAGTGCAACAGAAGTATTCAAGATAGGAGATCCAGTTGTTTACTATCTCCTTAGCATGTCCTTTTTTCTGTTTTGTGCACGCATGCACTTGCTTGTATAAAACAAAGAACAACAGGGCTGCTCTTGATGTCGAATAAGTGATTTAGATGGTATTTATTCTAACGTTGCCTCAGCATACCAAAAGCCTTTGGAGATGTACCATGCTCAAGCTCATCTTGAAGAACAGATTTCTAGGCAGAGTATATATGACTCAGAAATTTCAATAATGCATGGTAAATCATTCATCATCATTGTTTGATAGAATCTCATTGTAAGTGAAATTCATCTGTAGAGATTTCATCCCTTTCTTTTTTTCTCCTTTTTGGTTTTCTTGTCTTGTTATATGTGTATTTTGTTTCTACCTCTGGTGATATCCTAGTTGGTTTGGCTTCTTAACCTGAAAGTGAAAGGTCAGGGGATCAATTACACCTCACACTAATATCAGAGGGAGAACTTTTTTAATTTCTCTTTGTGTATGGCATGGGGGTAGGGTTTGGGGTGCGTGGAAACATAAATGATCAAATAAAATGAGTATTTCATTTGCCTGGGTAAAATAAATCTCTGCTCTCTTATTTGATGGGGAGGGCTGAACATGCTCATCATTCTTCCATCTTTATCTTTTGTGTGCTTCGAAGTATCATATCATTATATTAATCTGCAATCACCGCAGATCTACTTGAAGTTTGAACAGTCTTCTGGTGATCCTGCTTGAGTTCAACTTCTTTATGAATGTGCTATTACCGAGTTTCTATATCAAGTGATCTCTGGCTTGATTATTCTCATTATCTGGACAAGACCTTAAAGGTTTCCCCTCTTATTTTCTGTCCAATTTTTTATGGTACCGCTATTTGTGTATTAATTCTACTTTCTCTCCCAGGTAGGCACTGTTGTGAGGGATATTTATTCCTGGGCTACACAAGGTTGCCCCTGTGGTGGGAAACTTTGGGTTCGAACTTTGCTTTCTTGGGAATGTGGCCCTTCATTCTGAGAATCCTCGTTTCCCTCAATGAAGTTAATTTTGATTTGTTTGAAGCTAAATTATTAATGAGTTTTGTCTGATAATTTTTGCTCTATAAAATGTCTGGTTAATGGAATCAGTTATCTCCTTCTACCAAATGAAAAAATGCAGGGAATCAAAAATAGTTACATGATAGGATTCTTATTGACCTTTGCCAAGTAATTTTAGTACAACTTTTTACGTTGTATTTGTAGTGGAACATATTTTACTATTTGATATTTAATTTAAGATTTGGGGTTTTGTCTATGTAAATTGATTTATATACAATGGTTGTTGCTGCCTTAGAGACATGCGCACCATTTTGTAGAGGTGGCTCAGGGGGAATCTTTCATCAAGAATCTTGCAACATTTAGATAATCTGAAGTTCTTACTTCAAAGTGAGTGCGCAAACGTGACAATGTTATATTATATTCAATGAGAGAAAAAAAGATATTTCACAATATAAAAAGAGTAATAATGGCTTAATGCCTTATAATGAGGTTTTGGTTTCACATTAAGCAGTGTGCTGAAGCTGTTTATATATGATTCTGCTGGCTAATTGGGGTTTTTATTTTTTTTAAAGAAACGGTGTTTTGCTTGTGGTCCTACTCTTTTTCAGTGAATGTTAATTAGTGGGTTGCTTAAATGTTCTACTTATTTTCATTGTGTACATCTTTCTACTGCTCACATTACAAATATATAAGATTCCACCTGTTGTTTTATTATATTTTCAATACTAATTTCATGTCATTGAGAAGTCCATGCAGTGCACTTTTTCAACCCTTGAGGAGGTATAGAAATTCTTTTCCATCTACTTTGCAAGCCGTGGTTTTATGTCCCCGTATGACTGAATATTATATCTGCTTCTGGTGCATTATGTGTCTTTGTCAACCGGATGCTTTTTGTTTCAGTACCTGGATTTGTTCCTTATTCGAGTTGATGGTTTGAGGCGAAGGATCTTATTCTCGGGTGAAGCTGAGGGCATCTTGGACAATTCATTGATAAGGGAATCCTTTCAGGTCAGACACGCTGTTTACAATTCAATATGAAGATTGGTTTTATTCCTTAATATTGAAAAATTGAAGCTTCTCTAGTAAATACATAGCATCCTTCGGCAGCATTCAATGAAGAGTCTTTTGATTGCATTTAGTTAAAATGCTATGATTACTACCATCACTACAACTTCATGTGGATGTAGCATGCACCATAGTAGATTCGACTTGAATTCTAACAGTGTATTTTATTACTTTCAGCAAGCATCAAATTACTTATCACAACAGATCAAGAATACTGATGGTTAGCTGCGTTTATATGCTTATTGGGCTTGTTCAGAACTGAATTTGGGAAAAGATTCAGCTTCAGCTCATGGTGTTTGGAAGAGTCTGCTTAAGGTCGGGTTTACCTATTTTTATTTTTGTCATATGTAAAGCTTATCAAAATTCCTCATTTTAATGTTACCATTTTATTCATTTTTATTTGTTGATCTTTGAAATGCTTCCATGTTTTCTTTTGCAGGGGTTCAATGTTAGAAGCCTGGCAAGGTGACATAGCTATGGAAGTTGAATTGGGTCGTATTAGTGATGCTAGATCCATCTACAATAGCTGCTACAGTAAAAGTTTTATGGAGAGTGGTTCAGAGGTATTTTTTTTGGCACGAACTTCAATTGTTATTGATTGCTTAATTACACTTTGGGATTTTCAAATTAGGTTGTATTTATGAGTCTGCCACTGAGTGATACTTGTTGCCTATGAATCAAACTTTTTTCTTTTGGCAAGAATGGAAAGAATTTATACTGCACCACCTATTGATGCTAAATCTTGCATCTTAATTTATGATAATAAGATGTTATTTTAGGATTTTGTTATCTGTTAATGTTCTTTCAGGTCAATGGTTCGAATGAATATTTTGCTCAATTGCTATGTACCTCATTTTGCATTAGTTGATGCCTTCCTTTCCTAAAAAGCAGATATCATTCGGGACATTTGCTACTCTTGGTTGCAGTTTGAGCGGGAATATGGTACACTTGAAGATTTTGACCCCTCAGTACAGAAGGTACACACTCTAGATGCAGTTTCTATTTTTATGTTGAAATTTCACTTTTGCATCTATTATTTGTTTTAGTTTGATGTTTTTAATGCATTCATTTGCTATTGGGAACTAAGATTTATGGAAATGGAAATTTCATTTTCAGTAACAAAATAAATTTTATTGAAAAAGCATCTGTGCCAAAAAAATCAATATGAAAAATTTCTGGAGCTTTTACATTTCAGTCATGCATGTCATTAAACCTCAAGGGACTCGATGGAGAATTTACTTTATTCTTTAAATGACTGATTAGTGAAATAGCTTACTAAAAACAAACAAAATTAAAACAAATTGCCTGTGGTTTGAAATATCAAAGGATAAATATACTGCCAGTTATCCACATTGCATGCATATCTGTTGCAGATTTTGCAATCTCAAAGAGTCTTCTCGTATGTTCTACATGAAGAGAAAATCTCCAACATATACAAATCTTGGTTACATTTGAAAAAAGAACAAACAAATTTACCAGTGCAAATAGCTTAGGAAGCTCTCATCAAGACTATGTGAGTCTAAATTAAAGCTGAAATTTGTTTCAGTAAATTTTGGGGATCTGTCTTAACAACTATTGTGTCTTTTAATTGAGTTAACAATGCATGCATGTCCCCTTACTGGATGTACAAGAAGCTTCGTACTTTCTTCAGGCAATTTGACTTGTCAATGTGGATGCCTACAGAATTCTGATATTTACGTTAGTTTTTCTTAAGATTTTCTGGACTTGTGATTATAAAAAAATACATTACTTCATTACATTAGAACATAGCATTTCATTCTGGTAAATCCTCACTACCTTATCTAGTTGTCGTATCTGTTTGCTGCTGTAATTATTTTGCTCCTTTAGGTTAGACCTTGTCTAGAAGAGCTGCAGCTGGGCAGGTTTGAACGATGAGCAATCTCCTGCTAAGTGGCAGAAAAGTACATTTGAGAAACCCCGATAAAGTGAGCTAGAAGGAAAAGAATAAAATGCAGAACTTAGCCAAAGAAAATGAAGAGAAAGAAACCAAACAGAAGGTTGAAGAGCAGGCGAATGAACAGAAGATCAAGGACTTATTGTGCAAATTCTTCAGGGATTTTGGTGGGGTTTCCTTTGTTCTAATTCGTTCACTAGAAAATCAAGGCTCTCTCTCTCTCTCGCTCTCTCTCTCTCATCAATTACAATATTTGTGGTCTTTATTTACTTTATGTGCTAAAAGAGAGATACGTCCTGTCACAGAAAAAAAAACGAGGTTAGTTATGGGAAGCCAATTGCTTGAGCTTCAGGTACATGTCCGTGGAATTACGTCTGTGACCTCTAATAATATGTAAAGGTTGTTCATTCCATTCTATTTTCTCAGAGGATCCCATTTAAACTTCAACTTGATTTGTTGCTGTACCATTTTCTTTTATCAGTGCTGGTTATGAGGTTGTCGTGGTAATCTCTATTCTTAAGAGACAATTCAGCCGTGTTAAATGAACTTGCGAAAGGCTTAAATTCCTGAAATTTGGCAAAATTGCTTAGTCTGGTACTTACTAGTACTTGGATGCTATTTTCTGTTCAAGGTTGCTGTTATTTTTGGTCATTTGACGGGGGTTCCATTTGAAACCTGTTTTTACATGTAATTGCTTAGTCTTGATTTCAGTTTTATGTGGGTCCCTTTTATTTCCTTTAGTCACTATAGTTTTCTTGGTCACACATTTTCATCTCTCATGTGGATATTCTCATTAAGACCGGGGAAGCAGAATAGTACATTTTGGTAAATTGGGTGTGCATATTCAAGCTCATAACTTTTTCCCTTGGCGATATTTGTAATGTATTGATGCTGCATACAGATGTTAATAACTGCTGATGTACTTGTGAAGGGGTTGGCATGCGTGGATTTTATTGACAATGCAGCAGCTATAGCCAAGAACAAGTAGATGTTTCTTGGGAAGAAGCTAAGCATTGCACGGTCAAATCCGAAGCAAAGAAAGAAAGAATCTGGTGGTCAGTGTGCCCCAACGGAAAATGTTATGCTTAGTGAAATAGAGTTTTAAATTGTCGTTACCCTATCCATCTCGGTCTTCTCTGAGTATGCGTGCATTGGCATCAATGCGTGGGGGCCTATTGATGTCTTTCTGTCCATTACTAATTTTTCTGGATAACTGAAGTATTGGCTGAATAGGGATTTGAATTTTGAGGACATCTATGAATAAACTATTCTGTGTTTCCTTTTGATACTCAGAAATCCCTTGCCGTGTATAATGTTAGTGTTGAAAACTCGGGATTAGCACCAGATCCGACAACACTAACGGTCAGAAAGCTAACAGGATACAATTTCCCGGGTGTAGAGAGGGAACATGCATTGCTGAATAATTCAAATTTAAAGTAACAGGTGTATCCCAAAGATCCGAATCTAATAGGAGTAAAACTAAATGAAGTTAATTTTCATGTACATCATCTGCTTTCATGCCAAGTGTTGCTTTAGTTCATGCTCTGCATCATTGTACAAGTACCAAACTCACATCATTTGAAATCTGTGAATACACATTTAAAATCTTTGATGGATCTAGGATTGATCTTATGTTCTCACTTTCACAAAACTGAGAGTGTAGATGCAAGTTTACCACGCCTTATTAGATTATAGCAAGTTTAATCTCTGTGTTCTGGACCCGAAAACTGTGGTTCGTGGTAGTTCTAATTTCTAAATTTGAGCTACAACTCAGTTAATAACCATTTTATCTTGCTGTTCTTGCTTTTGTTTGTAAATTTTATTTTTCTTGGGTGAAAATGGCAGCACAAACTTACAAACAGACTGAAGAATCATCAATCTAATGGGGCTACCAAGGAGTCAGGATCATCTCCGGCACAAAACTCTGCTGCTGGTCGTAACTGTGGCAACGGCATTCAGCTCAAGGGGTAGAACACGTTTGCCTGCGGTGCCAAGGAACGTCAGACCGCCTGGTTGTACTGCAAGAAAACCAAAAACAGAAGAAGCGGAAGTTGAAAAGCCAAAATCAAATGATGAGTTAAGAAAAATGTTTATGAAGAAAGACTGATGTGTTGTTCTTGGGGTTTAGTAATTTATTTGTCACTAAGATTACATTGATGATAATTTTTTTTAAAAGAAACCACTGATGATAATTTTTACTGGGGTTTACTCTTCTTTTCAAATGTAATTTTTAGGTTCACATCTATTTGTTTTGTCTTGCAGTGGTAGTTGATGTGGCTTAAAAGTTATTGCACCCCAATAGTATATGAATATGGTAGCGTTGCACATATTTTTGTTAATGAAGGGTGGCACATGTAATTATTATTAAAAAAAATAATATGTAATATAGGATATTAAAAAGTCTCATTTACACCCTTTTTTCTTTATTTTAAAAGATTTTCTGATTTAACAATGGGTTGAGTTGGACACTAATTGAAATCGGTCCATTTGAACTTTGCCAACCATAAAAGTGAAAGAAATCTGTGTATCAAAAAGAGAAAAGAAAAGAAATCCACCAATTGGTTCACTGTATTTCAACAATTGTTATTTCAGAAAACTCTTTTTTATTGTGTGAGAAATAATGAGTGAGTTGCTTAACTCTATTCCCCTTGCATCAGCTTTATTTCACATGGGAGGATAAAATTTTGTGGTAATCTGGCTTTAGGATTACACGCAGCTTTCAGCTGCCACATTTTGGTTAATGACTTTTAGGACGTTCTGTAGGCATTTGCAAAGTTGGCATGTTGAGTGTGTGTATTTTTAGTAGGGTCGGATCTGATTTGACTCTGATCAAATGTATAAACGCATTTGGATACAGCCATTTTTGCTTCTTATTGGTACACAGCATGCTTGTTCTCCTGCTTCCATAACAAGTTAACATCAACTGCTGTAGCTCTCGGATATGGTCATCAATTGTAGTATAGAAAATAGTTGCTAAAGCTTCTCACATTGTCCCCTATCCTGAAGGAACATGAAAGTGGAGTGGGAAACAGTAAGTATGACAGTCAAGAGTTATCCTGATGATGTACACCATTAATTGCTTTTACCTCAGTATCAAACAAGATTGTGTAACAGTATTATCTATTACGGTTGGGCAGCGCATTTATTCAAAAAGCAATTTGCTTTGATTGAACACTCGTCCACATTGAAAATTGTTTGATCTTTGCTTTACCTATTCGTAGTGGTTGTGGTTTAGTGGAGTATCCATAATATCATTTTGCAAGTAATTGTCACAAGTGTAGATCTTCCTGGATATCGTTGGACCACAAAGGCACTTCTAAGTTTTGTACCTTGCGTCGAACCTTGGCAGGGCCCTGAGCGTGTGTTTTTGTTATCTCTCTCTCATGCTTGTGCAATGAATATATATATATATATGAAGCAATAGCTTCCAAGTGGTGTTCAATGTCACTCCACGACAACATTTTTGTGTTGTCTGTAGACTCGTGTATTTTGTATGTTAGACGTTTGATGTTTTAGATTGTTAAAATTTGGTAACCATGACAATATTTTGGCCTGTAATGTTGTGTTGGCTTATGCCTGGAATGACCTAAACTTGATCCATGTCAGGGCCATTGGAGCAGAGCAAGAAACATGGCAAAAGTAGTACTGAAAAGCATGGCATGGGGACCAGCAGTAGTATTGGTTGTGCAACTTTAGGGAAGTCTGGTCTGTTCAAAATTGAAATTTAGACAACTTTATATTTTGATTGTAGAAAACAACTGTGCGAAGTTGGTTGCAGAAGACACTGTATTCCAGACACAAATTTTGATGGGTCAGCTTTCGTCTTTATTTATTTAATTTTGCAGGGGCTAACTCCATAACTGCTGTCTGTTCTTGCGTGGTGAAAAGCAGAGCGGTTATCCATAAATATGCAAAAACTTGTACATTGCAGAAGCGCGCAGAAGAAGCAGGAGCAGCAACAAAACGGCAAAAGCCAAAATCACACATTTCCATTTGGATTTTTCGTGCACGCAACTCCCTTTCGTGTAACTTTAAGGCAATGTGTGTATTTATGTAAAATTTTGCGGGAGAGAGAGAAATGATTAAGTAATGTTGTGTAATTCTGGTTTTTTTTTGTCAGTTGGGCTTTCAGACCTCACGGTTTGTGATTGGCTTTGGCTGCAAAAGTGCTTTTTGAAAGTTGGACAAGTTACCCACATGGGTGAATCGGACATGCATCGTCCCCATCAAGCAGGTACTGTTTTATTTTCTTTACGGGATCACGCAAATTCAGGACTCTGGTTTCTTTAGATCATGCCTTGCCTTCCATTAATTTATTTGTATATGCATTATAGTTCATCACCATCCTTATTCACATATAGGCATGCGCACCCGACACCATGGATGTAATATTTGACTTTTTTCTTCTTCTCCTTCTTTTCTTTTATTTTTGTAACTTTTATTTTGTACGAGTTAGTAAAATTTTTTTCCAAGTAAATTACATGAAACCCATATTCAATGTTATTTTTTAGAGAGTATTATTATTCTAAAATTTACACGACGACACGAGAACAAGTCAAATTGGAGTCAAAGTGATTGAGAAATTTACAAGTCAAACAATAAAGTAATTGAGATGATGATAGAAAGATGTTAGGTTTCGGAAGAAAAACTAGTGCTGAAGACTCTTCCGTATCCATCACTGGAATATTTAAAGGAAGCAAAGAAAAATATAAAAACAATATTCTATGGATATATTAAGTTGATACCATAAGCATTTAAGGTTTATGGATCTTTTTTCGTTTTACAAATTTAGAAAGTACAATAATTGTTCTGCAGGTATTATTTATTGGACGATGTGATGAGATGAGATAGCTGAGTGTATCATATTCATATATTCCCACCATTCACATTCATGGTCCCCTTTTGTCAATCCATTCAATTTTCCAACCCCATTGAATTCCCCCCCACCAAATCTCATGCCACCAAGAATGCTGTTGTTAACTTTCCCAAATATTCTTTTATTTCTTTCCTTTCTATCAATCATATAGGAGAAGAAGAGGCCACCTAAGATCAAAGCAATCTCACATTCCTCCTTGCCGTTCAGTCCCCATATTTACCCTACACCAACAAACCAACCTAAAGCTGGGAATTGACGCAAAAAAAAGTTAAATTTTCTACGTTTACTACCATGTTCTTACTATTTTCTTTTTCTAAGATATTCTAGTTTTAAAAACTTTGGACCAACACTTCTTTTTATCAACTATATACCCATTTGAAGTTTTAACACTATAGATTTTAGGAGGAAGACTAATTGTAGGTTTGTTTGAAATTAAGTTGTTGCGATGAATTTGATTTTAAAATTGTTATAAAATAAAATTATTAATTATCAAATATAAATATATAAATATTAAGTAATAGGCCTTTAGCATAAATTAGGATCGTCTCTTAGTCTAAATTACATTAAACAACTTGAACTTTCAAAGATCTTCACACTTGTATTTATCAATGATAGTTTATGAGTAAAATTTAATTATTTTTAACTTCTAATACAATAACTACCAAATCAATAATACATTTATATTTTAGTAAATAATATTATGATATATTTAGCAAATACTTCAATTATTATGCTTTGGTAATTATAAAGAAACAAAACCCTAACAAGCATGCTGGATATTATTGATTCTTAATGCAAGATTAAGAAGAAGATATTAATGAGAAGCTTTCCAAGATGACAATTTGCTCACTTATTGTAAGGTCTGACTCCACATGGAAGTGTTTGATAATTTATATTATAATAATTTGTGGACCATCATTGTTTGCTGCATGCGGTTTGACAAATACATATATAGGCTTAGCTGACAAACAAATTATTTTTTCTTTTTTGCCTTTATCAAAGTAGACAATGCAATTTAAGCTGCCTGCAAACCGGCAATATCTTCATTTTCCTACCTATTATCATTAGCCCACAACACCATTTCTAATGTCTAAACTGCAGAAAAGAGAGATCCCAAGAATGAGACTTGAAGATTTGAAAGACATATTTATGTTAGCAAACTGGAACCAAAAAAGTAGTGAAAAAATAAAGCCAAATTTTCAACCAATCATGTGACTGACAAATACTAATTGATGACTGAATGAATTTCCTTTCATCATATTCTACCATATGCTTTGTTTCATATTTGCTTGGCTTTTCAGCTATATATATGCTTCACTTTACCTGTACATTCGCTCTCTTTGATCAGTAACCATCATAGTTTCACGTACACAACACATGTGCATAATCTAATACAGATATAGCTAGCTTCCTTTTTTGGGGACAGATTTGGATTTTAAGAAGAAATTGAGTGTTTTCTTGATCAATGACATGAAAATGATGGATACAATGGGGAATTTGAGATTGTGTGTGAAAAAGGATTCAAGAAGAATGAGTGCAAAATGAGATAGAATGATAGCTTTTGAAGCTTCAAAATCCAATCGGTGAAGAAAAGGGGGGATTGCCTATGCTATGCTATCTATGATCTTCTGCAAATTTAAAGCTGAAGGAAACGTTGAAGAGGTAACTAGTTGTTAAGCTTTTGGAATAAGAATCAAAATGATCTCAATCATCTTTCTTTCTGTTGAGAGAAAAAGAGATAAAAAGAAAAAAAGTATGAGCATGAAGTTGCCAAGATTGATACCTAATTGGTGAGGTGGTGTGCTCACTACGTATTATTCCCCTGTTTTGGATTTCATGTCCTTTTGTGAAAAGACCAGAGTATGTTGGATACTTGTCAAACAAACATTAAAATCTCTCTTGGGCAAGTAAAATAACTCATTATTATCATGATTAAGCTGTTAAAAAGCAAACTACAACTATCTCATGCATGTCTAGTTTACATAGATTTTATATACTTGCTGTCAAGATGACAAATTTGTTTTGAAAATGGAAATGATTGAAATATTGAAGGAAGATTTGGTTTCCTAAGACAAAGCATTTATCTATAAGAAAGAAGGGAGCTTGATGGTTGGTGATGGGATTATTAGAAGAATGTTGGTTGTATATCTTAAAAGTAGTAAATATGTGAGGATTCTAGTTTGACCAAATTACATCAGTTAATGCTTGCTTTTGATCTACTAGAAAGTTAATCTATTATTTAGTAGTTGGAAAAATCTCTTCATTTTTTTGTTTGATTTTCAAGAATCTCTTCTTTTTTCAATTATTTTCTAAACTCCTGTATTATAATCTGTTCCAAAGTAAATACAAACCTATTATAAGAATGGACATGATACAAAGAGTAAATATCAATTACACATAAATATTAAAATCAAAAAAAAATTTCATATGAATCTATTATTATGATTTTTTTCTCTAATTTTTTTTTCTTGGACAAGTTAATGTCATCCACTAAAAGAAAAAGGAAATTGATCTGGAATCATGTTATGATAAGATGATAGAAGGTATATTCTTATGAAAAAGTTTAACTAATCTCTTACATTTTAATCTACAAATGAGATGATAACAAGAAGCTAGCTTTTCATAGTTTGGGACTCTAAACCAAATACACTATATATCAATGCACAAGAGATAGAATAAGACAATGGCATCCCAAATTCCCAACCATCCAGGATACATCTTATCTTTTAAGCTTTAAAGCATTGTAAAGGTTGAAGATACACTCAAAGCAAGCAAAGGCAAGGCAAAGCAATATACAGATAATTTTGGTTGGCAGTGATTGAGATGGATGGATCCATGTGTTTCCTCTCCAAAGGAAAGAAAAAATTTGGCTCTGCACATCTTGAAAATTGTGATCAAGGTCATGTCTACAACGCCATTTATTCTTGTGGACCTTTATTTTTCAGAATCATAATTAACCCAGCTATATTCTTCCTCCCACTCATTCAATTTGAAACTACTAAGAAAAGATTGACAGAAATTATTGAGAAAGAAGATAACAATTGAAATATTTCATTTTCATGAATATGGTTAGGAAGAATTACTGAAAGAAGAGACAACGGAGATGAAAACAAAAAACTAAAGAAGAATAAAGTCTCTAAATGTGGTGTGGATTGTGGAATAAAGGCTAGGATAATAAAAGAATAAAGTGATTTTGGATAATAGTTTAATGAAAGGAGGACTATCTCCATGTAAAATGTGAAGAAAGAGTAACTTTTGCAACTTGAAGTTATCATTAACAAAACAACTGTAATTCATCTAAAGTTTCTACATTAGACAATTTGGACCCATATATATTTTTTTTCTTTTTCTTCTTCCCTTTCTTTTTCAGTACTCCTTTTTTTCATCCAAGCAAACATAAGATACTCTAATTTTGATGCATTTTTAGTTTAGTAATAATATCAACTGCTACATCCCAGTTAGTTTTGCTGCAAATAAATATGGAACACTGTTGAGAAACAATGCTATTTGAGAAGTTTAAATGCAGATTACTCGAAGAATTTCGGTCTTTTGTAAACTTAAATGGTGAAAAGCAATTGAAAAATCACTTACTATAATATACATGTTTATGTAACTGGATCTCTCTAAACCCTATATACATCACTGTTGGATTGAAAAGTTGAACTATACTCTAGTATTCCTCTAACCTTTTCCCCATTTCTTTCTCTTTCCAACCTCTCATGTGATAACCTGAATATTTGGTATGCAATTGTCGTAAGTACTTATTTCAAAGGTACATTACTGTCAAATTGATGATTAAACCCCAAAACTTGACAATACAACACTCACAGCATGTTCTGCAAAACCATGATTAGATTTTCCCTCGTCAGCAAGTCTGGTGCTTCAAGCAAGAATACCCACTAGCCAAGCTTTCTACTCTCAGTAACAACTTACAGAACTAATTACATCACTTCAGCAGCACATTTTGTCTTTTGAAGAATTAGCAAACAACAAGAGTACAGAGATAAAAGGAAATTAATGGGAAACAAATGGTAAAACCAATCATTATATTGTTTAGAATGTGTTGTTTCTTTAGCTTAGTGGAAGAAATATGCATGCCTTTAGCCATATTTTAATACATAAACAGCTACATAATAACGTAATGGATTTTGTTCGAGTTTTATTTGTACTTTTTGGAGTCTTTAAATACTTGTAGCTATTGAATTATATCACATAAGCAAGCAACATGACAACCCATTATCTCCATATTAAGATTTCAGTGGCTTCTACTTTAGCCCTAGAATTTTAACATAAAGCAAACTTTGAGAGAGCAATTAGAGAGAGATATATATAGATAAGAAATCTAGGTCCCCTGTAAATATGGGCACATATGTCAAATTCAAATATGCATAAATTTTTCAACTTTAATCGGGTACTATACATATAATAGATTTTACATTTTTTTTACTTAAAATATAAAACATTTAATAAATAATTTAAAATTATTAATAAAAGTATTGAAATATAAATTAAATGTGGGTATGTATGTATGTATGTACCCACACAAGAAGAAAAGATTTTGCAAATTTTCTTTTTTATATTTCTTTTCTCTCCAAAACCTCTCTCTTTCTCCCCACTATGATCTCTGACACAAACACACTCTGGTCTCTTTGTATGGCGTAATCCTTGATGCCTGATAGTGCAAGCAAAGCAATCTCCCCCGCTTTATTTTTTATTTTTTATCACCGTTGCTAAAACTCACCTTGTTTCTCTGCTTGTTACACGTACAAAAGTAAATAAAAAATAGGAAACTTTGCTTTTCTTCCTCTCTCTCTCTCTCTCTCTCCTGCTTGGCTCCTCAACATCACTATAACTCTTTGTTAAGTGCTTGCTTTCAGCAGCCAAAACAAATCCTCCAGCCTGCAAAACTCTCTTAATTCTGTCTCTGCTCTCTTCTCTCCCACCATCTTCAAAAATCAAAACCCACTTCTCTTCCAGGGTTTTCTTTCCTCTTGTTCTTAATTAATACAAAAAATAACTTCTCTCTCTCACAACTTTGTTTTCTTAGTTATGGTCCTATGGTTGAAGTTGTTTGTTAAGCTCTCAGTTTTCTTAAACATACAGGTAATTTCTTGAATCTCTTTCACTCGTCTTCCTTCCATCATTTTCTTTCCTCTCTCACTTTCAAGAACGTGTTTGGTTTACCCGTATGAACAGTTGTCCTTTTCGCCAGTTCTGAATTTGCTTCTTCTTCTTCTTTTTCTTGTCTTTCTGATCAAAAAGATTGATCCTTGTAACATTTTTCTTTGAGTACTTTATCATCAATTTTTACGTGCAATTTCTTTTGTGGTTGTCATTTATTTCTTTCATGTATTTGGCATGCATGAGAGAAAAAGATTTTTGGTTCTCTCACTGGTGTTAATAGGTTCTAGTTTTTTCTTTCCTTTTTCCTGCTATTAGAGAAGCGAGACAAATGTCAAGAAAACTCCTAGGATTTTTAAGAAAGTAAGCGCTTCTAATTTCATCATTTAGGTTTTCTCTCCTCCTCCTAGTTAAAAATTTTCTGTTTGTCTATTGTTTCATTCTCTTCTGGTCTCCAAACACACGGACAAGTTACTAATAAAAAAATAATAAACCCAGCTAGCCTAGAAATGGAACTTTCAAGTCAAGAAAGAGAGATCCCAATTCCAATAAACAGTTCATTAACCGATGGTGGAAATGGTCATGGTCATCTACATGGCCACATCATACATCATCATCAACATGCAGCTCATAACCACATCATACCAGCTTCTTCTTCTTCCCCAACACCCCAAAATCAAATCCGTCCAATTAATAGTCCCATTTCCACAAGTTCAGAAGATCATATTAATCCTCCTCTCTCCAGCTGCAATGTCCAGAAAATGATCAAATACAGAGAATGTCTCAAAAACCATGCAGCTGCAATGGGAGGAAATGCTACAGATGGTTGTGGTGAATTCATGCCAAGCGGAGAAGAAGGTACAATTGAAGCACTCACTTGTTCAGCTTGCAATTGTCATAGAAACTTTCACAGAAAAGAAATAGAAGGTGAACAGCAGCAGCAAGCAGCTATAAGCCCTATTGATTGCTATCATCACAATACCCATTTCAACAGGGTTGGAAGAAAAATGATTTTAGGCCACCACAAGAACATTTTAGCAGCTACCCCAGAAGCTTTTGGTTACCCTACAGCAACAGGGACACTAATATCCTCGAGGGTAGGTCCAACACCTCATCAAATGATAATGTCCTACAATATGAGGTCACACCCTTCAGAATCTGATGAGCAAGGAGATGGTGTCGGGGTAATCATGGCAGCTAGGCCAACTGCACAGCTAGTGAAGAAAAGGTTCAGGACAAAGTTTACACATGAACAGAAGGAGAAAATGTTTAACTTTGCAGAGAAAGTTGGGTGGAAAATTCAGAAACAAGAAGAATCTGTGGTGCAACAATTCTGCCAAGAGATTGGAGTCAAGAGAAGAGTTCTTAAGGTTTGGATGCACAACAACAAGCTTAATTTAGCCAAGAAACAAAATAATCCTCCTCCTCCTCCTACTACTGCTGCTTAAACAACAGCAATAATTATAATAACCTAATTATTATTGTTGTTGTTATTGTGGCCTCTTCAATTTCTCTCTTAGTTTGTACTTTAACCCTTCTTACTATCTAGAAAAATTTACTTCCTCTATACTTATTATTATTATTATTTTGTGGTGTGTTTTTTGTTAGTTGTCTTAATATTTCAGAATACTATTGTGTTGTGAAATGTCGTGTAGGTGATGATCCATTTTGGTGTAGAATTAATGGAATGTAGCAGCGCTTAAATTAGTATAATCAGGAACCCAGGTGTATTATTATTGTCACTGTTATTAATTTCCCACTTTCTCATTAGAAAAATAGCTAGGTGTAGTTAATTTATAATTTTTTTTTCCAAATCTTTGGGTAATTGACTTTTTACTAGGGAAGATAAGAGTGTCCTTGCTCATAGTACCAATGGAAAATCCGCCTTTATTATTATTCTTTTGTTTATGGTATTTTTAATCTCTAGGAGCATCCATGTATATGCTCTTCTTCTAGAAAGGGTTTATTCACTTCTATAAATTAATTTAATTGAAATATATCTCATGAAAAATGAGATAGTTTGAGGGTTTTGTTAGGTGAAAACAACAAACAAACAAACAACACAATTGCTTTGCTTGGTGATTAATTACTATTTGGCATGCAATGCATCAGGGTTTATTTGGTAATAGACAAGGGCATGGATTAGTTTAGTGTATATGTATACCTTATCAATAAATACCAAGTAAAAATGGATGAAAGGAAGTGTAGAATTTAAAATTTTCATAAAATAGATGGCTGCCCAACTTTCTTTTTTGTTTTATGACTAATTACATGTCGCATACCATTCCAGGCAATGCAATACAATGAAATGAAATCTCCTGTTGGGTATTGTGCCTTTCATTGTTATTAGTATTTCATGTATATCGAACTTATAAACTTAAACCGACCATGACATTCTTGTGAAGATTTTTATTACTAACTCACTCACAAAGAAATTTATATCAAACTACATGTAATTAATATCTTCTTGATACATATTGGGGTAATCCATCCATTCACAATAATTAACTTACAAGGGAGGGGACCCTCGATTTTTTTATTTTTATGTTTTAAATTACAATAATAACCTTTCCCCATGCAAAGAATTTGAAAGAGGGAGGGTGCATTTAATACTCCCTAATAAATGAGGAAATATGATATTCCAATCCTTATTTGAAAGGCTGCCTCTCCCACCTGTCACCCCGTCACATCATTCTTAAAAATGTAAATTCACCCGTCTCTGTATTGTTTAGAAGAGTCACATTGGAGGAAGGGACTCAAGTTACAACTACCAGCATGCATTACTCTCTTAAATTCAGTACATTTTATTCATACTAGAGCTTCATTTTGGTGGTGGTCTTTGTAGTAAACTTTAAAAAGCACTTTTAAGTAACAATATTTAAAAAGTACTTTTAAAAAAGCAATCATTATTGACATTAAAATTTCATTAGAAATTATAATATTTTTGCTATATTTTTAAAAATATATTTTTATCAAGCATTTGGAATAGCTTATTCTCGAGTGTATTCCACATCAATAATAATTTCATCCTACAACAATCATAACTGTAAAGTCCTAGTACTTCAATACCAAACAAAATCTAGGTAGTTTTATCCCATTGTCATTTTAGCTTCAAAGTCATGTTATTTCAGTACCTAACAATGCCTTGACAAAATTATTAAGAGATACAAATATAATTTGTTCTTAAAATCATTTTTATATACCAAAATGTGCATATATAAGCATGAGTAATAAATATTATATGTACCAAACTTTTATTTCAAATTATATAATATTCATCTAACAAAAGATGTACATCATATTTTTTTAACATTATTGGAACCATAGGTCTATAATTTTAATAGACAGACCCATGTGCACAAGCAGGTAATGAATTGAGAAGAGTAAAAATGACACAAACAAGCACTTACTGCTCTGAAAAAAAGCCCTCAAGTCCGTAATAGTTTTGATTGAAATTTTGACTTAAATAAAGCTGGTTCATAGTACTTTGTGTTGGCTGTGGCCATACCAATACCATCAGCCCTACCCCACTGCGCCTTTGTGATTTGTGCGAACACCGCATAGTAATCGGGGTCAATCTACACTAGTTACCCTCTGCTACATTATGGATGGCATATACACAACCCATAACTTCACTTTATTAATAACAAAAACTTGTTAAAAACTTCGATACAATAAGCTGGACTAGAAAGCTCCACTTCGATACAATAAGCTGGAGGAGAATGCTCCATTAGAAAATCCGTTTAAAGTAATTGCGCAAACCCAGTCATACAGAACTAGTTTGTCAAATAACAGTAAAACAGAACAGAATAGCATGTACACTGTTCTTCACCTAAGGATTTCTACTCAAAACGGGCAGAATATTTAACTCTGCAAGATGGGGAAATGGAAAAATACTAGATGCAAAACGGGTTTTCTAGGTATTCAAGCATATGGATTAAACATGAAGCTATCAAAACCCTAAAATAAAAAAGATACCCCTAAAGAAAGACACTTTCTATGCATACTACACCGTGCAACTTGATGCAAACAAATCACTCCTTTCTGTTGAGACCAGTCAGTTCTTTCCGTTGAGCACCAAACTTTTTTCTGCAATGCACACCGTTCAACTTGATGCAAACAAATCACTCCTTTTGACTCAATAGTGCATTATGCTATTTTCCTCCCAATGTGTGCATTGCAGAAAAAAGTTTGGTACTCAACGGAAAGAACTGACCGGTCTCAGCGAGATCCACGGTTCCCATGGTCCCATTGGTGTACGTGGTAAGCCTCTGTTTCACCTGCATGCTTACAGGTCTGTCTGTTGAAGAGCTATTTCTGTGAGGCAAGTTTAACACCCAACTTTAAATGAATGAAAAGCTTGAAGATTTCATTCCATTTAACCAGTTAACATAAGCCTTGCTCGGCCAGGATTAAGTAGCGAATCTGACATCCGCCAACCCTACAGGAAACCAAATGATATACAAGTTAAAAGCAGGGGCAGCAGCAGCATATCTATATTTCCCCAAATACTGTCTAAACAAAAACTTGGTACTTCAAGTGGCCGAAACAACCTTAAGAACCTAATTCACAAGACTTGAAATATGTTTTTGTTATGAAATTCAAGTAAAGAAAGTATATAGTAATCAAAGAACACCAACATTTATGTTCAAAACCTTTGAAGATTTTTCCATGGGAGAGAGGCAGCCAAATTCATTACCAAACATATTTTTGCCCTAAACAGTCAAATTTATACTCAAACTCTAATGGGCTTGGATCAGGTCAACCAAAACATCCAACTAGGCTTGGGACAGGCCCATGCTGTACAAAAAAACAGATCCATACAATGCTGGAAAATGTTCACCCCCACAACCCAGCAAGGGGCATGTCATCCCCTTGCCCACCCCAATGAGCTTAGTGGAGATCTTGATTCCTGGTTGCTTTTGCATACCTTGATGTATTATACTGGTTACAAAATATGGGCCACAAACTCAACACTTTTAATTTATTTCCGGCTACTAAAATACTTCTCCTAGAGGGTAAGTGATATAAAGACCACAATCCTATAAAGTACCCAAGGAGCAAGCCAAGTCATAGCCAAAACCCAAAGAAAAAATATTGAATTCTAACTTGCATTCTTCTCTAAAAACACAATAAAGATTTTTAGTTTGGAAAAACCTGTTCCACAGCTTTACTCTTAAAAATCCCATATGCAGTTGCAACCATCTTACATGACTCTGCAATATGAGATTCGAGATCAGCAGTTGGGGATATGAACTTTGAATGGCCATATTCCTGCTGCTTTTGAGATGAAGATTGTCGATCATTGGATGAATGTATGAAATGCAAAAGCACATGAGCCTGCAATGAAAGATACATCATCAATTCAATGCCAATTGCAAGAAGAAAATGCTTTCTATTGCAGTTCAACAAGTATATAACACAGATTGCGGTAAATCTTACATGGAATGCTGCTTTTAGAATATCATCAGATTTTGCCTGATCCTTGAGCAATGCGTACACTTTACCTTTTGAAAGACTGTGTGTCACTATATATCTCTCTTTCTGTCATCAGTCAAGAGGAAATAATAAATACATGCGAAAGATGCATCAAAGTCCAGGAAAAAAAATTACATCTACATAAAGAGAGAGATTCCCATGATTGAAATTCATTTTCTGCTCCTTAAGTGACATACCTCAAAGAGAGGTTCTATGGCAAGATAAGCACCTGGGTCTTGGAATGCATCTTTAAATCTTGATCCTGCCAGACACAGGAAACAAACTTTAGATTAACTCAGGTAAAAGTTACCATAATTTAACATTTTCTTTAACGAGAAAAAACCACTGGTGCACCATTCCTACACTTACCAAGAATGACAGGCTTATCCTTCAACCAGGGAAAGCTCAATATATTTTCCTGCTTATTCCCCTCTTGCAATGAGGGAACTTGCCCTGCATAAGGAGATAGAGCACTTCTAAACACTATACATCAAAAGAATGCACCCCCTGTGATTCTATATAAGACTTAATTTAATCCATTTAGAACATCAGAAAACATTGAAAAATGAAAATAAATGATAATATTCTTCTGCCTTGGGTAGATCACTCATCCTAACCTGTCTTGAGAAAGGATTCTACAGCAACAGAGAATCTGGCACGGTTTAATGTGTGCAACACCACAGATTTAACCTAGCAGAAAATGCAGCAAAACACTTAGCATAACTAATTCGACATCAAACAAACAGAACTGCAACAAGTAACATCGCCACTGGCTCATGATCAAACCTCTTGGTAGGAGCTGAAAACATATCCACAAGAAAGGAGGGCAAACATGGCAACCAGAGAGGGATTCCTTTTTGAGATCATGATGCTGAACCCAGTTCCCAGCTTCACAAGGCAAAGTTCAGAATATTAACCCAAGGAAAAATGATGTCAAGCAAACATAGCAGATTACGGAACAAAAATTCAGTAGATACACAGCAAGGTTTAATTCCAGCTTACAAATTTGTATGGCCATTGAATACAAATAGAATTATTGAATACTGAATTTTTGTTATATATATGATCAGGGTTTAGTCCATTTCTCATTTCTAGCAATACATCCAACACAAACTACCCCTACAATATATTTCACAACACAAAGATACATGTTCATATTTCTAAGATCCAATATGTTGTTTACACTCCTTTCTGGCCACCAATTGAAATCTTTCTTTATCCCTAAAAAGAGTGGAGTCAGTGGTCTCTAGCCACCAATTTCTTTATCCGTAAACAGATTGGAGTCACCTGTGTATAGGGTACAGATGCATAACACAGCACTCACTGTGTTATCCAGCAATACAAATGATATAAACTCAAATGCTGGCTCAATAGAAAAGTTTGCTTTTAAAATTTTTCATATGCACAGTTTTTTTTCATCCTAGATAATCAATGAATTACTTAAAATGTCTAACTTAAAATATTGGCAATGAACTCAAAAAGAGGTATCCTTATTCACCCAATACATGTTGTAAAATATTGGCAATGAACTCAAAAAGAGGTGTCCTTATTCACCCAATACATGTTGTATCCTCCAATCTACAAGGTGCTTTATTTTCACTCTTGATGTACCAGAACCTACAAACTAAAAATGCTGCAACTAAGAGTTGAAGTCAACCAAACAAAATAGAGCTTAATACTATTTAATACCAGTAGATCTGAGGGCATTTTATTTATAATGAATTAAACAATTTGAATATTTTCAAGGTGAAAGGTTGTACATGACTGATTCTCAATAACTTCGGAAGATTCTAAAGAGCAAAAGTCATTCATTTACCAGAAGGTCTATCACGGTTTCTACACTAGATAAGAAATTATTAGTTTAGCATGCATACCAGATCTGCAATATTTGCAATACATTCTCCTTTAGCAGTAACATCCCCAATGTTCTCTCCCTTAGCAAAGGCTTTGTAGATTGGCGTACGAGTTGAAGTTGATGTTACAGCTGCCACATTCTACAATTAAAAAATTAAGAGTATGAAGCCAACAAATTGTCTCAACCATGCTAACATATGTTATAAGAAAACCATCATACCTTTGCCACATTAGCAGCACAAGCCAAAGGAAGAAAAAGGTGTGGCACAGCTGTAGTTGCCAACTCTACCCCAGCACCCAACTCCATAAGAAGATCACCAGCAAACCGTAGCTACAATAAATTATAAAGTTATATTAGGCGAGAACTAAAGGTTAGAAATTACCACAATTGAGAGTCATCTTACCTGCTTTAAATCATAATCAAATTTCGTCCCTTGCCGGGCAAATATCATTTTTCCAATGCGGCCTGCACCATCCTACAAATATGCCATAACTTTGATTTCAGGGATTATTTGTTCACATTTACTTGGATAAATTACTACTAACCCAGAAACTTAAGCATATATGTACCTTGAGAATCCAATTGATAGCAACAGCCCCAGAAGCAGCTCTGTTTCTAGAGACACCAACAGAACTCAAAAGACTTTGAGTCGTGAAAACACCTATTGCTCCACCAAAGAAGTGCTACAATAAACATTGGTGATAGTTTATTTAGCAATTTCAAAACACCACAATGATAAATCATTGCATGTGACGCAATGCATATTCTAAAATCTATACAAAATACTCCTCCAATCCCTTAGTTTCCTCGTATACACTATATAGTTCATAAATTTTTAAAAAAAATACCTGTAATGCCCGCCATGTCATGTAGGGCACATATGAAGGGGTGACAGTATCTGGGAAACCATCCGGCACTACATAAGATCTTATGAATGACATCAACTCCTGCAACACAAATTCAATGCATGAACTACAAGAACAACTAACATCATAGCCAAGAACTTATTACAGTCCTCTAAATTTTTGTTCAACAACAGCATACACAATAACAAGGCATGATGTAAATCCTTAGCCATAAAATAATGACCCTTAATGAAGACATCAAGTTCGAACCTGCAGATCACTGCCAAATTATACATACATTTGGACAAAGCAGAAGCACAAAGGATAACTCAATTTTCCACCTTGCGCTTAGTCATTCAATTGAACTCACTCATCAGAATTGAAAATAGTGATTTTATGCAACACTCAAATTCCAGGACATCTGAGAAGATAAAATGAGATAAGCCGAAGGCTATGTTTGTTACTTTGTACTTCCACCAAACTTGGAAAACACAACTGTTAAATATTTGATAAACACCAACTTTTTTTCAAAATCACTCATTTTTTCACTTGTTATATTCAGATTAAACATCCAAGTGACTTCATCTCATAGCAGCCATGACAAGCCAATCGCAAACATACCCGAACCGTCAGCCTCATCTGAGCAAAGACTGTCGCGGAATTTGTATAAATGAACACAACAATTGCTTACTAATAGTGACAAATTCATTACTTACCAAATCACTTACAACTCAGATATTAAATTTAACAAATAAAAATATTCATGTATAACGAATAAACAAAGTTTTAAAGCAAAGAATAAACAAAATTTTAAAGCAATACTTTCCAAATTTTTAAAAATAATTAAATGAACATATTAAATCATAAGGGAGGAGAAAGTGACCTGAGCAGGAGCCTGAGGACTCTGAAAACCAACAGCCCGGATAGAATTCTTCTTAAACAGTCCAGAACCGTCTCTTTCCGCCACGTAATTCCATCGCCGACCATCGATTTCCTCGCTACAGATCAACCTCAGGCTCGAATCCACAAACTGGCCTTTGACCAAACAAAACCTCGTCGTTTCACCGACAATGGCCTCCGATTGCAAAGCGGTAGTATCAGCACCAGCAATCGGCGAAGTAGACGTGGCGAGGTTGGCACTAATACGCATTGTTTCGCGCACGAGAAGCCGCGCGTCCTGCGACGCCGCTGCCGAAGCTGGGGAAGAAGCAGACTTTTCGAGCTTGATTGGAGGAGTAGTCATAGCGTAGTGGAATCTGAATGCTAAAAAACAAAACGAAATATATATATATATATATATTATATAAGTTTATTTTCTGAAAGTGTTTTGGGGGATTCGTGAAGCGAGAGAGAAAGAGAGGAGTACTTATAGGGAGAAAAAGCTTTGATCCTTACAAAATGGAAAATGTCGCTGCGGACGAATAAAAGAGGCAGGCGGCTAGTGGCCTACATACATTTTCGCTCTTAAACGGATCTTCAGAGGGAGAAAACAGAGAGAATATAAAGAAAATAAAAATTATTTCAGTTTGTTAGCGGCTGTTTGGATTGCGCTAAAATCTGACGACTGGTTTGGCTTGACTTTTTTCGTCTTTGGTCAAAGAGGAATCAATGACGTGGCAACGGCTAATCTCTACCCGTCCTCGTTTTGACCAGCTTAAAGAACTTGCCACTGATATTTATAATAATAACATCCGAGTCCCTAATGTATTACAGTTTCACAGAAAAATCATATTGTATATATTTTTAACAAAAAGATCCATATTGAAGTGACTCGAATACTGTTTGTTTTAGAATAGGCGAGAATCAAAATCCAAATGTCCGAAATTACCAGCTCTTTTCCGCTGTGATTGCATTTTGTTTTATTCCTTTAATAGAGATTCTCTTTTGACTCCATTCCATATTAATCTTATTTGAGATCTGTTAATTTTCTCATTTGTTTGAATACTCATTTCAGTTTAACATGCTCCCACTATTATAAAAGATTTACTCAAATAAATTTTATTACTTTTAGTTTTTCCTGTAATTCATTGAATCTGCATCATCGTTGTTCGCGAAGACTTATAAGAAGGTTGATGAATGGTGCTGTTAATTTTCGTTTGTATGATAGGTTCTCATGGAGTCAAAAAAAGGTTCTTGGTGGACAGTACAAGAAAATGTTCAGCATGAACAATGAAAGGTTTTGGTTCATTCCGTTCTGTGGTTGTGGCTACGAGAGACTCCAATTGTTTCTCCCTTTTGAACAAGTTTCTGACTGCTATCACCGACGTTGCCAACCCTCTTTATGTTAGTTTATAATTGTTGTTGTTTCTGTTGTCAAATTACAGCTCACTGACGATGCATGGAGATTGATTGCGAGTAAAGCAGTGGCAAAAAATCACCGGTGCTCGACGTCTAAGAGCAATTCATTCGCGAAACAAAGTCTCAAGGGGTGCATTTTGATGGAGCGTACGCGTGTGTAAACAAGGCCATTATTGTCATTATGCAATTTAGAAAAAGGTGATCATTAGACCCCGTCCTCTCAACTCTAAGATAACGCCACGTGTCAGTTACAATAAAAAATTTGCCAAACACACACCCTGTATGCCCACGCCACCCATGAAAGACTCATATAATAACATCCGGGTCCCTGTATATTTTATATTTATCATGAAAGACCTAGATCGTACATTTATAACTAATAAACTTCTTAACCTCTGTTAAAAATATGAAATATTGAATTTTAATCATCATAAAATTAAAGTATTTGTGAACACCTGTTAAGACCAGGATAAATATCTAAGTGACCACATTTATTTAGTCGAGAAAAAAGATTTTTTTACTAAAAAAAATAAATAAGAGTAAAATTACCATTTTAATATAAAGATTTAAGTCATGTTTCTAAATATTTGATTTGAAATATATTTAATAATTTTTTTAAAAAAAATTTATCAAATATTTGATTTACTAAAAATAATAATGATTATCAAAATAAAGAATCATAATCATTGATAATAAAAGATAAGAATTAAAAATTTATATGATACATTTTAATAAACATAAAGAATATTAGAGTATTTGGTATTATAGTAATTCTACATGATTATGAACTTAAAAAATATATTTAATAATATTAATTTTTAAATAATTTATTAAATTTAATATTAATAGTTAATATATATCAATTATAACTTATCGAAGGTTAATAAGAAAAGAAAAAAAGATATTATATTATTGTTATATAATAAATAAGAAAAAGAATATATACTTAACGATGAAAATATAAAAAATCAGGGATCGAGATGTTATTATTAGAAAACCGAAGAGTGAGAGAATACCAAAAAACCGAAGAGCTTCTCTTTCAACCTTGCACAAAAGTTCAAATGAAATAAAATAAAATAACAGTGAAGAGTAAAGTCATCAGTATCTCTCTCTGTCTCTCGACTCCGGTACGTTCATCGATTCTCCTTCTTCGTCTCTCTCGTTGTAATGGCTCTATTAGCCGTCGTTTTTATGTTACAAAGAGAACCGATTTCGTAGTAGATGGACGCTGTGCGCTCACGCTTGTCCTAGGGTTTGCGTTCTCAAATTTGTAAATTTAATCGGTCTTTTTCCACTGTTTGCTTATGCTAGATGATAATGCCTTTACGGCTAAGGGGAAAAAATTGTATGGCTGAATGTATTAGGTTGTTTTCCTTTTTATAAATTTTCAAAATATGTTGTAATTGTTATTATTATTTAGTGAGATTTCGTAATGTATATGCTTTCTTATACGTTCGGATCCTTTGATTGCGTAGCTAAAGTTTATTTTATTTTATTTTGTTGCTGATTTTATCTTTATTTTGTTTTGTTTGTGTATGTTGTGTAGATAATTGTGATATAAGGAGACAGCATTTTGGTTTTAGAGTATTGTTTCATATAGTTTGGAGGAAAGATGGCGAATTTGCAGATGACAGGTATCCTCGAAAAGGTAGGGGTTTGTTGTTTGCTGTTATTTTCTTTGTCTAGCATAATGGCTGATATATTAAATGTGGATTGATTTGTGGCTTGTTGTCTTGTGTTCGCTTGTTTGTTTACAGATTACAGGTAAAGATAAAGATTACAGATACATGGCAACATCTGATTTGCTGAATGAATTGAACAAGGATAGCTTTAAGGCTGATGCTGATCTCGAGATTAAGCTGTCAAACATTGTTGTACAGCAGCTTGATGATGTTGCCGGTGATGTTTCTGGATTGGCTGTTAAATGGTATGTACTGTTTGTATCACTGAATGTATATTCAACATTTATTCCTGAATACATTTATGTATTTAGTGCATTGGGAGGCCTCCAGATACGAAGGAGCACCACAGAAAGAAAATATTTGGTTCTGTGTGCACATGGAAACCTCAAACGGAGTTTATGCAGATGAATTTTGGTTTTCAAGTGGAAAAGTAAAGGAGAAAAACTGAAAAAAGAAAGAGTTTTTAACATGATGAAACGTTTTTTGTGATTTGTTTAATCTTATATCTTGTTTCAATGTGGTGTTGCAGTCTTGCTCCGTTGGTGAAAAAGGTAAGTGAGCCATGTGTTGTGAAGATGACGGACAAATTGTGCACTAAGTTGCTAAACAGGAAAGATCAGCATCGTGACATTGCAAGCATAGCATTGAAGACAATTATTACTGAAGTTACCACTCCATCGCTTTCACAATCTGTTCATGCTTCGGTTACTCCACAGTTGACGAAAGGAATAACTGCCTCAGTGAGTTTCTAAATATAGATTACCCATGGTGATGCTTGAAAAGTTCAGTGAAATTAGGATATGAAACTATGATCTTACTTTGAAAATTCGCTCTCCTTTCCTCTCTTGTCTGAATTGTAGTCCATAATATTATTGTGGAAAGAAATAATGAACTTGAATCATAAATAATATATTAATCCTGCCTTACTCCATTAGTAAAGAAAGGGTGTGGTTGGTTTATGTCTTAGGTTTGAATTTTATCATGAAAAAAATTTTAGTTCTCAACTTACTTTTTATGCAGTTTAGGAAAGGGAACTGCTCAATCACTTAGCTGTAAACATCAGATATTCAATTTTGAAAGGCCCCCTTTTTTGTTCTTCATGCATTCAAAACAGTTAAGGATACTTTTCCTAAATATTTTGTTCATTTTTCTGCATCTTAAATCATGAAAGTTGTTTTTCTAATTTTTACGTTTAATTTACCTGGACTTTCTTCAACATAATTAAATTGATAAATAGGACAAATATTGTTGTTGCAAGTTTTCATTGTGCAAGTTTGGATAATTCCAACTGTTTGGCAGATTGCCATATGTGCGAACTTTTCAGTGTGCAAAAAAGTAGGTTGTTTTGAAATAAAAATGGAAATATGGTAATCATATCTTTTGAGTTGTTGGGAAACACACTGAGGCAATTTGGAAACTTAAAGTTAATCAGGGCCAGTTACTGCTTGACATCATATTGTTTTGCCTTTTATTTTTATTTGATTTTTTGATATCCCTTGCAATTTAGTAATAGTGTGTTCCATTGTGCATGGACCGCGAAGAATCCATGCATGCACCTCACCCTCACTTCATTTGTCATTTCTCTACTTTTATTGCAATATGTGATTGGCTTTTCTCTAAGCATCTACTGTTCTTAGCTTTTTGATTTTCTTGCTGCTTTCTTCTCTCTCTCTATTATAGGACGTGACCACGGAGATAAAATGTGAATGTCTTGATATTTTATGTGATGTCCTTCATAAGTTTGGAAGTTTAATGTCAAATGACCATGAGCGACTATTAAGTGCATTGTTGTCACAATTAAGTTCCAATCAAGCCAGTGTCAGGAAGAGGGCAGTTTCATGCATTGGTAAGAGTAACAGACTTTGTGCACAAAGTTTCATTTCGTGTTCATCATTTGAAGCCATTTTGATATTGTTATATGAATGGGATATCAAATCACTTTTCCTGGAAAATAGATTTTTGATTGGAAGAAATTTGTTTTTAGCATCTCTTTCATCAAGCTTGTCGGATGATTTGTTGGCAAAAGCAACAGTTGAAGTTGTTCGTAGCCTAAGAAATAAGGGGACAAAACCTGAAATGATCCGTACAAACATTCAAATGATTGGTGCTTTAAGGTAATTTTTGTTCATGTTATTTTTCTATATGTTCTTATAATTTGTTTTGTCGTTTTCATATTATTGGGGAAATGGCTGAAAGTCAATGAAGTGAAAATTCAAACCTTAGAACTCAGCTTGTTCAAATGTAAATGATAAAGGTGGAAAGATCACAAGATCTGCAATTTTTGAATCTGTTTATAAGCCTATGTGCATGCATGTCTCTTCTTGCTTCTTTTAATGTGGATTATCAGTTGTGAAAAGTATTAGTATCAGATATGCATATTTGTTCTGCTTATTCTTGAAAGCTGCAACTTTCTCTGATTGACAAAATTGTGGCATTGGTGTTTAGCCGTGCTGTTGGATATCGTTTTGGACCCCATCTCGGAGACACTGTGCCAGTGCTTATTAATTATTGCACAGGTGCTTCAGAAAATGATGAGGAACTTCGTGAATACAGCTTGCAGGTATGCTATCTCTCTTATATTTGGGAGAGGTGTGTGTGTGTGTGTATGGCTGTTCTATATTGTTCACTTTATTCTGAGGGACACCAAAAATTGGTGTGGTACTTAAAACTTAATATCACTTGATACTGCATGGTTGTACAATGATTATAGACATGTTTCCTAAGCTGGATGGTACTGCTTGCTATATAGCAATACCACACACACTTGTAGTGCATTCTTTTCTTTTACTATGACTAAATTGTTTATTTATCCTTTGCATATCTATTAAATTTTCTATGCAGGCTTTAGAAAGTTTTCTGCTACGGTGCCCGAGAGACATTTCTTCCTACCGTGACAAAATTCTTCATCTAGCTCTGGAATATCTGAGTTACGACCCAAACTTTACTGACAACATGGAGGAAGATACTGATGATGAGACTCATGAAGAGGAGGAAGATGAGTATGTTTTGATTAACGTGTCACAGCTAATATATAGTTCATTTCTGCGTGATAGACTGGTTACTTACGCCCAACTGTCCATCTTTTATTATTTTGTAGTGAGAGTGCAAATGAATATACAGATGATGAAGATGTCAGTTGGAAAGTTCGAAGAGCTGCAGCTAAATGCTTGGCTGCTTTGATTGTATCTTGTCCTGAGATGTTATCTAAGTTATACGAGGAGGTATATCAATATTTAGATCATACAATTTTGGGATAACAAATGAATTTATTATACATTTATAAATTATTTTGTCATTATGTTTTTGTTTGTTGGCCTTCTGTGAATTGGTTTGATTGTGGTGGTTGAAATTGAATTTGAAAACAAATGAATCAGTGCAGATGTCTTAATTATTTGAAAACAAATGTCGTTGGCTGTTCTAAAGGAAAGAACTAACTTTCCACTGCTGCGAGTATCAGTGCATGTTTCTTTGTGGTGGATGCACTTATAGAATATTTTGAGTTTTGGGTGTGATACCAGGGGATCAGGGTTTAGAAACCACACTTATTTGGGATATGTTGTGCCAGCCACTAAAAGATGAATACTTGGGGTCTGTTTCTATGACTTGGTGGATGGGAATGGTTTAGAGAAAGTTTGTTTCAACTAGGATTATGTTGGTGTAGCAATACGATATATGTTTCTGGTCACAATATGCTGACGTAAACTAAATCTGTTGGTTCTGTCTGAGTGCAGTAAAAATTGTCTGGGAGGTGAAAATTGTTGAATTTGGAAATTTTTGATGGTTGGGGTTTGCTATTGATAAATTATTTGTACTGGCTTTGAAGGTAAAGGGTTCTGTGAGATTGAATGGAGGAAAAAAGAAGGTAAGAGAAATAGATGAGGAGGTACAAAGATATATGACAGAGATATGACTAATATTCTAATTTCATTGGGATTTCTGAAACCAGAAGATATATTTATTTTGACTGCTAAGAATGAAAGGAAAAGCTGGGTAACTCAAGGAATATGGCAACTAAGACTGATGGCTCTAAACAGCCCATTCCACAGAGTAAAATTTCCAAAATACACATAAGCCCAAAAACTATAACATGATAAATCATACAGAGGACCAATGATGCTTAATAGCAGCATCTCTGTCATTACCCAGGACTATGACTCTAGATGTTGGATATTACTTTTCTAACGGTGCAGTTGTTTGTGGTTGTTTATGTTCTCTGCAATTGTGATATACCTATATTTACATTTAATTAGCTGTTGAAAAGATGGATTTCTGCTATGCTTCCCTCTTAAAGTAGCAAGCTGTTGAAGATATAATTCTCTTATTGTGCAGGCATGTCCTAAGTTAATTGATAGATTTAAGGAAAGGGAAGAAAATGTCAAGGTAAGCTTGAATCGATAACCTTTGCCTTTTGTAGATAATTTATTTCTCATGGTTATCTGACATTGTTCTGCTGCAGATGGATGTATTCAGTACATTCATTGAGTTACTACGTCAAACTGGTAATGTAACAAAAGGGCAGAATGACACAAAAGAGTTGAGGTGAGTTTTTTCCCATCCTCCAATTGCCAATCTGCTTGGAATTGTTTTCCCTTGCTTCTTTCATAACGTATTTTTGTTTATTCTCCATTTAATTTATGTTTACTTTCTGCTTAGAACATTGTGGGAAAGAACGGGGGTAGAATTCTAGTTGAGCTGCTCGGGTGAGCGCATTATTTCTCAAGCATATTCCTTTTACCCATACTGAATTTTTCTCATGCATCTTCACAACTTTCCTGATAGAACCTTATATTTGTTTCCCAGCCTTCAAAAAAACAGTTCCAGATACTATGTACGAACCTTGGGGATTTTCATTAGTGTTACTAAAAGCAGTTGCTACTCCTTAGTCTCCTTCGGTCTTTTATGTCATTTTATTTTAGTTTAAATGATACTTGTGTTTTCTAAAGTAGCTTAGTCTCCTCTCCAAGCTGTCCCATATGAACAATGTGGATGCACTTGAAATCTTTATTTATAGTTTCTTCTTTTCTATCAAAAAGTGCTTGAATTGAAGCCATTCTTAGAATTTTGAGGTGAAGGTTTGTCATTTTTTCCTCCTCTCCTTCCTACTTGAAGAAAAATAACCTCAGATTTTGGGATTGATGTAGTAACCTCTTGATTTTGCCATCTTACCTCTTCGAGTTGCTTTGGAAGAGGGTATTTGAACTCGCCAAACTTGGTTCCTGCATGCTTTTTATCAAAACTATGTAGAGTTGATGATCCTGTGTATGGCTTCCTAAACAATTTTGTTACCTGAATTAATTTAGGAGATCTGAATTTCAAATCTATAAACTTGTATCACCTGCAATGCTTTTCAGCACTCTATCAAAATATAGAGTGGCAATTCTTAAAAGTGATCGACTCTTTTAGAAATATTCCTGCTTAACTGATCATCTAGTAGCATTATAATTCATTAATAACACACTTCACTACTACAGTGGAGGAATTGGTAATTCATGTA
Source organism: Xylocarpus granatum (assembly GCA_019650275.1). Taxonomy (NCBI): domain Eukaryota; kingdom Viridiplantae; phylum Streptophyta; class Magnoliopsida; order Sapindales; family Meliaceae; genus Xylocarpus; species Xylocarpus granatum. Next base: position 273,600 of record BNST01000809.1, on the reverse strand, counting down.
CTGATGCAGAAGCAACACCTCTGGGTTCATATGGTTTTGAGGTGTAGATAATGCCTTTTTTTCTGTCTTCACCCTAATTATTTATTTGGTTTACTGTTGATAATTCTCATATTGGGAAATAATGTAATTGTCAATACTGTGCAGTCCAAGGTGGTTACTGAAGGAAGAAGTGCCAAAAATTGTTAAATCTATAAATAGACAACTACGGGAGAAATCCATTAAAACAAAGGTGAGAATTGTGGATATCTATTATGGGTCGGTCATGAGCCATTTTAACTAATAAATATATCATGCGTTTTCAGGTTGGTGCATTTTCTGTTTTGCGAGAACTAGTGGTTGTCTTGCCAGACTGCCTTTCAGACCACATTGGGTCCCTCATTCCAGGAATTGAAAAGGCATTAAATGTGAGTGAAATTGTTTCAAGTTGAAAATGAATAATGAGCTTGGCAAGTTTATCTTTGATGTTGATGTTTTGATTCTTTCTTTTTCTCTCTTTCCTTTTTCTTAATCTAGGACAAATCTTCTACTTCAAATTTGAAAATTGAGGCCCTTATTTTCACACGATTGGTTTTGGGTTCACATTCACCTCCTGTTTTCCACCCCTACATCAAGGTGAGATTGCCAGTCTTTTTATTTTTTTTTCCAGTTTATTATGTGTGTCAGATTGTTGAAGCCAGGAATGTGGTTTATGTGGTGAATTACATGTAGGGTTTGAATGCTGATGTACATGCACTGAATAAGAGAAGGAAACTAAGATATTGATATTAAACTTTTGGGTTTCACTTTTGTCATTGTTGAAGAAATTCATGGAAGATGGCAATCATATTGTTATTTAACCACATTTGAGAACTCAAAGCTTTCTTTGGAGATATGAAATTTATTTGTGATGAAGCATATTCTTTGTTTCTTCGACTGAGCTGTCTACCTATTCTGGGTCCTATACATTACCCTCTTGTTTCTCTGTGTTCTATTTTGTTTTGCTTTATGCTTACGTAGTTTACATGAACAGGTAAACTAAATAGGAGAATGCCTCTGATGTGTTTCCAACTAATGTTACTGCAGGCTCTCTCTAGCCCTGTTTTATCTTCTGTTGGTGAGCGTTATTACAAAGTCACAGCTGAGGCATTAAGAGTATGCGGGGAACTTGTTCATGTTGTCCGCCCAAGTGTTGAGGTGAGATTTGTTAGCAGTGTCTGCACTTCAGGCTTTTAGGCTATCCTTTAACTGTTTGAATTATTGTTTTGATGTAGGGAATTGGTTTTGATTTCAAACCTTACGTTCATCCTATTTATAATGCCATAATGTCACGCTTAACAAATCAAGATCAAGATCAGGTTAGAACAGTTTTTTCCCCCATCTTCATTTTATAATAAAAAAATTAGTCTTGTGTTTCTCTTTGCTTATAATTTAATTGTTGGATTTCTTTTTTGGTTGTTAAAGGCTTCTACTCATGTTATTTGTCTCCAGGAAGTAAAGGAGTGCGCTATTTCTTCCATGGGCATTGTCATTTCAACATTTGGGGATAACCTTGCAGCAGAATTACCTGCATGCCTGCCTGTACTTGTTGACAGGATGGGAAATGAGATAACTAGACTTACAGCTGTGAAGGTTGGTTTGTTATAGTGTAAATTGGTCACATGATTGTTTTTAGGAAATCTCCTACTTTATTTTTGTGCTAGCACATGCTTTATATTATGTTGATGTTTGTAAAAGTTATTATCTAAAGTTATTTTGTAAAAGTATGGATGGGCTATTAAAGTTTGTTGAATCCATATTTTATATGCCATATTGTATGATTTGATCTGTCGTTGGATGCATAGTTATTTATTGTAATTGTGTGGCTACTTAAAGTTTACATTTTGAATCCAGGCATTCACTGTAATTGCAGCTTCCCCACTTCAAATAGATCTAACATGTGTTTTGGAGCATGTAACTGCTGAGTTGACTGCATTCCTCCGAAAGGTATGGTAGTATGTTTCTTTGCTTTTAAATTAATGATATGCTTATGGAGATATTGATATTTTATATTCTGAACATAGTTTTTTGTTTTGGGTAAAGGCTAATCGTGCTCTGAGGCAGGCTACCTTGGGGACATTGAATTCCCTAATTGTAGCTTATGGTGATAAAATTGGTGCATCTGCTTATGAAGTTATCATTGTTGAACTTTCAACACTCATAAGGTTTTCTCCTCTTTGGCATCTTCTGTAAAATTTGAATGTTTATTTGCTTTGTTGTTAGTTTTTCAGTCTTAATCTCTTAATTTTCCTGTTTGGCAGTGATTCAGACTTGCATATGACTGCTCTTGCATTGGAACTCTGCTGTACCTTAATGGCTGACAGGAGGTCGAGCCCTAATGTTGGTTTAGCTGTTAGAAATAAAGTTCTTCCTCAGGCTCTAGCTTTAATCAAAAGCTCATTGCTGCAGGGTCATGCGCTTGTGGTACTTGCTCTGCATTATTTTGGGATTTTTGTTCTTCATTTTCTTGAATGATTTAATGTTTCTAATCTTTGTTTGGTTGATATTGCAGTCTTTACGAAGCTTTTTTGCTGCTTTAGTTTACTCTGCCAATACAAGTTTTGACACTTTGCTGGAGTCTCTTCTTTCAAGTGCTAAACCATCTCCACAGTCAGGTGGTGTAGCAAAACAGGCTCTGTACTCAATAGCCCAATGTGTTGCTGTGCTTTGCCTGGCTGCAGGAGATCAGAAATCCTCATCTACTGTGAATATGCTCACTGACATCCTTCAAGATGGCAGCAGCACTAATTCTGTAATTTTTCATTTTTCTTCTCTCTAGTAAGTCAAGACTTATTTTAATGTTTCTTTGAGATGACTATACATCTGAGAGGATGTTCATGAAGGGTACAGTTTTGCCTATTTGTTATCAATTCTGAGTTATGCCATATTCCTTTACTTTTGGTTTTTTTTTGGTTTTATGAAGTAATATAACTGTAAAAATTAATATAATCAAGAATTGAGAATTTGATGTTAATTGAGAGATTGTATTTAGATTGTGTTTTATTACATATTGAGTTGCTAATGTAATGCTGACATAGCTTTTAATATTGTCATAGATCATGCACTGTGCTTCTATAACTGTTTTCTTTACTGCTTTCTAGGCTAAGCAGCACCTTGCCTTGCTTTGTCTGGGAGAGATTGGGAGAAGGAAAGATTTAAGCTCGCATGCACATATAGAAAACATTATCATCGAGTCCTTCCAATCTCCTTTTGAAGAGATAAAATCTGCTGCCTCTTATGCTCTTGGGAACATCGCTGTTGGTAATTTATTCAAGTTCTTACCTTTTATCTTGGATCAGATTGATAACCAGCAGAAGAAACAGTATCTCTTGCTTCATTCTCTGAAGGAGGTACGGTTATAAGCTATGAGGCTATACCTGATCTGAATGATGCTGGTATTTTTAATTTCTGAATTTCCTCTCTTTATGTAGGTTATAGTGAGACAGTCTGTGGATAAAGCAGAGTTCCAGGACTCTAGTGTTGAGAAGATACTATATTTACTATTTAACCATTGTGAAAGTGAGGAAGAGGGTGTCCGTAATGTAGTAGCTGAGTGCTTGGGTAAAATTGCTCTTATTAAACCAGCAAAACTCATTCCTGCACTCAAGGTATTGGACTATCGAAATATGTGCTGTTCTACTAAATAGTACCTTCTATGATACAGAAATTTGATCATGTTTCTTAGTTCTGTTATCTTACTGTCCTATAGGTGAGAACAATGAGTCCAGCTGCATTTACTAGAGCAACAGTTGTTATTGCTGTAAAATATTCTATAGTTGAGCGGCCAGAGAAGATAGATGAGATCATTTACCCTGAAATCTCATCATTCCTTATGCTTATCAAAGATCATGACAGGGTAACTCTAATTTTTTATCTCCAGTGAACAAATGTAGATTGTTGTTTGGCCATTAACTGTGAACGTGGTGAACCTTATGGTTTCTTATTTGATGCAATGTGTAGCATGTCAGGCGTGCAGCTGTCTTGGCCTTAAGTACATTTGCTCACAATAAGCCTAATCTAATTAAGGGTCTTCTTCAGGAACTTTTGCCACTTCTTTATGATCAAACAATTGTTAAGGTAACTTGAAAATTTAAATTAAGTTTGTACAGTTAGTATTAGGGCCTTTTTAACTTGTCTTTTCTCTTATATGACAATAATTTAGCATGATGGTTATCAGTTTTAAAATATGTTAATGAGCTTGTTACCATCCACAATAACCAACATTATTTGATTTCTTACTAAAATTATCATTGTTCGTGGATCCTAATGTTAATAGTTTATGGACTTTGCTTCCTGTAATCATGTTTGCATAGATTGAAAGAAGACGAGAAGCACTGTCCTTGATTCAAGTTTGTTTGCTAGGGTTAGATACTTGTAGATTAAGATATTTCTATTCTGCATTTTATTGAATATTTTTAGGGCTTTTTCTTAGGAATTTCACGTGTTATGTCCTTGATGCTCCATATTATGAGATCCCTGTTACATGCCTTTTCTTATTCTGTAATCTTTGCTCGCTGCAGAAAGAACTTATAAGAACAGTTGATCTTGGTCCTTTCAAGCACACTGTGGATGATGGACTTGAGTTGAGGAAAGCTGCATTTGAATGTGTTGACACATTGCTGGATAGTTGTCTTGATCAAGTGAACCCTTCATCTTTCATTGTTCCTTATCTCAAATCTGGTCTGGATGGTGAGCATATCAGCTTAATGATATACTTAAATTGAACTTTCATCCATTTTTCGGAGACACATTGATGTTCTTGGGTCTCAGCATCTCTATTACATTTCTATTTTTTCTGGCTGGTAAGAGATGAGTCTAACGTCTTTAACATAGTTCCATCTTTCTACCACCTGACTTAAATGTCAAGGGTAACATGTATGTTAAATGTTGATATAAAAGCATGCTAGTTATTGAGATGAAAAGAAATTATTCTGAAGAATTTCAGTCTAGGATGGATCTATGTGGCTGTCAATGCTGTATTCAGTGTTCTTTATTGAAGGTTTTGCTTTAGTTTGTTATTTTGTTATCAATATTATTCAATATGAGTGTTCATGCTGTTAGCTTTCATCTCATTTTAGTTTGGGTGCTGTGTCTTCCAGATCATTATGATGTTAAAATGCCTTGTCATCTAATCCTCTCAAAACTCGCAGACAAATGTCCATCTGCTGTATTGGCAGGTTAGTAATGCAACTGATTTACACTTAAAACCGAGTTTGATTTCAATTTTCTGAGACTTGAATGTGCTGCAGATTTTCTTATCTCATGTATGTAATATTTTAATATTTTCAGTGTTGGACTCATTGGTGGATCCTCTCCAAAAGACTATCAATTTTAAGCCAAAGCAAGATGCTGTAAAGCAAGAAGTAGATCGTAATGAAGACATGATTCGTAGTGCTCTTCGTGTGATTGCATCCTTGAATCGAATAAGGTTGGTTTGTTTTTATGCTTTGTGAGTAGAGCCGCATGTTTCCATTCTTCCTAATAACCTCGTTTTCCTTGTCAGATGCAAAATTGCATAATCAGCCAGGCATTATTACATTATGTAACATTTTTACTAATACGATACTGGGTAATGTACTGTTTTGTATGCATAGATGCATATGTTCTGAAGCTAAAAAGTGTAATAAATGCGGTGAAGGTTTTATTGAATAACATGCATATTTGTCATGGAAACAATAAAAAAAGGCGTGGAACATTTTTCAATATAGTTTGTGTTTGTGCCAGTGTGTATTATGCTTTGTCGTTTGGAACATTTTGTAATGAAACTGATGAATTTTCTCACGTGCATTTCTTATTTTGTAGTGGAGGAGATTGCAGCATGAAGTTCAAGAACCTTATGAGTGAAATTTCCAAATCTACAACGTTATGGGACAAGTATTATTCCATCCGAAATGAGTGAGACTTGTTTGTCCTTTCTGTTAAAACTTTTGTATAACATTCTCCCTGGAAAGTTTGATCAGCAGAGAAAATTGCCCGATCTGGTGCCTGCAAAGATTAGCTTAGCTCTTAGGGACAAACAAACGAGAGTGGACAAATTATAACCCCCATGCGATTATTGATGTACAAAAGGGGGCGGCGAACTCTAAAATTTTGCTTGAAACAGCTTATAGAAAACCTCATGATGATTTGTGTTCATTTATAGGGTCAAAATCCATTGTCCTTTCCTCTCTGTTCAGCCTTGGTTCTATGATCTTATTGTTCATATTGTGATCTTTCTTTTAGTGCATGGTTATGATAGAAAAGCAACTTAAATTCTTGTGTATTTTACGAAGACAACACAGAATTGCTTGCAAAATGCGTTTTGACATAAAATGTTGTGGTGGAATCTAATTTGACATATTTCCTGGAAAATGATTTGCGTTTGTCTTTGATATTACAGAAAGACGTGAGATTGTTTCTTTACCTAAATCACTGGTACAGTTGATTGAATACAAAAAAAAAGTAGGAATGCTAGACGAAGATCTAAAATTGCCCCTGCAGATCGTATGGGCCTCTTTCCTTCAACCTGTACTCTCCCTTCACCATCAATGAGGCAGAAACCAAACGTTATGTTCAGTAAGATACTGAATCATGCCAATCTCATTTTTGTCTGTCATAGTTCAACTGGCAATCTCGTTTCTATAGCTAAAAATAAAGTTTATTTAAAAAAAAAGTCTAAAAACAGGAACAAAAGATACTGCCAGATTCTACAAAAACCAACTTCTTATACTGAAGAAATTTGACAGTTGTCCCCCTCAAGTAACAAATCCTAGCACAGAAAATCCATTCATTCTGTATGAGCAAAGACTAACAGAATCATGGTGCAGATATACAATAAGCACCTGAAACTCGTGAACCTATTCATCGATCTCAGCATTTCCTGCTCCCTTCAGATGCAAATGCTTTTCCCTTCTCTGAAACTCTGTCAAGCCTTTTCCACTTCCTGTTACACCAACCTTACCATTTGGATCTTCTGGAGACTTGAAGATGCTCTCTCGTTTTCGCCCCGAGAAGAAACCAACCTGACAATGTAAATGACAAAGAACTAATCAGGAAATTGTGTATATGAAACCTAGTTTGCAAGAATCCTGCATGTGCATGGAAGTGCAGAAAACAAAACATCTGCCAACAAACCTTCTTCTTCTTGCCTTTGGTTGTTTGGAACAGCTGCCAAGCATTCTGCCGCTTATTTTGGGTGACCTCAAGTTGTTCTAATCGCATCTTTGACTTGAAAGCATGTATCTTCTTACGCTTGGCAGATTTCTGAGGATATATCATGGTTAGAAAGCCTTATCAAGGTGAAATGACCTATTTGCTCTCATTCCATACATAAGTACATATATCCCAAGATGTCTTAAAAACAGATTCAGAAATGAACAAGCAATTATTAGACTGAGAATGATCAGTTAAATCCACCAAGTGATGAAATCAACAAGTAGCCAGGGATCAGCCAAAGGGGGATTAATCAACTATGAGGCAAGGTATAACAAAAGCAATGGGTCTCTATTTTCTTTTATTTTATCTAAAAAATTTAGGAAGTGTGGTAGAAACAACAGAATAAGCCAGTTGGTACAAACCATATCAAGCTTTGTTTGTACACAAGCACTACTTACCACATCCTCAGGATCATCGGGATTTATACAAAGCTTTGCTGGCAAAGTTCGAGACTGAAATTCGAATGAAGCAGCTTGCTCAATCTTTCGTTTGATAGCTTGTTTGGTAGCTTCAGCTACCTTTTCAGCTTCCAACAAAGCATTGGCTTCAATTGGCCTCACATTGGCGGGGTCCACCTGAGATTAGCAACAAAAAATGTAGCCGTACAATCTTTCCTTAGTGTTCAACAATGTAACCAAATAATAAGAATAGTTACCTCTTCTTTGTTCCCCCAACCATCGAAAGAAACATAATATCCATTTGGTGTAATTGCCTCAATAGTTGCTTCATACCTGAACATTCAACTAATCAAACACAGAAAAGGGAAAACAAGGTAAAGTGAATGAAAATTAAAACTAAAAAGTTTTGAGTAAAACTTGGGACATCTTTTTATACAAACCATTCCCCATCTTCACTCCAAACAGCTTGAACTTTTGAGCCCACTGCATACTTCTCATTATGATCCAAAGTGCTTCCTGATTCCTAAATGCCAAAAAGGGGCATTATTTATACAATATCTAGCCAAAATGCATTTATCACATCCATCATAATTTGGTATATAGAAAAATGTTTTACTGGCACGAACATAAACATTTGGCTACTAATAACCTCAAAGCGGCCAAATTTCACCATCATCACAACATGATAAAGCACAAGAAACTAATTATAAGCATGCAATGACCTGTGCATGAAATGCATTTTGGCTAGTGACATTTGAAACTTAGGCAAATTTAAGCCATGAAGGGTTATATTTAAGAATTTTAATTTACCATTTTATTCCCCTTAGACTGAAGCAAACTTGGAGATGCACTGGCACTTGTCCTAGTTTCTGATCCAGATATAGCATTTCGCTTAGCAGTTGCAAGGAGTTCCTCTGTTAAAGAAATCACCTGCATTTTCAATCCTTTAGCACTAATCTAATAGGAGAAAGAGATGGCAATTATTGACGCTGTAAAGAGCATTTCATTGTCAATTTCGAACTTAGAGTCTCAGTGTGACATCTGAAATCAGGTGAGAGAGAAACAGGCTGGCCATCACGACACATAGCACCACCTGCACAGGAACCAAGATAGAAGTGATGTGCATCTTGTCAAGGCTCCAAACTTATAGCTCCAATATATCTTTTTTCATTCTCCGGGGAGTTCCCATTTCTGGAGATTATGAACTTTATTTTATTCAACATACAAAACAATCCTCACCTTTTCCACACACAAATGAAAACAAACCGCTGCAGAAGCCATTAGCAGTTAACTGTTGCTGTTTGAGCAACACGTTTATCCTTCAAAAGAGAGAGGGAAGAGAGATGACAGAAAGATCTAAACAGAAAACCTAGACATCCAAATGACATCTAATGTGATTTCATGAATTCTTAGAGCTACAAAGTGACCACCTATTCCTAATACAACAGCATGCTAACTATGACCATAAGCAGCATAATCAATGAGAGAGAACCATATGAAGTCAAAAAATAAGAGCAAACAAATGATTGGTAAATGCAAGTTGTACAACAAAGAACAAACAAAAGCCAACAATCATGAGGTCACCTCAGTCAACTCCTTTTCCATGTCTGCATATTCAGCATTTCCAGGATCATCAACTAAAAGCTGTCTGACCTGGTTCCACATGTGAAAGATAACTCAGTACCCAAGAAAAATATTGTAGGCAACAATAAGCAATTTTAGCCTTCATGCATGCACACACACAGTCACCTTGTGGTTTAAATTTGGGGATTGAGTAAGATAAGCAACAGCAAAGGAGAATGATAAATAAAAATGAAGCATGACAAGTCATAATATATAATGACAATTAAATATAAAATCCCCAACTTCAATCTACACCATACAAACATATGCTCAAACCTAAAATATTGAGACCACACACATCAAATACATACAAATTAATGGTTAAAAAAATGCCTATAGAGATACATCCTGGAGCCTCACTGGGCACGAGAAAAGATCAACAACCCAACAAAATAGATTAGTTATTTTGGAATGTTTAATGAAAACTTCAAGTCAGAAAAACAAATATATTCTTTTACAAATTAAGTTAGAAATTACTTCAAAAATTTTCAAAATAGATTCCTCTCTAACGGGTATAACAACCAAACGTATAAAGAGTAAAATGTAAAAACCAGAGTAGAATTAACATAATTTTAGAACTTCAAAAGAGCATACTAAGTAACCTAATTACTTATGTATATACGATTCAACAAATAGCACATACAACTATAACAATCAAGAACTACACAATTATTCATTAAAAACCCTAATTCAGCTAACCTAAACAAAGGAAACCATTTTTTCCCAATAAAACTAACAAAAAGAAAAAACCCCTAATCCCAATTAACAAATTATTAAATACCCATTACAGAATTCGCAAAATGATCTAGAAAAGCAACATCAAATTTAAAAATTGAAATCACAGAAGCAGTAGTACCTGTTGAAGCTGTTCTTTGTACGTAGAAAGATTTGAAAAGAGCTCTTCGATGCTCAACTCTTCTCCTCCTTGCATATTTTATGTCAATTACTAAATCTCCGCCGAATCGAAAAAAAATTAGAGGAGATGAGATTTCAATTTATTTAGATATTTTACGCCTTGAACTTGGCCTTACAGTTTACGCCCACGTATTTTCTAATTAGGCCTTATAGAATCTAGCCCACTTTTACATCCAGTTGGTTCTTAGGAGTCTTAGGCTCTCTGGGCCACACAGATTAGGCGGAATTTTTATTGTGGAATTGGGCCTAATCTGTGTGTATTATGGAATTGTGTGGGCATGGACATGGTATGTATGCCAATGAAGAGAAGAGAAAAGGAAAGAAAGTGAGTGGAAACTTTGAACAAAAATGAAGAGAGAAATGAACTAGCGTCGAGCCTACTATTTCTCTTCACTAACTTAGATTTCAACATGCTTTGACCTAAACCCCCATTGCTTCAATTTTTTTGCTTTTCTAGTTGTGGGTTTTGTGTCCAAGTTCATTGACTTCTTTAATTGGTTAAAATAATATATATATATATATATATATATCGGAGAGTTCAACATTTGAAGTTAAACATTAAAAATAATATCAAAATTGATAATATTATTTTACTTTATAAAATAATGCAATGCTTACAAAGTTAAGAATATAAAATTTATACTTCGAACATCACTATCTATAATGTTGTTTTATGAGTAGTATTATGTATTTGATAATTACTTTTTTTTATTTACTTTATAATTTTTTGTAGAAATAAAAATGTATTACCACATTACTTGAGATATAATATTTTATCAATAATCCTTATTTATTTAATAAAATTATATCATTGTTATTGATTATAAATTGGAGAAATTGTTCATTGAAAAACTAATCAAATTAGTCAAAATTCAATTCAATTTAAGTCAAAATGACCATTCATAAACTTTCTATTCAAAATCTATTAATAATTTTTACTTATCCTTTTGACCATAATCAATCTACCAAAGTAAAAAAGACATAGATTATGTTATATTTGCAAAACACAATGGTTAACGATATAAATTACTAAATTTAGTTGAAGTTTTAGCCATACAAAAAGTCTATTGAGAGGGGAGAATTTTTTTTTAAGTATAATTAAGTACACAAATTTTTGTATAAATATATTCCTATATATTAATATAATAATGTTTTATATTTTCACGACGAAGAAGGATTGACTTGTATCAAATCATAAATAGGAAAGAAAGAAGGATAAATAGAGTACACGTGGCACTATCAAAGTGGGGATGTGTTGGACTATCACTGTTGACTATGAATTGATGATGCTGATATAAAGGATTAAATCAAGGGGTCCACATGCAAAATATCTAATATTCTATAAATGGATCCGATAGTCAATATATTCTTAATTCATTGTGTTATTGTCATGTGTAGATGCATTGTCATGTTTTCATACACACTTTTTCTATTAATTAAATCGATATCTACTAAATTAATTCAGTAGGGAGAGTATTGTATAATTTACGTTGTATTTATGAATGAGACAAGATTGTAGAGATTCCAGGGTATATGAAATGAGAAAACTTACAAATAAAATGCACAAAGAAAACGGAAATATAGAAAGAAAGCATGCATGCGTTTTGCGTATGTATGCAATGCACTTCAAATAATTTCAACACTATGCAAATATTGTTGTTTCATGCTTTGTTAGTGTGCACACAAACACATATATGTATATATACACGAAGCCTTTTGATTCTCTCTTACATGATATTTTACTTACACAATTGTAAATAATGGTAATAAATATAGAAAAATAATACACCCGGCCCTTTATGTGTTATCCACGTGGTCTCAGTAGGGAGAATCTCTCGCGGAGTTTTGTTTTATAAATTACGAGTAACCCACTTGCCTCAGTTTCAGCATAGAGTAAGACATCAAGTTGCTAACTTTTCTTCTTTTGCTTTCTTCCGAGAAAACAAGAGAGAAAGTGAAAGAAATGGAAATGGAGGCAAGAAGCAGCGGGCAGAATGACAGGGTGGCCCAAGAGAACGCTGCTTTTGATTGGAGAGGCAAACCCTCCAACCCTAACAAGCATGGAGGAACGATACTTGTTCTTGGTGTAATAGTCTTCTCTCTATATTCCCCGGCGCGCGCGCACACCCATTTGTTAATATAATCTCAAGGAAAAAAATTTTGCTTACATGATATAAACTAGAAAGTTTTTCTGAGAGATTCTCTGAAATCGGTTCTAGGATTGCACCTAGTTTTCCATTTTATCCTCTCTTTCTCTTAATCTCTCTCATCATCATGGGTTGCCCACTGTGACAATCTACAGGGCTGCAAGCATTTCGCAGCAGTAGGAAACAACCTTATAACCTATGTGATAAACGAGACGCATATGCCATTGTCAAGGTCGGCTAACGTAGTGACAAACTTTGTTGGAACTGTCTTTCTCTCGGCCCTCCTTGGTGGTTATCTTTCGGACTCTTATCTTGGCAGTTTCTTTACCATGCTCATCTTTGGTTTTCTCGAACTTTCTGTAAGTTTTCATTTTTCTTTCTCTTTTTCAGTACTCCCTTTAAGATTATACACATTAATGGCTAACTTCAATAATGATTTTTCTTTCAGGGTTTCACATTACTAGCAGCCCAAGTTCATCTGCCGCAACTAAAACCACCAAAATGCAACATGATAACTGATTCAGGAAACTGCACAGAAGCAAAAGGTTTCAAGACCTCAATATTTTTCCTGGCATTGTATTTGGTGGCATTAGGCAGTGGCTACGTTAAACCGAACATGATAGGCCAAGGGGCTGACCAATTTGACCAAAATAACCCCAAGCAATCGAAGAAACTCTCTTCTTCCTTCAACTTTGCGTAACCCTTTGCCCTAACATTTCTAAGTTGGGTACAAACACATGCCGGTATGGATGTTGGCTTCGGAATGTCGGCAGCCGCCATGACAATTGGTTTGCTCAGCTTGGTTTTTGGCACATCGTTTTACAGAAACAAACGGCCTCAAGGAAGCATTTTCACACCCATAGCTCAAGTATTTATAAGCTATTCTCTTCTATATATCTCTCTTTAATTGGTTTGTGAACTTCATTTCTTATTCGCTTTTGGATTCTGCCTTAGTATCTAATAAGTATTTCCTTTTGAATTTTGATCATCGAAACCCAATACATATATTATTATTTAATTCTTCCTTCTTTTAAAAAAAATTCTCTTCATTTATCAGGTTTTTGTTCCAGCAATATGGAAGAGAAAGCAAATTTGTCCATCTAACACACACATGCTTCATGGAAGTGATCAAAACAATGTGCTAAATAATGATTCTGGAAATTTACTTCTTACACAGAGATTCAGGTACCTACTGTAAAATTGTAATTTATTCTCCAAAATTTGTATTAATTTTTTTGTTGCATTTAGATCCCCAATTGTTCCTTTTTTTTTCTTCAGGTTCTTGAACAAAGCCTGCATCAAAGTTGAAGATGGGAGTGATGCAAAGGAAAGTCCATGGAGATTATGCGCAGTCACACAAGTTGAACAAGTTAAAGTGCTGATTTCAGTTGTTCCGATTTTCGCTTGCACCAATGTTTTCAACACTATTTTGGCTCAGCTTCAAACATTCTGAGTTCAGCAAGGAAGTGCCATGGACAATAAGCTAACCAAATCCTTCCATGTTCCTCCAGCTTCCCTACAATCCATCCCATACATTTTGCTCATCTTTCTCGTTCCATTATACGACAAATTTTCGTTCCTTTTGCGAGGAAATTCACAGGGCATGAAACCGGAATATCCCCTTTACAACGCATAGGCTTTGGCCTGTTTTTCATAACATTTTCAATGGTTTCTGCTGCCCTGATAGAGAAAAAGAGAAGAGATTCAGCCTTGGATTCAGGCAAAATTATATCAATCTTTTGGATTTCCCCACAGTACTTGATTTTTGGATTATGAGAAATGTTTACGGCAGTGGGACTGATTGAATTCTTCTACAAACAATCTTTAAATGGGATGCAATCATTTTTAACAGCCATAACATATTGCTCGTACTCATTTGGATTCTACTTAAGCTCAGTGCTTGTTTCCACGGTGAACAAGACCTCGAAAAGTTCTCCGAATCGCGGTTGGCTTGGCGAAAATGATCTCAACAAAGACAGGTTGGATTATTTCTACTGGCTGCTAGCAGTTCTCAGCTTCATCAATTTCCTTATCTATCTCATATGTGCTAGTTGCAATTCAAGACATTCAACTCTATCAAACACACAGTAGCATGAGAAACAAGGGGAGGAATTTACCAACAGCGATGGGTTTAATAATTTAAAAAGAATGGAGATCAATGAAAACATACCATAAAAAAATGTAGAATTAAATATACCAATCAAAGGGTTTCTTCCAATTATATTTCCATCAGTAGTCTTGTATTACAGATAAAGACACGATGGAAAAGCAAGTTATGCCAAGAGAGGCATATAGTTATGAAATTAAAGAAGTAGAGAAAAATGCCACAAGATAATAATCTTGTAGGTTGGACATTACATGTGTTGGTCTACTTTAATTTATCCTATCCTTAAAACTTTCTTTTTCATCATATGCAGCTTGAAGAAAAAATAAATTTGATGATCAATTATCTCATCATTTCCATTCTAAATTGATGAATCATTGTCATTTTAAATAAATAATAAAAATGATTGATTATACTTTAAAATTTGATAAAAAAAATTAAAATTTTTAAGTTTTACATCAATTATATATTACTATTTATTTTTTAAATTTAATAAGATCTATACTCGAAGAATTAATCTATGACCCCCTTAAATTTATAATTGTCCTATTTGTTAAGTAGTAATTCTTGAACTCAATCAAACTAATAAATAGTGCACTTGTTGATTTGTTGACAACATCTTAATAAACTTATTTTTGTAGGATAAATAATCATTTAATGGAATTTTTGAATAAAAAGAAGCAGCATTTTTCGAGGCTTTCAAGGATCTATGAAAACCCATTTGATTAAACTAAAGATTCAATGGATTTTCCTCGTTTCTTTTATCCTTCTATCTTTATATGTGCGAATCTATGTCATTCTTCTATGGTGAAGAGCACCTTATCATTTTCTTTAGATTGACTAAGTGGGGGGCTAAGCCAAAGTGATTTCTTACATGAAGCGAGGGTCATCTCATCTAAGAAGACCAAGAGCAAATCTAGCTAAAACACGTTGATGTCTATCTTGTAAAGTCAAAATGGGCAAAAGTGAAGTTGTGCCCATTTTATGGTTGTGTCGTCAATCACAAAGCTTTTATGCTGGGAAACATGTCTCAAACATGTCTTGATGTTGGAGCCTAGGTCCCTCCTTGCTGCTATATCTGCAAGGTATACCTCCTTCACCCTTCACCATTGCTCCTGATCTCTTTTGTTTAAAACCAGTGGCATGCATGCCCCACCCCCCCATATAAACAAAATTCTTGCCCCAAGTTATGGATTTCCACCTTCAAGTCATGAAGTTGATAATTGTTTTCAACACTATACACTACATGTGACACAACGTGAAAGGATAATAAAGAAATGAATTGACTGCTAAATAGACCAAAAGGATTACAAAGCATAATTATCTTATTTGTCAAAGTAGATTGAATAGACTAAAAGAAACGCATTTTACAATTTCATCTTGAATTCTAATTTCCAATTGCAATCTTTTGTAGGAGGAAGAAAAAACATCCACAAATCATGGTAAGACCTTCGGTTCAAAAATTGCAATAACATACATACAAATTAATATGACTCTTGTATTATTATTACAGGTCTTATAACACATGACAACAATGTAATTCTACAACATCAATTTGTATAAAAAAAAATTGTATAAAAATCTATAATGTTAATATTATGCATTACACAAAAATCAACAATAATTTATAAAACAATTGAAGACAAAATTTCTCATTTAAAAGAGTAGAAAATTGTTCTTACATGAAACATGAGATTTTCTGTAGAAGAAAAATTTAAACACCCCTTTTTCAAGCTTGTGCGTTACATACATTTGACCGTACCATACAACTTCTTAATTCGTCCATTGTAATTCTCAACAACCATGTCTAAATTACAAAAATCTCGTCATTGCAAGTATTCAGTCATTCGTGCCAAAGTTAGAAAGTCATCACTCCCGAGTAATATACAAATTTTGATATAAAAAGTCTCTAAAGCGTGATCAAAATATATTCCAGGCTTGGTCGGATATATTCCATCTCTATGCCCATTCTAGGACAAGGTTTGCCGGTTGAAAGATTCCACTGGTAAGTTAGCAGTGAATGCCGGAACTGAGTTTATCTTCCAAACAAATATGTCCACCTGCAAAAGTTATAGAAACAGGTTCAGAAGAGTTGCCCTATGGATGAAGATACTAAAAACCAGCAACTTCTCAAGTCAATGCAATACAAATCCAATAATATGAACGACTTAGTGCTTGTTTGTGACTGTTGATAGAATATTGAATAGAATTTATTTTTAATTTCCTTTTCAAGCTAGCACTGAAAACTGAGTAATTACACAGTTTATTCAATCATCCATAAGTTTATGATATGTCAAATCACAAGTTTTCATATATTGAAAAACAAGCATATTATTTAGATTAGCATATTCAGATCTATTCTGATTTCAAATGAAGAGAAATAGAGAACAAGCACTATCTTAGAAGAAAGTGTAAACTTTCAATACCAAACATTTTTACAGCACTCATCAATTGATTTTTATTCAATGTTCACAGGTGAAAACATTCAATGCAATAATCCAGTGAAGCTGGCTTGTCAGAGAAAAAAGAATGGTGATGCTATGACCAGAGAACAGATATATGTGCATGTGTGGTTAATTGTACAACTATCGAAGAAAATTTTGTTCCATACCTTAAAAAATATCTCAGACTGAGATGTGTAATCATTTACATAGAGAATAAAAAATATATCTTTGTTAAATTTCTTCGAACATTTGGTTTTGTGAAAACAGTTACCAAAAATAAATATCTCCTGCCAAGGAAACAGCAAAATTGCCGATTTCCGGCTCTAAAGACAGGCTATTCTTGTTCTTAGGCTCAAGCTTGACCTCTAAAAACTATAAGCACATCGACGTCACAATGGACACGTCTATAGACACCTACAATTTAAAAACTACTTCACTGTCTTACCAAAATGTTTGTATTCCCAGACTCATATTCAAATTCAAGCTTCTTATTGTCACCTCGAGCACAAATAGAATGAAGGGTTAAATGTGTTACAGGGATTCCATTAGGATGCTGGTGCTCATCCATTACAATCTGCCAAATAAATCAACCAAAAATCAATAACATTTTAAATGGCACAAGAGATATTAACACTTTAGATTGTAAAAGAAAGAGAGCAATGCGCTATCATGTGAATATAGAATTGCAGCATTTTTCAACTCATTACATTATGGAACATATCTCGATCCATGCCAGAAACAGGAATTAAAAAAGTATGCATTACAAAATGAAGGCAAAGGATACAGTTTTGAAACAAAATAGAATACAGAAATGTGATTTTTAATTCATGTGCATTTCATAATGAGAAAAGTTTCCTTATAAAGGTTTATGATAACAACAAAAGCATTTAATACATGATTCACATGATACCCGAACTAAAACTACACAAATATTTACTACTTAATTAGTAACATTAGGTGAAATTAAGCCAAAAGAGTGTCCCCTCTAGCATGGATTCTATCACAGGGCCCAAAAAAGAATGAAGAAAACTGAACAAGCTGGTGGAAGTTGGTACAATTGGTTTGGCTTTACTGCCCATGTTATCCAGCTATGGACAACAATTTTACGGCCATTCAAGATTCAAAATGAAGTGGGGGTGCAATATGCACAATACCTTGTAACCAAATAGTTCACAACAAGCTCTCCTGAAAATTGAGATTCTATCTGCAAAAACATTCTTATATCTGTTCCACATGTATATTAAAATGTTTCAGTTACATGACAATCAAACAAGGCAAAAAGTATTCAAATATTTGTATCATCCAATCACCTTTCTTCACATTTCTCAATAGCTGCAGTATCTTCCCGGATATAAAGGAGTCCACCAGTTTTCCAGTATCACCTAAATACTGAACAAAACAAAGAATCAGGAAAAAAGAATAACATGCTGTTAACAATTCAATCAAATGGGCTAAGGTGGTAAGTTATAATATTGTGACAATATAGATATTTTCAATGACGCATCATTTTATTGCCATTGAAGCAGTGTAACTTCATGGTAGATAAACTGATGATAAACCATTGAAGCAATATGTACCACTCACGCCATATGGCACATGCATTTTCACAACCTTATTGGTTGAACAATGAAAGAATGAATACTAGCTGAAGTTCTTTAATCCAAAGCTCAAAATCAACAGCTCCAAAGTTCTGCTTGGTAATAAGATGAGATATCTTGCTTACAATAATCTTGGCCGATAAAAGAGACTCTCAGCAGTAAGATTTTGGACAGACTTATTTAAGACATTGTTGAGGGAATTTGTGGAATTGAATACATTGCCATATTTGGCTTGAATAAGCTCGATAAAGGTCACTACAAACATGTTCATTGCCATCAAGAACCAGAGCATGACAATACTCATGCATTAACAATACAGAAATTCAGCAAGTGCATGATTAATGATTTGGTCAAAAGTAAGTTTCCAGAAGCAAATTGTAATCAAGAAAAGTACCTGGAAAAAAATAGTTAAAACTTGTAGAACAAATACATGACTGGCCTTTCAACTCTTCAACAGCTTATAACTTCTCCTTTGTCTTCTGTAACTCATTTTGTAAAGCCTCTATAGTTTGCTTTGCCTCGTTATCAACAGCAAAAGTATTAACCATTCGTAAGACTTGTATTTGCAGAAGAGAATCACCATGACCCAACTGCAGAAGGAAAACAACAAAACAGTTGCTGATTACCAGTGGCCAAGAATAAAATAAATTATGCATCTTCAGCAAAGGATTCATTCACCAGTATAGATCATATAATCATGTACTGAAAAAGAGAAACCAACATTAATAAGTCAACTATTTTAGAAACAATCGTCTCAAGCATAGAACACATCTCAGATCAATTGATGTCCTTCATAAATGAGAAGAGGGTAGCATTAAAGTAAGTTAAACACCACAGTACGGCAAACACCAGCGTACTAACCCTGAAACCTTCATAATATAGCGTATTTATATATGGCGGCAAATATCTTTGGCTCAGACCTTAGATTCTAAGAGAGAAATTTCCAAACACAAGCGATCAATCTCCCTCTCCAATGATTTTATTCTTCTTGCTTCATTGCTAAGCCTTTCATTGGGCAACTTTATTTCATCATGTTGACGACTATTCATTTCCTGTTCTTCACGTAAATTACAGTCTAATTCTTCAATCAAGCATTCCTTGTTGGCTAAAGATGATTCAAGCTCCTGCATACGATGGACTAAGTGCTAAAGTAAGATTGTTAACAGAAAACGCATGGGAACAGATTTCTAGGACCGGAACAATAGTTTGATTAGCCCTTTCAGCCCCTCCATCATCATTCTTCAACCTCTTCAATTCATCAACCACATTTCTTAGCCTGCCTCTCTCTTCAGTAACCGTAGAAAGCTGAAAGAAACAATCAGCATTTTAAAAGTTGATGGTCAAGATACCTGGTAAATATAAAACCCTGAATATTAAGAAACTCCAAAATGGACAAGAACATTCTAGCCCATTCATTATTCCTCTCATTCAACCATCCTGAAGCTAATATATATGCTTTGGTTTAGACAAGGTATCAAAAATTTTATCCTACCATGTACAAAATTATCATAATACAGGATAATACTTGCTTCACAAGTTTGAGATAAAATGCTAATAATTTCATAAATCTCCCAGAAAAAGTGAAATTTATACCTGACGTTCAAGCAAACATTGACAAACCAATGCAACAACAATGAAGATATCAGTACATGGAGACATTTCAAAAAGCAAATGAGAAAATCTAAAGATCTACCAGACAACATATACTAGTAAGAGCACTAGAGCAAGAACAAAGGCTGCCCCTGTTTTCATTCTCTAATCTTAGAATCCTGTAAACCCCTCCAAACCGAGGAAGCCAAACCTAAATGGCTAAAGGGAAGAGGAAGAAGAACAAAATTAAACAAAATGGAAGGATATGGTACCTGGAGTATGTAAATAGCATAACATGATCTAATCTAACATTTACCACCAACAAATGGTTTGACCTCTGATTTTGATACTTCTTCCTCCTCTTTAGCTAATGCAGCCTCAGTTTCAGCATTTTGCTTGCCAGGCTGTTTAGCATCCAGGGCCACCTCTGTTTGTTTCAATTGTGTATTTGCCTCACCTAACTTCATCATGCTATCAATTACCTCACTGCATTCAACCAAACTCTCAACTTTTTATATATTTGAATAATGTCTTCAAGAATGGGCAAGCATGTATATCTGCATGATGATTTCTGCACCAAAAGCATGACAACAAACCAAAACCCTGTCCCTTTTGAGGGGATAAAAAACCTAAATTGCTCTACAACTTGGGAAAAGATGTATAGCGTAAAAGTGAACAAGCCATCACCACATAGAAAGAAGAAAACAAAACAAGACACATAACCAAAATCATAGCAATTGCAAGAATAAGGCAAGCAAGCTCAAGTTTGCAAAACCAAAACGGTCAAAGTGAAACTATTCACATACTTCTGTAAAGCTGCAAACTTCACAGGTATATCTTCAGAACACGACACGTCAGGGATGTCTTTAATCAACAACATCCAAGATGACAAATCATCTTCCAATTTATTCATACTTTGCTAAACTTCCTGTAGTTTTGATAGTTCTTGGTCCACCCGTTCTCTGCGGTCCTTTTCTTGCAATAATTTCTCTTTCAATGAGTCAATATTTTCATAAGATGATTTCAGTTTTCCTATTTCTCGAACTTCCACCTACTGATAAAATTTGAATAAAGCAAATGAACTACCAAAGGAGCCAAAGAAATACATAATATAACACTTAAATCAGCAAAATAATTACATAAGATATGAATTCCATAAGTCAGAAAAGATATATATATAAAAAAAAATGAGGCCCATTGAATTACATCCACAATGCATTACTAACATCTGCACTTATTCAAGAAGAGAAAACTTTGATTTTCTCTTCAATTGTTAAGTTCATTATTCGGGTGCTTCTTTTCCCTTTCTATGCTATCAGAAAGATGGCTAAGTTTTCCTTCTAATTCTCTTTGGCCGAAGCTGTGGCAGACTCAGCTTTAAGGTGAAGGTTCAATTCATTCTGATGCTCCACCTAATACCGCAAATGGATAAAACGTACATGGTTTCATATTTAACTTGACAACAGACAGAAAACAGAATATATACACACACATATATATATAATAGGGTTATATCAGTATTCACACATATTCAAGTACACCAGAAATAGATCTTTATGCAATCATAAACCAAAAGTTGAGTTGGCAGATATTCTTCTAGTGTGAAAAAAATAAATAAATAATCAGTGATAGAGATAGAGGGAAAGAGAGAGAATACTTTTCTTAGGCAGCTAAAAATTGTCCAAAAAGACAGAAAAAATCACCCAATCAAAGATTCTCTTTTTAGACTACTCTTCTCAGCATCTCAATGTTAATCCTATCTCTCGCGGACCATTGCCATATGATGATGTAAGAAAAGTTACAGACTATGGAAAGAAAAAGCTATGGGTATGTGTGGATATCAGCAGTTTTTGTTCATTCTAAAAGGACAGTCCTTTGTGTCCTCATAATTTGTTATCATGTACATCATGTTTAAACATAAGTTTTGAATTGCACCAGATGTAACGATAGTGAACAGACTACATTTAAATTTAAAGAACAATTGGGCTAGGTGAATTTATTGTTAGAACATGAGAAGAGGTGACAAAAACTCTTCTAACAGCAAACTAGTACTGAAACTTTGAAAGATGAACAATAATTGAGTAGCAAATTTACAGTGGATTAGAAGCTCAATTTGAAGAGCAGAAAAAGATACAGGACCCATCAGATTTACTGATTCACAGCACTACAGTAAAAAAAATGTACCTCAAGTTCACTGCACAACTGTATTTGTTTTTTCAATCATTCCTGACAACTATTGACTTCTTTTAAAAGCTGCTCTTGTAGGATCTCTTCTCGTCCTTTGGCAGCAGAAAGTTCTTGTTCCGCATATAAGAATTGATCCGAAATTTCTTACTCTCAGCTTCCACGATATTTTAAGCTCCATTAGTAGTACTGAATTGTGCCAATTTAAAAAGATAAAATATGAAGAGAAAATGTCAGAAGAGGAAATATGAGAAAGTCAGAAGAAGAAATACTGCTACGAAAAAATTCCCACACCAAGTGCTCATAAACACACTTGCACAACATTGCATGCATAAAAGATAATCAAATTTTTACATTGAAAAAAAATCAATGCAATAAAGATAACTTTGCCAACTTTTTGCAACATGTACTGACATAAATCACTTAAAATTTGTTATTGTCTTCCATGGTAACTCCATAGGAACTACTGACCTGAAGAAAGAGATAGTGAAGAATATAAACCTGATCGCAGACATATGAAAGTTTGGAACAAATGCAACGTTTTCAGATACAATGGAACTCTCTTTGAATAAGATCCACCAGTTTTGGCGAATAGTTCATTTAATTCCTCCAATTTAGATTGATATTCACAA
The DNA here is from genome assembly GCA_019650275.1 of Xylocarpus granatum. Taxonomy (NCBI): domain Eukaryota; kingdom Viridiplantae; phylum Streptophyta; class Magnoliopsida; order Sapindales; family Meliaceae; genus Xylocarpus; species Xylocarpus granatum. The sequence continues at coordinate 250,756 of BNST01000809.1, read as the reverse complement.
ACTTGCTTCTCTGCATTGCTTAAGGCATAAAAAAAAATCAGACTTTACCTGCAGCAAAGTTATTTAAAAAAGCACATCATACAAAAAAAAATTGTATAGAGCAAAGCCAAATTGTGTCATGCTCCACAGACCAGACAAGTGAAGCAAAACCAAAAAATATGGTAAAAGTGACAAACAGAAACCAAATCTAACATGGCAAGAAAGATGTAATTGAAAGCCAACCTTTTGCTTTACAAAGGACATCATGAAACATATACGGTGGCACGTTTTACCAAATTGCAATTGCAAAACAAACACTACCTACAAATTAAATGTAGCCAGCAGAATCCACAGAGTTTACAAAAATTTAACTTTGATAAAGTTTGCCAAATTAAAAATGTGAATCTTATTCCTCATCTTTACTTGCCATAAATCATAATCATTTTTTCTTTTTCATTTGTGTTAAAGTACGTGACAATAAGTGGTTTTCTAAATCAGACAAAGCATTTAGAGTGCTTTGGCATGGGAAGTGTTTGCCTAGAAAGAACTTGCAGTGCTTCACAGAAGCACTCCCCAATGCTCTTCCTGCTGTAGATAAAGTTTTTATCAATTCATGCTTTAATTCACCTTTCTAGTTTTCCTCTCCACTTTTTCATTTCCTTGTACAAACAATTCCAAATTTTAGCACCAATAGATCTTAACTAAAAAGAAAATAGAACAATTAATCAATAAACTCACTGCAACAAAATCAATTAACAATAACAACGATGATGAAGAGTGAGCACCATCTGACGACAACCACAAGTGCAGAGTAAGTGCTTGATACAAAATTACTTATAATAGTAATATGTTTATTTATTTAAATTGAATTTCTATGTAATATTTTTTTATTAAAAAAGTAATTTCTTTTTCTTTATTTGGTATAAATTTATTTTTCATACAACATTACTTCATATTAATACATTTTTAAAGTAATTTATTATTATTATTATTATTATTTATGTATTGCATTGAGTTATAATTATTGTTAATCAAAATTTTATGATTTAATGAAATAGAAATCTTATTTATAATTTTTTTATTTTTAATAAATAATTACTAAAAAAATTTTTGATACAAATATATTGTTTATAATTAAATTAAAATTCAATAACTTATTAAAAAATTATTAGTAATATTAACAATGAATATTTATCTAAGAGATGAATGGAGGAAAAATGTAAAAGAAATTTATAACCATTTCTCTAAGTTTCAACAAAAAGAATAATTTACAAATATTTTAAATTATTTTCAAATATATAAACCATTTCAAAATAATAATAAAAAAATAAAATTATTTTAAAATATTATAAATAAAACATTGATAAAAATTTTATAAATATAATTTAAAAAAACAACAATATATTTGACACTACTTACTAATATTAAAAACTAAAAAATTTAAAAACTATTATTTTTAATTTAATTTCCTCTAATATTTTAAATCAATATATATATAAATATATCATTAAAATCAAATAATTAATAAAAATATACGAATGATTGTTAAAATTAAAACTGTACATGTAGCTTTTATCATGTATCTTCACGTTCGAAATGAAAAGTTTATGAATTCTTTTATAAATATCTACGTTACACCTACAAGGGACATGTTATTTTTGCGGGAGAAAAAATTATCTCATGAATTTTATGCTCGACGAAACTAACTTTAAAACAAAATATGTAATAATTAAAAGAAAATTATTAATTTTGTAATTGTATTTATAAAAATAAAATGCAAGCCCGGGAGATATTAATATTACAATTAAAGTAATTAAAACCGAAACTGTCTTATGTACAGTTCGTACATACATATCCCTAACATCAAGCAATTAGTTAAAGCAAGAAAAGGAAAGGGCAAAACGGTACTTTCACTAGGACTTGTGAATAATAATTTAATATTAGAGACAAGTAATCAAGGAATAATGACCGAATTAAAGTCCTGTTATCCTGCTCGTGAACAGAGGGACAGGGGAGAATCAGTTGCGGGAATTTTCCAAGCAACAGCACTCCTAACGACGACAACGCTTTAGAACTAGATTTGGATTACACCGATTATTTATAATCAGAAATAGAATATTAACGAATATATCCCTAACATTTAATAAAATAACAAATAAAAATATACTTTAATTATTCATAACAAATAAGTCCCTAATACGGTGTATATAAACATTTAGAATAGTTTTTTTTTGATTTAGATAATAAGATTATGAATCAGCAACACCAATAAGATGCTATTTATTGCATATAATTCATTTATAATTGAATAGATTTGTTTTACATATCTCTTTATTTTAAAAATTATTTATTTATATTTATAATAAAATTAATTAAAAAAAATATTAAAGTGATGAAAAAATTTATAATCTATTAAATTATTTAATAATTTATGACTTAATATTTTTAATTATAATTGCATTTATCGATCAAAACATTAGAAAACATAACTGTTATAAAGACAAAAATATTTTTTTAAATTATTGTTTTACTAATATTCATGTACTTATATGTTATTTTCACATTAAAAATAAATTTTTAAAAAAAAGAGAGATAAAGTGAAAAGGGTATGCGCATTGCGCACCCACTCTACCCTTTGTTTGGTCAAGTCTATCAATGTTGACGCTTTGACACTTCCCACTATACCAGCGGCGGGCGAACGGACAATGTGCATTCATCTTACCTAATTTTCCTTAGAATTTAATTTTATTTTAAAATTTAAAAATAACATAATTAAATAATTATAAATATTTTTAAAAATCTTTTAATTTAAATTTACATTATTTTTAAACTATAAAAAATAAACACATAAAAGTTACACAATACAATCCATACCATGAATTTTATTAAATAATATATAATTTAATAAATAATTTTATTTATTAAATTATATAAATGATTGTGTGGGTTTATAAAATATTTTTAATGAAAATTATTTAGTTTTTAAAAAATAAATTATTAATTAACATATTAAAATAAATATATTTATATTTATTAATATTTTGTATGAAATAATAATACCGTAATATTAAAATTATATATATAATTGTTTTCATATGAAAATGTTTTGAATTAAATATTTTTAATTAATTAAAAAAAATAAATATTATTATTTATTTATTTTTATAAATTAATATAAATTTATTTTAATAAATTTAAAATTAATTTATGTTCCACGTGGAGGACGGAGGGACGTGACATTTGAATACGGTATCAGAAGGTGAATATTCAACGGAAAGTTTCCAAACGTTCATTTTTATGATGATAAAAAATTAAAAAAAAATCAAAAGAAAAACCGAGAAAGAGAGAGAAAGTGTGTGTAAGAAAAAAAACAGAAACAGAGGCAGAAGTGGTCGTGTCGGCTTCGACCAAACATTGACGATATATTCATTCTTGTTTTTCTTTTCTTTTTAATTCCAAATAAATATTTATCTCGATTTTATTCGATCTGCTTGATTCAAAGCCCTAATTTAGTTTGCAGGTATGCTATTGCCTTTTCATTTGCTTTGGATTATTTTTGTTGAGTTTTTTGTTTTGTTTGGATGGTGGGAAAATGGAATAAAAATGAGGGATCTTTGAGTAATAGCTTGTGGTTTTATTCCTTTTACGGCTGCCCCTTTTTTATTTTTATGTTTTACGAGAAAATATGTGGTTATTAGTGAAAGTAAGTCCTGATTTTCGCTTTCAGCTTAGAAGTTCTTATTTTTATTTTAATTATTTTTGGGTTTTTTATCAGATCCCAAATCATTTTTTCTTTTTCTTTTGTTGTAGTTTGTGTTATTTTGCCGAATTATTTTCTTAAAATCACGATCTGGGTTTATTAAATGTATTTTATTTTTACACTTGTTTTTTCCCGTGCGTTGTTTTCTTTAGTAATCGACTTTTCATGAAAATTTGCTGTTTTTATGCGAGAAAGTAATTGAAAGTTTCATTTTCTCTCTTTTTTCTGAAATACATAATTTTTTCCTCACTAATTGGCGTTAAAGGTTTAAAAGCCATCTTTTTTGGCTTCATTAAAGGCTTAAAGCTGGGTAGCTTGAAGAAATATGTGACAGTAGTAATTGCAAAATTTGAATGAAATTTTAGTTGATGGGCTTGTTCAAACAGCTGAGAAAATTGATTGCCAATGATTTTGCAATGAGTTTGTATTCGTACAGGCTGGTTTTAGTAACGACAAGTTACTTTTTTATTTGATTTTTATTTGTAGGTTGATCAAGTGATCGCTTAAGGTGTTGTAGTGCTTCTGTTATGGCATTGGCGGCAGCTGCAGCTCCTTTGAATCATTCTTCTGGAGGGCCCCGTTCAGGTTTTATTGTTGATTAACTCTCTGTGATTTGTTATGATGCTTTGGGTCAAAAATGTATTGGTCGATGCTGTCTTTTCGAATTGGTTGTATGCATTATTTACGATTACACAGTGGGAGTTTTTGTTATTCTGCCTGTAACTTGTACTCTGGCTCATGTAATTGCTGATGATTCTCCTGCAGTTCCTTAATTTTGCAGTTAAAAGCATCTGGTTTGATTTGGAGAGCAAAACTTTGGCTTGATTTTTTTCACATATAAGCAAGTGTGTGCACTTAAACAATGATATCTAATTTGTTTTTCTTGGATTTGAATCCTGCCTCATCTGCTTTAGTGGAATTTGACTGGAGCAATTCAGAGTGAAAACTCCTCTGAACTTTTATGAGTTTGTAGGTTTTTGCACTTTAGATTTGATTTTGATCTATACTGAACTTTATGGCAAGTGCTTGAATTTTAACATCCTTGATACTGACTTACTGAGTATGAGTATGTTTGTTGGAGACTTAGATAATACCTTATTCTTCACCTCATTGTAGCAGATTTATTATCTTCTAACATATGGTCTATGTCTTTCACTTCATAGGTGGTGCCAATGATGCATTGTCCAGGGAATTGTGGCATGCATGTGCTGGACCTCTTGTTTCCCTTCCTCGAGATGGGGAGCGAGTTTATTACTTTCCGCAAGGTCACATGGAACAGGTATGTTAACTTTATGGGCAATCTGCTTCTGTTCAGTGTTTATCAGTTGAAACGAGTATTTATATATATATATATATATATATATATATATATATTATATGCTATAGTCAATGGTCTAGTGGAAAAATAGCAGAACCTAAAAGGTGGTAATCAAGTTACATAAGTCCATAAATTCTCTGTAATGCTAGCTTTTGTGTTCTGTTGATTTTGACTTGGTAATTTATATTCCTCTTTTGATCTGTTTAACGAATGTCCAGAGTCGTGATTAGCTGCATTTCAATTTTCGCAATTTTTTTTCCTCTCCACTCAATAGTTTTTATATTGTAACTGTTGCTGTTTTTCAATTTTCAGTTAGAGGCCTCGATGCATCAGGGGAGTGAGCAGCAGATGCCATCATTTAATCTCCCTTCTAAAATTCTGTGTAAAGTGGTTAATGTTCTGCGTCGGGTGAGTTATGTCATGATCTTTCCTAATAAATTGGTGAGCTTTTAATTGTTCTAGAAATGTGTTAAGATTTCGAAGTGTTTCTGAATCTTTGCCTCCCATGCTGTTGTTACCTTTGATGGTAGGCTGAACCCGAAACGGATGAAGTTTATGCACAAATAACTCTATTGCCTGAACCAGATGTGAGTTTTCTTCCTCTCACTGTATTCTTAAGTTGGCTGGTTGCTAAACTATTTGAATTTGTTAGCTTCTTAAAATTGCGGCTCATACAGTTTTATTTATCTATGTGATTCTTTTATGTCTATCTTGTTTTTATTTCTTTTGATCAGCAAAGTGAGGTCACAAGTCCTGATCCGCCTCTACCAGAACTTGAAAAGTGTACTGTACATTCATTTTGCAAGACGCTTACTGCATCTGATACAAGCACTCATGGTGGATTCTCCGTCCTTCGGAGGCATGCAGATGATTGTCTGCCCCCACTGGTTAGATTTAACTATTAATCCTTCCTTTTTCTGTGAGATGCAACATTGTAATATATCATGTTGATATTTTCTTCCTTCTGCATGTTTCCCTTTTTCATTTCAGGATATGTCCCAGCAGCCACCCTGGCAGGAATTAGTTGCAACTGATCTGCATGGAAATGAATGGCATTTTCGGCACATTTTCCGAGGTTGACATTAACTTCTCTGACTGTATGCAATGCTAGGCTGCAAACATGGTTATGTACATTTTATTTTGAAAGCTACTGGAGTTTATGTTTCATTATTTCACTATTTTGTTATTGATGTGCTGGATGTAAGCAGCTGTTGTTTAGGTTGATTTTTTAAGAGTTTAGAAAATCTTTACTTGAAAGCAGATACTAGGAGAAATAAAAACCATACAAGAAAAAACCTTGAGAATTTGTGTATAGAATTGAGTGATTTATAAGGTTTTCCTTGTCCTAGTCAACCCCTCACCTCTCATATTTTTACTAGCAAGCAAGAGGTAGCTGGAATCAAAAAGCTTCTATGACTTAAAATTTCTTCTGTTTGTCATCTAGCAGCTGTATCTGAAAAATTATATAGAATTGAGGTTTCTTGAGATTTAAGGATTTTGATATCATTTTGAAGTTTTTTTCATATCGTAGGTCAACCAAGGCGTCACTTACTCACCACTGGCTGGAGTGTGTTCGTTAGTTCCAAGAAATTAGTAGCAGGCGATGCATTCATATTTCTGAGGCAAGTTGTGGCATACTTAATGAAAATAAGTTTGTTTTGCTTTCTTACTTTGTCGCCAAGATTTGTTGCATTAGTTATTGATCTATAACTCTCCAGGGGGGAAAATGGGGAGTTGCGTGTTGGAGTTAGAAGGCACATGAGGCAACAGACTAATATGCCATCTTCAGTTATCTCGAGTCATAGTATGCATCTTGGGGTACTTGCGACTGCTTCTCATGCCATTGCAACTGGAACACTCTTTTCTATTTTCTACAAGCCAAGGTATTGCATCTTTCCTGTTTTCCAACTTGAAGCTCAATAAGTGAAACATCCCCCAATTTCTTTCACATTGTGAGATACAGTAAAGGCAAAATGCTGTAAGGACAGAATAAAGGAATGACAAAAGGCTTTTATGAGATGTTGATATTACGTCCTTAAAAATTTGCAAGAATCGCCACATTTTAGGTTTTCTTTCCTTTTTCTTTTCAATTGATTTTTCATAAATTTTTTGATTGTTCTAGAGTTGAGTTTTGTTGAAAAATGCAATTATAAAAATAATATTGTTGTTGATTTTTTCAATTACTTTTTGTTGAGAGCAATATAAAAGGACTTGCCATTTGTGCTACAGAACTAGCCCGTCTGAGTTCATTGTAGGCGTTAACAAGTACCTTGAAGCTAAAAAATACAAGCTCTCTGTTGGGATGAGGTTCAAGATGACATTTGAGGGTGAGGAAGTTCCTGAACGAAGGTAATCTTTGTTTCTAGATTGATTTTTGTGGAAAGAGAAAGTTATTGATGTTATTAACCAACTTTGTCATTAATCTACAGGTTCAGTGGCACAATAGTTGGTGTTGGGGATAATAAAACTTTGACATGGCCAGATTCTGAGTGGAGATCCTTGAAGGTTGGCAAATACCTTCTTGATACTTTAATTTGTTTTGAATTGTCAGAATATATTAAGGAGCACATTTTGATGTTCCATTCTGTTCAGTTTGTGTATTTCTGTTGTGTGCTAGTCAAAATAAACCAATGACTTTTCAAATGACTGCATTTGAATTTTCAGCGGGGAACTCTGATTTATGCTCTGCTTGACTTTATTTTGGTTTTGTTTCAATCTCATGCTAGGTTCAATGGGATGAACCTTCATCAATTGTGAGGCCAGAAAGAGTATCGCCATGGGAATTGGAACCACTTGTTGCAAATTCAACTACTTTAAACACCCAACCGGCGCAGAGGAGCAAGCGGGCACGACTACCTGTTTTACAACCGCCGGCTGCTGATCTTTCTATGCTGGGTATTAATAGCTTTATATGCTCTGTATTCTTGTTCTGGTTCTTATATAATTCAGCTACTAAGTGGCTGTTAGGTTTATTTTCTGAAAATCTCTTTTTCATTTTCAGAAACAGGAAACAGTAGAAAACATGTATTGTTGCATGTTTTGTAAAATTTGTTTTCAAAGACAGAAAATTATTATTTAAAATTTTATGTAAATAAATTGGAAACAACTTATTTTTGTTTTCCATCATTTTCAGAGGCATGTTCTCAAAATTAATTGCAACTTTTTCCTCTAAACAACCATATTCATTTGTAAAAACAATGACATACACATTCACACTGTTTTTTCATTTTGTAAGTCATTTGTAACAAACACACTCAGAGACATTTTATATTCTTGAAAACACCATTTTCAAAACATCATTTTTACAGTTTTTGAAAGCACCATTTAAACATGTTACTGGTTGCATCCTGACTTTGTCCCTTTGCATTAGGTATGTGGAAATCCCCAGTTGAACCCGCATCTTTCTCATATTGTGACCCGCAGCATGGACAAGACCTCTATCCCGCACCGAAGTTCTTGTCTGCTACAAAAGGAAAGTCCCTTGGCTTCAGTGGGAATAACTCACAGGCAGTTGTTTCCAGCAACTCAATGTACTGGCCTGGCCGAGGGGAAAATGTAACAGAATCATTTGCACCAGTTGCCAACAAAGAATGCAGTGAAAGGAGACCAGCTTCTGGGAATACGTATCGGCTTTTTGGCATTCAGCTAGTTCACAATTCCAATTTAGAAGAAGTTTCGCCTGCTTTTACCATTTCTGGAACAATGGGGGATGATCGACCAGTTCCATCTCTAGATGCAGACTTTGACCAGCATTCTGAGCCATCAAATATTAATCAGTCTGATGTTCCTTCTGTAAGTTGTGATGCTGAGAAATCATGCCTGAGATCTCCACAGGAGTCTCAAAGCAGGCAGATCCGCAGTTGCACAAAGGTAATTCTGTTGCTTTAGCTTTCAAATTTTCTTCAACAGTCAAATTTTACCTTTTCTTCTTTTTGATCTATTTTCTTAACAAAGGTGCAGAATTTGGTCCTTTTTAAGTCTGTGTGCCAATGAATGGAGGTATAGGATGCTGAATGCTGCTTCAAAACATTGTGTATATTACATCATATTTCTTGTCTCCTTCCCCTGAAATTTGTGTCCTTACTATGGATATGAGAGTGTTTTTTTCCCCTTTATACTCTGTGATTGGCTTATGTGCTCATCTTTTGACAATATTGCTTAAAAAACTTGGAAAATTAAATATTAACATATAGTCAGTGCATATGTATTGCTTGTGAGCAGTTGCGCATAATATTCTACGTGCTTCCCTTGCATGACTGTCTCGATAGACTTGTAAACTCTTTCTCTATGCATAAGTTGGTTTAACCTGTTGGGTGTATTTTGCAATGATTGATATAATTGTCTCTTTCAAGGTTCAAATGCAAGGTATTGCGGTTGGGAGGGCTGTTGATTTGACACGTTTTGACTGTTATGAAGACCTTCTCAAGAAACTTGAGGAGATGTTTGACATCAAGGGAGAACTGTGTGGATCTTCCAAGAAATGGCAAGTTGTTTACACTGACAATGAAGATGATGTGATGATGGTCGGAGATGATCCATGGCAGTAAGTTCCTTTCTGATTCTTTGTTTTGTGGTCAATCATTTGTTTGTAGGTTGCAAATCCAATCTCTTTACATGTTACTGATTATATCTTTTAAAATCCTGGAACTCTGTTGCAGTGAGTTCTGTAGCATTGTGCGAAAAATTTTCATCTACACAGCAGAAGAAGTGAAGAGGCTGTCATCCAAGACAAAACTTCCGGTTAATGAAGAGGCCAAACCAGCCAACCCAGATGTTGGCATGGCTGGGAACACCGAGGATCAGTCTTCTATCGTTGGACCTGGGTGCTGATACGCCCACAGAGAACCAAATTTGCAAAGAGAATGGATGGGAAGAAAAGGTAAGTTGACTGCTATGAAGATTTTCTCTATAGCTTGTTTCACGAGGTTTGACGAGAAAAAGCCATTATGGTCAACACGCCTTCCATAAAGAGTGAGTCTGGCCTTACAACCCTATAAAAAGTTTGGGGCGTTATAAAATCTTTCTAGTTTTACTTATCCTGAAGAAATCCCGGGGTGATTGCTGATTCAAACTACGAATGAACTAGAAGTTTGTCGTGTCAAATCCGGTGCTCATCGAATGAGACAGAGAACGTGGTCTGCTTCATTTCCCGTTTTCCCCTTTCGTTATCATTTATACAGGCATAATACAATTTTCCTTTTTGTATACAAGTATATGTATAGTCTTGCACTCTTGTTTCCGGTTGTGTATATTCAAGGGAATTGCCATAAGATTTTCTTTGCCAGTTTCTTTTTGGCAATATGGATTCTTCTTTGTATGAATGATGTCTAATTTCATTTTTATATTTGTTGTCCTTGCTGCTACTTTTCAAGTTTCTGGTGTTGGACATTAAGCATTGTATCGTATTTTCAGGATTTATTTACCTCCTCTTTTTCTTTTCGCTAATAATGATTTCTTGTAATGGAATTTGGGTCGGGTGACGTTACAGTACTTCAATCCGAAACATATTCTCAAATTGTGTTTGCGAATTAATGTGTCGTGTATCAATAGAATCGTTGTATCAACATAATCAGAAATGCCACAATCAATGCTCTCTTGATAGAAAAATAATCTTCAATCTAGTCTACGAGCAAGTCAAAATTTTGTAGATTTATCGATCTTCAGCCCTAAAAACGCCATGGGGATTGTAAAATTAACGAAGAGCTCAAGTACTGTTCAAGAAAGAAGATGAAAAGTAAAAAAATAAGAGCGGCCAAATTTGGATGCCTACACCAATTATCACCAGCAACCTTCCTCAACGTACCTACTCTTGCACCAGGCCCTCTGCGCTGCCTCTGACGCCCTGGCTAGAATACGATCAGACCATGAACGCCGTGTTCGGCACCGCGAGTGTGCAACACGGTTGGCTTATGTAGCAGAACCCCAGTTTTCTTTACCAGAAATTGTAGCGGAAACAACCTCTGTGACCTGTTACTGACAGCATCTCGCATCAGCAGTACATGGTTCCAAATCCTGTGTACGGGTTGCCTATTGTGCAGAAAGCAAGAAGACGAAGATTTTCTGGGTTTTTTGGACGTGTTTTCAAGTTTGGTTCCAATTTGATTCGATGCTTCTGTCCATGTTTTAGCATCCGAGAGTTAAAAAGTATGAAATATATATGCATGATTGATTTGTATAATTTTCTGTTAATTTTCATTACTGTGTAATGGAGAAAGTTGCTTTTCAGACAATTTCAGTTGATCCATTAAGACCTTCCGACCCTCAAACAAAACTAAAGGAAACAACAAAACTAATACCTAAATATACAGTGCTTTACCCAACATCATTCCTGCATACCTCACAGTCATCTGCCTCATCTTTTGTTTGCCATCCCAATTATTGATCCGGGCCATCGAATCCATTGTCACATTAAAATCCACAGCCCCGCTGGCCCAGTCTGAAACAATGGCGTCTCCAACTGAGCCGTTATATACGCCGTCGAGAAGGCGATATTCACCGGCACCGATGTCCAGTCTTCATGAGTAGTGAAGGGTTCTACCGACGCCGTCGAGATTTTCACGTCCTTGTACAATACCGAAGCCGTTGCTTTTTCACAGTTAATGCCTCTGTCTCTGCCTTCGTCTGTGTTTTGGTCAGTAAAACTGAAAACCCAGTTGGCAGAAAGATAATAGTAAGAAGAGGAAGAAGAAGAAGAAACGCAGAAGGGATTAAAAATTCCGGGGGACGAGTTGCGACCGTTTCAAAAATGAGGAAGAAGAAGATAAGCAGCAGTATGAGTCCAACGGAAAATGCACACACGGTTTGCATGCCTTCCGATTTTGTTTTTCTACTGCGGCATGAGAGTGAATCGTCGTCTGCAGGGTGGAAAGCGGCGGTCGGAGTAGGGATTGGAAGGACCGTTTGCTGCCTCAAGTTGATGGGGCAGCCGATGACGGTTTTCTTGCCTTCTTGATGATCCTCCATGGATTGGATGGAAAAGAGTGATTCGCAAATAATTATTTCGATGAACTGATAAATTTAATTTAATTGTTATGTGAAAGAATAAATGACGAGTCAATTGATTTATAGGAATTTAATTTGATAACGATTAGATATCCCAAGGAGTTGAGATTAAGGTAGGACTGTACTTAACTGGATTGCTAAGAAAGTTCCTAATCTTCCCATTGGTGATTAAATTGAGATCATATTATTTTTTTCAGGATTTTTAAGGGCACTTTCCTTGTAAGTTCCTTCTTAAGTAGTTCAATGATATACCAATTCTTAGTAAATTCATTCTAATATCAGTTTTTACGAAACTCGTATTCTTATATAAACGTAATTTGTTGATGAACTTTTATGTTATAGGGCGTTGTCCCCTTTTGGATGGAGTTCTTGGACTTCAAGTCCTTGAAATCAAAATATTAACTAAAGACATTTATATTTTGCCTGACGATAATTCTACTGTAATCATTTGATGTTTAAGTAAGTAGAGAAAACGATTTAAGAAAAAAACAAGAGTTTAGAATTACATTTTGTGGAACAAGATAGACACTAAATTAAAAGTAATTTGATACGTAACCACCGACCTTTCAAAGGAATCATTACCTTTCTCTTGTATTTTACTTGTGTTTATAATCCTCAGGCAAAGCAAATTGGATGGTAACTCGCCTGATCTGGGTAGGAAGGACACATGTCCTCTTTATAAATTTGTAACCCGGTTACCTACATCGGGTGGTGTCTTCAGGATCTCATTCTTCGCATAGAACTCGACAATTCAGGAGATGATTTGGCACTAACTCAACTCGGTCTCCCTTGGGTGTGCTCGGTAAAAATGTGGGGAATGTGCATCAATGGCTTATCCAAAGGGAAGGATTTCAAAAATCTTAGTTTGTAGACGTGATTAACCCGTTAATCTATTACCATCTTCCAACCCCTAAAACAAAACTTAAATGCAAAAGCAAAGAAATTGTTTATTAAATAAACTAAAAATCTTAAAAACTAAGAAAATTAATAAACATATTGAGATTTGCATTTCACTGGTTCACCTAAAATTGTTCCGGCGTTCTTCATATCCGACGAAAACACAACCTTAATATCTTCACAAGACACGGTCAAGTTTTCTTTATTATCCCAAGCATTTATCCTGGCAGTCGAATTCATTATCACCGTAAAACTTGCAGCCCCGCTTGCCCAATCGGCAATTATGTCATCTCCAACTGAGCCGTTGATATACGCCGTCGAGACGCCGGTATTAACCGGCACCGATATCTTGTGATCACGATAAAGAAAGAAGGGTTCTACCGGTGCAGTCGAGATTTTCTCGTCCTCGTAAAAAACCGAAGCCGTAACGTTTTCACAGTAAGTACCTTCGTCTGTATTAGGAGGGTTTGCGACAGAAAAACTGACAACCCAGTTGGTAGTAAGATAATAATAATAATAGTAAGAAGGGGAGGAAGAAGAAGAAGAAATATTGAAAGGAGAAACAACGAGTTGATCGATTTCAAATTCCGGAGGACGAAATTTGAATGTTCTTAAAATTATAGCAATCAATCCACAGGAAAACAGCACTGTGACTACTACTGCAACTACTGAACCGTCTTCTCCTTTCATTTCTGGCTTTTCCCTACGGTGTGAGGGTGAATCAGTGTCGGCGGGGACTGTGCGGGTTCGGGTAGAGATTGGAAGGAGCGGTTGCTCCTCTTTGGTAACGCGGTAGCCGATGACGGCTTTCTTCTCTTCTTGATGATCTTCCATTGATTGTATTGAAAATTAAAAATGGTGATTAGTAAACTCCTAATTGTTATCGGATTCTAAAGTGTTATATGTATACTTCATGGTGCAGACTCCTAAAACAAAATCTGTCAAATTCGGTGATGATTTATATATATATATAAAAAAAAGTTATATAGAGACAATAAAGGAAACTTGAATTGATTTTGCTTGGAGATCCGAAGAAATTGAGACTAGAATGGCTAGTAATTAGTAGGAAAATGATCTATATTTTTCCTTAACTGGATTACAGGGAAAGTTGTTAATTTTGACATGGATGAAACCCATTTGTGTTGACTTGTCAAATGGGAATCGTTATCTTAATTTGTGGAATAATTTTTTCTTGTCTTTTTTTAGTACTTGACTAGGATACATTTCATGTAATTTAATGAGTGATTAAATTAATATATTTTAAAATATTTTTCTTGTAAAATACTCTAGTAAGTTTTCTCAAGTTATTACTGCAATTTCTTTATTTTTAAAAATTTTCAATGTATAAAATTTTTTTTTAACATATATTTTTTTTTATCTATCTCTCTGTATATAAATCAATCAAAACGATTCATACACGTGTATATAAATCAATCTTTGTAACTCTATCTATCTCTCTGTATATAAATCAATCAAAACGATTCATACACATATAATAAAAATTTAGTGAAGGAAATGCTAAAACTTTCTTTTAAGTTACTAATCGTCAAGCCTTCTAGTTATAGGGGTTAGTTTCATTTTAATTTGGTTGGAGTTCTCTTGGTTTTTATTATTATATTATTAAAATTTAATTATATATATAATTCATTAAAAAAACAGCTTTTAAATATATAATTAAAAAATATATAATATAACTAGTTAAACATAAATTCTTAGTTATGTCATTACTTAACATTTTAAATCAAAGTGGTGATTAATCATAGCATAAGAGCAAATTATATGCTAAGTACCTTAATTAAGTTCGAATTTATGCCCAAAGGAATAATTTAAGTTCTATTATTTAAGTTTTAATCAATGGCAATTCAATACACACATAGATAGTAATTAGTTGGATAGAGAACAACCATTTAACTCAATGGTAATTATCTCCTTACTTCAGCTTCAGGTTATTCAAGAAAAAATGACCATCGTTCCTGTAACTCTCACTTCAATGTTTCTTTAGAAAAAAAAAGACTGATATTATTAATTAGAAATTTATTTATTTTTTATTTTATGCAAATATTTTTATAATTACAAAAGAAATAAAAATTCTTAACGATAGAAATTTATACGGCAGCAGTCATTTGTATTTGGAAAAAATAAATAGGTTTTTAAAGAGAAATAATAAATAAAAATATATTTTAATAAATTAGCCATTGACTTCAATTATTATTTTTTTTTGATTTTATTTTGGCTATTAGCTGCCAGGGATCTGTTTGTTACAATAATTAAAACATATTTTAACTTTTTATTTTACTAAAAGTCATAGACTGATTTGTTAATATCATGAATTAAAAAAAGTAATTTTTAAAATTTATTAAATAGATGTTTAAAACATTTATTAAAATTGTTGTGCTACATAAAATTATATCACTTAAGAAAAATTAATTGACAAAAATCAAACGAATCATCTATTCAATGTCCCATCAGCACATGCTGAGCAATGGCTAAATTGTTTTTGGCTACCGCAATCAGGGAGTTATTGATGTCTTCCAATGGTCCCTTGTGTCCATCCACAGATTTTGCAAATAAATCGTCGCAATCACCAATGACATCAACTGCCTTCCGAAGCTCTGCCGTCAATTTCTGGTAATTCTTAGAAGCAATCGCCTCCGCCGCATTCCTGGAGTTAGCAGTCGCAACACCATAATAAGCTATGCAAACGTCAACTTTTTCGGCCAACTGACTTGATTGAGCCATGGCTTCACCTCTCCTTTTTGCAAACTCGTGGATCGCATTATCAGTCAGATCACTCAGGGATTGTATTCCTGCTCGGAGTACGGAATTTGCGTCCACTGCTTTGCCGAAGAGAAATGGAGTGACGGATTTGATGCATTCGGAAGGAAAAGCAGTGCTGCTGCAGAAGCTTTCTATAGTACCATCAGGCTTCTGCTCCGCAGCCTTATTCGGAGCCGGGAATTTACCGGTTGCTTGAACGTTGCATAATAAGAGAAGGGAAGACAAAGCCACGATTAAGACGATGGATTTCATGTTCAAAACCTCTTTATTGATCTGTTATTTCTGTTCTCTGGAAGGGAAATTAAGAGATCAGACAAGAGATGCAGGAATGAGAGGTAATCTGAGGTGGGGTTTAATTATAAAGAAGTTGCAAAAATAGCTATGCGCATGGAAATAGGGATTTCCATGCAAATTTTACCATAGAATTGTCCTGGTTGCGGAAATGGGGTATGCTGTTCATAGAATATAATTATAAAGAAAAGGTAGCAAACGTGGAATTTGACTTGCCAAAATTATGAAATGAGAACACATAGAATGCGGATCAGATATTGATCCTAAACCTAAACCTCATGTCAACATTAAAATTCTAGACCTCATCACACAGTATATACAAACTTGGTTAAATTAGTTGTCCTTAAAGATCAGCGTGGGGATAATTGGGATTAAGCTCTTATTTTTAACAATATAACTATGCATACATCCATATATATACACGTGTATATAGAAATGGACTATGAATTTATCCTGTAATATTTTACTTTTCATAAAATTACTATTATCAAAATATCTTCTAACTTTTAAATATATTATTTAGAAAACACTATAAATAAAATTTATTTATTTCACAATATATATTACATGAGCAAAACAAGGAGTTACAGACAATATATGTTCAATCTAAACAAGATTCTATAAACAGTATACATAATTTTGGCAAGTATTACCGATTCAATGGTAAAATTTGCATGGCAGTTCCTATGTCCATGCATGTTCTTTTTTTCGAAGTTCTTTATAAACCCTCCTCTGGTTATCTCCCAAAGCAGCGTCTCTCCTCTGATCCCCCAATTTTCCAGCCAGATAAGAGAAGAACAAATCAATGGAGGTTTTCAACATGAAGTCCATCATGTTCGCCATCGCTTTGTCTTCTCTTCTCTCATTAAATAACATTGAAGTCACCGCCAGACACCTGCCTGTGCCTTGGGCTAGTGCTCCGGCTCCAGCGAAGAAACCTGTTGGCTCTATCCAGAGTTTCTGCAGCGATACTGCTTATCCTACCGAATGCTTCAACTCCATCACGCCATTCCTCTTCGGCAAATTGGTGGACGGAAGCTCAGTACTCCGAGCAGGAATACAATCCCTGACTGATCGGACAGATAATGCGATCCACGAATTTGCAAAAAGAAGAGGTGAAGCCATAGCTAAGTCAAGTAAGTTTGCCGAAAGAGTTGATGTTTGCTTAGCTTATTATGGCGTTGCGACTGCTTGCTCCAAGAATGCGGCGGAGGCAATTGCTTCTAAGAATTACCAGAAATTGAAGGCAGAGCTTCAGAAGGCGGTTGATGTCATTGGTGACTGTGACGATTTGTTTGCAGAATCTGTGGAAGGACATGAGGGACCATTTGAAGATATCAATACTTCGTTGTTTACGGTGGCTAAAAATAACATGGCTCTTGCTCAGCACGTGATCATGGGACACTGAAGAGGAGATTCGTTCGCCGTTATTTTTTAATTAATTATTGTGTTGTTATTGTGTCAGCATTAAGTTCCATGTAATAACTCAACAATTTTATATATGGAGTTAAAAGAAAAAACATTTGTAAGAAAACAAAGCAATGCCATGGATTTTATTGTCATTTCTCCTTTTTAACAATAATTAGTATTCACTTACCTCTCTTATTATTATTTTTTAAAAAATTATATTTATTTTTTAAAATTATATTTTTTAAAAAAAATTATATTTAATTATAAGTATTTTTTATTATATTAAAAATACCGTATTAGAAGAATAATTGAGTATTTAAGAAAAAACTAATTTAGAAATTTATTTTTATACCATTTTTTTACGAAAAAAGATTATTAAAAAAAAACTAAATTTCTAACTAATTTCAATCCTGGATCAATTAAGTGTTGCTAGTTGAACTAACCAACACCCACATTTTGGATCGAAACTAATTCACTAGTTGGATCGAAACTAATTCTCTATGCAGAGCGCTTGATAAAGCTTCATCACGAGGATCAGTGGCATTTACGCTAGTTCTGCACCATCTTTCATCTTTCATACTCCTCTTGTACGCCACTGATAAGTTAGCTCTCCGGAATAAGTTTATAAAATCTCTTTTGTGGGACTACTCCCGCCAGCAGCCACATGTGGTACGGGAACTTTTTTAATACACTGAACGATAGCATGGGTCAGTGAAGAAATCAAATGTACATCGATGTAATTGCAGCATTCATTTGCTTTTTTTCTTACAGAGAATCAAGTTGAATCTCATACGATATAGCCAGCTGCCAATATGTCAAATGCTCGACCAAAATGGAGGTTCACCACTGCAGCCAGCCAACGAACGGAAAAGGTTTGAGATACTAACAGCAACTTGTGAAGGAAACTCTTCGCTTCTGATTGCTGTCGAGAACCTTAAATCTTAAATCCTCCTCTGCAAAAACTAGCTAGTTGTGTGCCACTCATTGCATTGTACATAACAGAGAATGAAAACAAAGAAGATAAAATGTTTTTCATGTAAATTCAGTTTGGATTTCAGGGATTTTAATACGGATATGCTGACTGTTAGTATTACTTTCAGCTTATCATCTTCTTATTTATTGCATAGCTAACTTGTAAATGATTCTAGACTTAATAGTTGTGATATATATATATATATATATATATATATATATATTTCTTGTTTTTTATATAACAAATATGAAAATTACAAATGAAAAAAGGTTGGAAAGCGACTATATGTACTAAAATTGTTTTATAATCATGGTAAGAATTAAAAATTTTTAATTTAATACGATTATTAAATAATTTTATAATTTTATTTAGAATTAAAAAAATTAAATTCAATACAATTATTAAATAATTATATAATTATAATTGTGATATTTCATTATAAATATATATATATTTATAATAAATTATACCTATGAAATACTCTTTAAAACATGATAAGTATAACTAATTTTATTTTTTAAATATGAAACAAATTTATTAAATTATAAATAAATTAATATAATATAATTATTCTAATAATTAATAAATATAATTTTGATAAAAAATTCTAAATCTGAACTTAAGATGATCAATAATCATATAGTATATTGTTACTCATTTAATAATTATATCACTTTATGTCAATTCGAAATACATAATTTCATGTCGGATTCATGTTAATTTGCCAAATTATGTAAAAAAATTACCACTTTAAATGTGTCTAACAATTATTATTAAAAACATTAAATCACACAAATAACAAAATCATGAATATTAGTTTTATGTGATCCAATATGTAATTGAAATAACATAAAAGAAACATAAATAAATATATTCTTCATGCAATCGAATTAATCCCATATGCTTTATTTAAAATATTGCAAGAGAAGGTAAACTGATAGTTTTTCATGCAATCCAATTAATCCCATTGCATTAATACATTGCAAATATCCTAAAAACACATAAATTGATAGTTTTTCATGCAAGCAAAAGTGCTTTAAAACATTGCAAATATTTTAAAAGAACGTAAATTGATATATTTTCTTGCGATCAGATCCAGCAAAGATATGCGATCCCGATATTTAAGTTGAAATATAATAAAAGATCAGCTTAAGTTAACAGATTTTCATGCGTGCAAAGGATGCTTTTAACTGTTGTTATTACATTCAATTGAATTGGTACAAATATATCGGGTTTCAGTATGGATTCTCACAAACAAAAATATTGCAAAAAAGGAGAGAGATGGGAGAAAAAAGAAGACATGAAATAATGAAAGAAGAAGATGTTGCACTCAGTTTAGAAGTTGATTTAGAAAACTGTACTTTCGGAACTGCTAAAGCCGTAGGTAGCAGTCAAATGTGCCATAGAGCTTGGAATAGCTGAAGCCATTGAAAACCATGGTAGCTTATGACTCTCTCCGATCTATCCTCAACTCTCAAGAGTGAGCCGTCTCTTCTTCATCGCCTAGTGAGATTCCTAGTGCACCAGAGGATTTTCAAACAGAGCCCCACCGGCCAGAGCGCCGTTTGATGAGGCATGGGGAAACAGCGTGGTCTGTGATCAGCAGTGGGTGCACGAGAGCTTAAGTGCTCGTCTCGAAGCCAGCGGAACATCTGCATTCAAGATGGTTTATGGTAAGGATACGTGGAGCAAGAAAGCGTCAGATGCATCTCTCAACAAGCTTTTCAACACTGCCAGAACATCAGTGTTTGCTATCATTGTAGGTTGTCCTGAAGTGTTTGATGGGGTCGAAACTCTGGCAGATGTCGGCGGCGGTGATGGGACTGCTATAACCATGTTGGGTAAAGGATTTTTGTTGGATGAAAAGCATCATTTTTGGTCTTCCTCATGTTTTGAATGTTGCAGAGAAGTGCAATGGAGTTGAGTACACTGGAGGTGATATGTTAGACAGTGTTCCAATAGCTGATGCCATTTTCCTCAGGTTGGTACTTGTCCTAGGGCATGATATCAAAATGAATTAACTTGTTTCGTTAACACACACATTGGTATGAATTGCAGAGGTTTTTGGACGTTCGGGAGACGGGAATGCGCCAGAATCCTGAAACAATTATGTAGAGAAGCTATTTCAAATGACAATGGAAAGGTGATAATTGTTGACATGATCATTGAAGAAAGGAAACTTAAGACAAGTTGAAGTCCGAGAAATTGATGAAGGACATGGTGAGGATGGCTAATTTCAACAATGGTAAAGAGAGAACCTTGAAGGAATGGGACTATATTATTCAGCATGCAGTAGGATCTAAGAGATATAATATCAAATCCATTGCTTCATAATCATGTGCAACTGAGTTTGTTAGTGATCAGTAGTTATCTAATGAAAATGGATGTTAATTAGCACTCTTAACTGCAGGCTCAATAAATATTTAGATTAAAAATAAATTTAATTATTTAATTTTATGCATTGTATCTCGTATCAATGTACCTTAAAGACTAATTAATTATCACGTATCAAGGGTTGCCTATTATATATTTAATTAATTCTGCGGTGACAGCAGCCACATGTTGGTTTGGAATAATATTCCTTATTAATTATTTAATTACCACTAATTATTAAATTTCCTTAATTACTGTTGATAGGTCGCCACAACAATCCTTTCACGCAAGGGATTGTCTGCGTACTCCAAGAAGTCAATCCTGCCGTAGAAAGGAATTGCAGTAATTCATGAACATTAATTTCAAACCCTGCAAGGAAAAGGATTACTATTGTATGCGCGCGGTGGCTTCTATAAATACTAAGCGCTTCCCTTTGTTTTCGATTATATTCAATCATCCTTGTGTGTGTTTGTTTCTCTTCTTCGGTGCTAGCTAGCTTGTGTTTCTTTGTGCAATGGCGGCGGCTAATTGGTCAGAGCTTTTCCCTGAGCTTTTGGTCGATATTGCTGAGCGAATGAGATTATACAGGGATTTTGTAGCTTTCCGTTGTGTATGCAGTACATGGAGATCCGCGGTGACTGCGGACCATTTTAAGTACAGGTCCAACCAAATACCATGGCTTATGCTTGCGCAGAGAAAGAACACATACGTCCGGGATTTCTTCGACATAACAAGGAATAAGATCACTCGCCAGGTGGCCTCCCTTGAAGCTAAATATCGACGGTGCCATTCTTCAAAGGGTTGGCTCTTGGGCGTTGCAAGAAACATGAGTCTGATCCTTTTGCATCCCTTTTCACTCAAACAAATTCAACTCCCTGGCATAATCGGTGGCTTCAAGGATTGGGAGCGAGTCCAGGCTTATCCCATGCAGATTTTTTTTATTTCGAAATGTTTCTTAACAGCAAGTCCATCGTATACATCCGATTATTTAGCGATCGTCATTTACGGCGATATAGCGAAATTGGGTTATTGGAAGCCGGGTGATGCATCGTGGACTACAATTGACACATATGAAGGTGCGTATTCTGATGTTATTTATCATAACCAACACATTTACGCCATGAATTACAGCGGAAAAATAATGATTTTTGGTGATGATAATAACTTCATCGTGGCTAAAGAAATAATCGAGATGCCTGAACCACTTTACGAAAAGCCTTTCCGTGGAATTTCTTACATCAAGAAATTTTACTTGGTAGAATCAGAATTAGAAGGAACGTTGTTAATAGTTGCTCGACTAGGAACTATGCTCCGACTTGTTAATGGCAATCCGTCGGAACAAGTGTATGGAACTGTAGGTTTCCAAGTCTTCCAAGTGAATTTAAGCAGCCAGACATGGAGAACTGTTAGGAGCTTGGGGAACAAAGCTTTGTTTTTGGGTCATAATTCTTCATTCTATATCAAAGTAACGGAGGATACTCAATGCAATCCGAATTCTATATATTTCACAGATGATTGCGTCGAATCTTATCCTCATTTTTCCAAAGGAGGAGGAAAAGATATGGGAATCTACAACATGAAAGATGAAAGTATTGTCCCACATTTTGTTGGTACTTCGCGTTCCCCTCTAACACCACCTACGTGGGTCGAGCTAGGTTATGAATAGAGACCTGTGATATCTATTTTTGTTTTATTATTATTTTGCTAATACATGCAAGTATTAGTCGCTGTAATAATCAAAATCAATCATGGTTTGGATGTTTATTTATTTATGCTTGTTTCATTGTTTATTACTCTTTATCGTACTGCAATATTATTCCTGAATCCTGTGGCCAATTCAGATCGAAATTACAAGTGTTTTTTTATGATCTTACAATATATTTAGTAAGTATTACGTCTGTTTCTGTTGAAATTTTATCAGGTAAGTTTATTCTTTAAAATTAATCAGCAAATTTAAGATAGAAGTGCGAATATTACTAAGTTCTTCATGCGATATGGCCAATTCCTGACTAATTTAAAAAGCACCATTTGCTGGAATTTAAATTGAATTGGCCACAGTAATTATTATTGATAATACTAATTTAATTTAAATTGCCAACAATGACTAATTTCCTTCAAGTATGATATCAAATTGCCAAGTGTAAAGAGATTTGGACTGGCAAAGATCTTCTCCCGTCATAAATCACCAAAACAAAACAAATATTTCTTCTTTTTTAATGAAAAAGACAGTTTTATGGCATGCATGCTGCCTGCTTATCAGACGAGACCTAACGTGTAACAGCCAAAATCAAATTATCTCCAGGTTCAGTTGTGTTTCACTGCTTGATTTTATTTCTTCCATTTATTAATGCAGCGATGCAAAGTTTAACATGTCATGGGTTTACATGGAAGGCCATCTGCTGGGATAGTGGTGTAGCATCTTTAGTGTTGTACGTATGTATGTCCTTTTTTATTTTTGTTTTCTTATCAAGTTATGATTTTCTCATATGAAGAATTAATTTTTGTAGTTTAGTTGAAAAAACATAATAGGCAACTTTAAGCTAAACAGAGAACTTTATTGAAATAACTAATGCATACAATTAAAAAGTAAAAGAGGAAAAGAGCACAAAATTAAACAAAAAGAACTTGTAGCTCGAAAAAACCACCTTATCCAGCAGTCATTGTCAAAGAAAAGATTATGACATTCAGTTTCTACGTCTTCTGTTTCTTCTCGTTGTGGCATAGGGCCTGTGAGATGGTTATTGGAGACATCAAAGTATCCAAGAAATGTGAGCTCAGCAAGTTGTTGAGGAATTTGTCCTGAAAATTGGTTGTTTGAGAGATCCAACGATTCCATGTTTGTTAGGTTGCCTAAACGCGATGGAATATGACCTTGGAGATTATTGTTGGAAAGGTTGAGATTTTGAACTCCCTTCAAATTGGCAACTGGATGCTGGAATCTCTCCATCAAATTTGTTGCTCGAGAGAGTGACACTTGTAAGGAATTCTGGAATCTTGTCATATGCCATGGTTCTGCCCTTGCTGCTCATTTTTAATGAGTAATCATAAATTTCACCTACATCATCGAAGCCAAATCTTCCTCCAGGTATTACAGAAGACCAGCTTGCCAATATGTCAGTTGACTTGCATTGACAAATATAATGGCTTTCCAACACTGAAAGTATTTGGACGTAAGTTCACCTATAGCTGTTGTGACAAAGATCGATGATGCGAACTTCAGGAAAGCAGCAATTTGACTTCGGTTCTCTTATTACACCATGAAATCTGTTGGATTGCAAGATGAGAACATTCAAAAATGAAAGAGTTCCCAATCAAAAAGGGAAGGTATCATTTATTTGGTTATTACCCAGATCTAGAAACTGTAAATACGTGCAATTGGCCAGTGATCTCGGAATTCTTCCTTGGAAGAGATTGTCATTTAAATCAATCATCCTAAAATTTGCTCCGTGCATGAATTAAGGAATTCTCGCTTAAAAGTTGTTGCTTCGTAGTTTTAATACCTCGAGTGCATAGCTAGAATTGCCCAAACATCGAGGAAGTATGCCACTGAAGTTATTGTAAGACAAATCGAGAACATAAAGCTCAGTCAAATCACATATCCATGTTGGAATTTCACCTGTCAGCTTGTTGTTAGAAACTTGATATAAGATGACGTTTGTATTTGGTTTTGGCAGTGGCCCTTGTAGCTTATTAAAACTAAGGTCTAAAATTAGAAGACTAGCGCTTGGAAGAAAAACCTGTTAAGAAATTGTGACAAAGGTTCAGAACCTGTATACTACCAGAGTTTAATAACCGCTGGGGTATTTGTCCAGATATGTTGTTGAAAGAAACGTCAAGCAGTTCAACTGGTGCTGGTTTTGCAAGAAATTTGGAAACTCAACAAGGTTGCATGAACCCGGCAATACAGTCCAAAGTTTGCCATCGCTTTGGCAAACTCATATTAATTTGGAAAAGTTCATTAATAAAAGAAATTTTACATTAATAAGGGACATGTCCTCAAGTTATGCATAAACATGGAAATAAAAATAAAGAAAACTCTGCTAAAACAACTAATGACGAAAAGTGCACAAATTAGAGAAACAAAACGTTATTGTTGCTAAAGAAAATATGATTACATTCAGTTCCTACGTCTTCTGTTGCTTCTCGTTTCTCCAAAAGCCATCCTTGGAATTTTGTGCTGGAGCTGAGGCCAACAACCACTCCGACAACAAGTCCATCTGTATACCCAATCAGAATTATTTTCCAATCAAATGCAAATAGAGACTCCGGGTCTTGAATTTTTTCATTTCTTGGCATTTTATAATTATCCTCGAATTTTTTTGACAACGGTTTTCCGCAGAGTCCCCATTTCCCATCAAATGAACTGTTATCAATGGTATCAAATTGCTTTCCATGTGGCATGGGACTTGTGAGAGACATCAAAGGATCCAAGGAATGTGAGTTCAGCAAGTTGTTGAGGAATCTTTCCTGAAAATTGGTTGTTTGAGAGATCCAATGATTCCATGTTTGTTAGGTTGCCTAGACAAGATGGAATATCACCTTGGAGATTATTGTTGGAAAGGTTGAGATTTTGAAGCCCCCTCAAATTTGCAATAGATGTTGGAATCTCTCCATCAAATTTGTTGCCCGAAAGAATAATGGCCACAAGGATGTTGGAGACCTTTTCATATGCCATGATTATGCCCTTGTTACTCATTGTTACTGAGTAATCAAAAAGGCCTTTCTCAGGAGCCAAACTTCCAACACGGAGATCCGTATCTTGCATGTATGTTAGCTGACTTGTATCTACAAATGTCATTGCATTCCAACACTGAAAGTATTTTGATGAAGCTTACCAGTAAATTTATTGTCGGAGAGGTCAATGATGCGAAGTTTGGGAAACCCACAATAAGTGCCTGGTTTGCTTATTGCACCAAAAAAAATGTTCGATTTTAAGATGAGAGCGCTTAATTCTGGACGAGCTCCCAACCAAGAAGGGAAATTATCCTTGATTCGATTATTCCCGAGAGCAAGAAATTCTAACTATGTACAATTGGCCAAAGATCTCGGAATTTTTCCTTGCAAAAAAATTTCACTTAAATCAGCCATTTTCAAATCTGTTCCATTCATAAAGGTATCTGGAATGCTCCCAGAAAAATTGTTGCTTTGCAGTTTCAATATCTTGAGTCGATCACTGAAATTGCTCAGGCAATGAGGAAGCCTGCCGCTTAAGTTATTGAAAGACAAGTCAAGAACAAGAAGACCAATCAAATCACACATCCATGGTGGAATTTCCCCTGTCAGATTGTTGTTTGAAAGTTCATATTGCACAATCGCCGAATATTGGACTATAATTGGTCTTGGCAGTGATCCCTGTAGCTTATTAAAACTGAGGTCAAAAGTGATAAGATTACTCCATGGGAGAAGAACAGCATGTTGATGATCAAAACCTGTTAAGAGGTTCTGAGAAAGGTTCAAGTAGTACAAATTCGGTACACTGCTTAAGAACCATCAAGGTATTTGGCCAGATATCTTGTCAGAGGATAGGTCAAGCGTCTGCAAGTGGTGTTGCGTCTGCAAGTGGTGTTGGTTTTGCAAGAAATTTGGAAAGTCACTAGGTTTGCATGAACTCAGACCTACATAGGAAAGAATATTATTGACACCCCTTACAGCTTTTGCGAGCAATGATGATTTATTTGAAGAAAGAACTAACACTTGAAGATTTCTTTGTTTTAAAAGAAACGTATCTAACTGCAATGCTCCACTAAAATTATTATACGAAAGGTCCAAACGACGGAGTTGGGTAAGATTGCTAAGTGAAGATGGAATTTGGCCGGAGAAATTGCAGTTAGAGATATCCAACGCTTCCAATGAATATAGATTTCCAACAGATGTAGGCAAATCACCAAAGAAACCATTAGAGAATAGATTCAAACTTTTCAAAGAACTGAGACTTCCAATGCAAGCAGGCAATTCGCCCGAAAATCTATTCATTTTAAGGTCCATTTCTTTCAAATAAGCAAGATTTCCGACAGAAGGCTGCAAATCACCCGAGAATCCATTTCTTCCAATTTGGAAAAAACGTAGGTGGGTTAGATTACCAACTGAAGATGAAATTTTGCCCCAAAAGCTGCAAGAACTGATGTCCAAATATTCCAAGGAACCAAGACTTCCAATAGATCCATGCAACTCACCCGAAAATCCATTGTTGGAAAAGTATAGTTCTGTCAAAGAAACTAGATTTCCGATTGAAGTAGGAAACTTACCAGAAAAATTATTCAATGAAAGGTCCAATTCCTTTAAAGAAAGAAGATTTTCAATAGAAGTAGGCAACTCACCCGAAAATGCATTTGATGAAAGGTTCATTTTTTTCAAAGAAACCAGATTTCCTATGGAAGTAGTCAAATCACCGATAATACATTCTCTGAAAGATCTAAATGGACGAACTGGGTCACATTACCGAGTGAGGACGAAATTTTTCCTGAAAACATAATTCATTATGATTATATAAGAAAATAGAGTTTCGGAAGGAACAGACGGCATAGCATATTAACTAGAAGTAAATTAAAATTAGAATTCACCTTGCAACTGGCAGCTGGATAGAGATAAAAAAGTCATAGAAGACAGATTTCCCAAGTTATGACGTACTGAAGAAGCAATTTCCACGGCACCAAGATCTTGTGTTTTCAGGTTGGTTAGCTTTTCAAGTAGATTTTCTAGACTTGGCTTTGCAAGTTTCAATGAATTTCCTGATAAATCAAGGAACTCCAAATTGGAGAGTTCAAGGATTTCTGATGGTATTTGTCCAGAAAAGTAAGAGCCACCGAGTTTTAGATACACTAATCTCGAAAGGTTGAAGATTCCAGAAGGGATTTCAGAATCACCGAAGTAATTACCAGAAAGATTAAGCCACTCAAGATGGACAAGGTTGAAAATGCTGCTACTAGAGTTTACAGAACCAGAGAGGCGGCTGCTGGAGAGGTCAAGCTTGATGACATGACCAGTTTCTTCATTGCATTTGATGCCATCCCACGTGCAGCAATCAACAGTTTTATTCCACGATGCAAACTTGGGAGAAGCTTGGTCAAAAAAAGAACAATCACCGACAATGGAACTTTTTCTGAAATGCAACAACGCAGAACCCTCGTTATCATGACAGAGTGGTTTCTTAAAAGAGTTACAGATTGTTAAATTGAATAATATGAGAGAAAACAAAAGGCATAAATTTCAAGTGAAAAAAGGATGAACCCATGATTTCTTAGATGGGCAATAAATGGAAGAGTTTGTCTTGCTTTTATAGACGTTAATATTGTGATGCTCAGGTTCGCGTTCTTCTGCAAAATGCTGTAGTTAAATCTTTATGGTACACTCAAAGAAGACGAGTTGGTAAAGAGAGAGGTCCCAGGAATTACTATATTGTTTAAGATCTTCGAATCTAGTTGTTGTTCAATACATGTACTGTCCATTAAATTTCTCCTTGTATTGTTGTTGAAGCACGGTTGCTTACCTTAATTTTTTTCAGGTAAATTTTAAGAATCAAGATCTTCTCCTAGCCTTTTTCATCATTTTCGGAACAGTAAAATTAATTTTCCTTCACGGCATGCTTGAATTTACTGAAAGTTAGAGATGGACAATTCATAATGCACCACTTTTAAGTTTAAAATCATTTTTCAAAAACCACACCTAAAAGATTAATGTGAAACTGCTTCTCCAGGATAATGTTGTGTATGGTTTTGAATTCCAGGGAGAAAATTACGCAGAAGATTGGTTAATTAAGAAAAGCATCTTACTGTTTCTGATAAACATTCAAACCTGCCAATAAATTCCACCATTTGGGTCAGAAAATTTGTAGTAAAATATAATTAGTGGTTGAACCTGCCTTTCCTTTCTCCTTTCCCAACATTGCCAGAACTTTTGAATTAATTTTCCTTCACACCATGCCTGAATTTTCTGAACGTGAGAGACGAGTAAATATATAATAATGTGCCGCCTTCATCTAAAAACCACTAAGTGATCCGAACCACTTTTGATTTCTCAGATTTCCTTAATATTACTAAACCAAAGGTTTCTGTTTAGTGTTTTGGTTTGATTCAGATTAAAAATTTTGACCGGATTTGACTTGGTTCAAATCCAAATTTACTAGTAATAAATATTCTCTTAGGATATTTCAATGTTTAGCCGCGAATTTTTGTTCAGATACTGTAGATAAGTCGATTCCATTAACATTTCAGTTTTAAATAATCTGTCAATTAAAATGGACCAAGCTGGCTTTTTATTCTCTTTTATAATTTTCCCATCGTTGCCAGTTCTGTAAAATATATTTTACTTCATGGATATAACTAATATTATCTTGACTTGTGAGTGGAAGTGTAGAATCTTTCTCATATCAAATTCTTGGGATGAATATTATTGTGGCAATGAAATCGTGTAGACAATATGAAATGATAACAACTAGCTTGCTGCATTTCTTAAGAAATTATTCAATAACATAAAAAAATTACTTCGAAGAAAAGAAAAATAAGAGAGCACATGAATGTTTTCTACAAAGAAAACATGGTTACATTTAGTTTCTACGTCTCCTCTTCCTTCTTGTTCCTTTCCATCACATCCCAAAATTTTAGTTTCTACAACGCTGACAGGGGCAATTACGCCACGGGTTTGCAATTTGAAGAGTGTTTCCGTAGAAATGCGAAGCTATTTTTATAATAGTTGGTCAACATTTGTGACCAAAGGAAGAACATGGTTTCATGCAAATTTTGCCATCCATGCAACGAATTAAATTGTGCCATTGAAGTTGCTGAAATCACTAACCAATTAGAAGAAAACGCAATCTTAACAGGAAACCATGACTAGCGAAGTCCGTTTCTTCATTTTTGTACCTCAGAAAATCTTTAAAAAAATGTTCTTTTGAGTTCATGTGTATTTTTCGCCCATTATGTAAGAGGGAAATTGTTGTACTTTCCTACAAGTTTGAAAGAAGTAATTCCTTTATACTCTTGTGTTCTAGTAAATTCTTTTAGTCTTTTTCCATAAATGTTTCCTCACATCGTGAGTTTTATCATGTAAATTTGGTGTATTTTATTATTGTTTTTATTTATTTGTTTATACATAGTAGGCAAACCTCCCTAATTGTTATTGTTGAATATGGAAAACTGTCTCAATTTTTAAATTGTTTAGGATGGAAGACTAAACTTCTTACTAACATAATAATTATTTGTCGATTTCTATTTAAGCAGCAATGAAAAGGTCCACTGGTTTCCTAACACTTCTACTCTTGACTTGTTTTACACTTAAGTTTAAGTGGTGTGCTACCTCAATTTTTGGGATATTTCAGTTATGAACTGCTTATATTGAATGTAAAGAGCAACAAATTATCTGGGGGCCTTCCATTTCTTGTAGGTAACCAGTTTGGGCAATAATTTATGGTGAGAGAGAGTGCCAAGATCACTGCCCAATTGCACAGATTTACAATTTCTTGGATGGGACTTATTGTTGGGGAGGTTCTCTGGCTTGATTTCAGCACAAGAGTGCAAGGATGGATTGATTGCTGGAAAATTTGGGATGCAACCAGATAGAATGAAGTGGAGGAGGAGAAATAGAAACTAAATTCATGTCACAACATTTTCTTTGATGCCCATGAAATTGTCATGCAGAATATAACAAAATGTTAGCAAACAATTGGTATTAGTCTCATAAGCCATGTGTATAAAAATTTCACAATTTCTTGCAAGAAAACACCCATTACAAGTCTTGTATTAATCTTGTAGACTAATCAACAATTTTACCAATTAATCATGCAAAAATTAGAACAAAAAAGAAAAGTGACACAAATGTTGAAGTATGTCTATCAAACATTCAAACTTGTCATAAATTCCATCATTTGGGTCAAAATAATTTGTAGTAAAATATAATTAATTAAATACCTCAAGCCTGCATTTCCTTTCTCCTTTCTCGTCATTGCCACAACACTAAAATTTATTTCCTGCACGGCATGCTTGACTTTTCTGAATGTGAGAGACGAGTAAATATATAATAATGTGCCACCTTCAACTAAAAATCCTTGAGTTATCAAACAGAAGAAAGAGTTACCTGAAACAATGCAGAAGGTTGTCAAAAATATAAATTAAATAAAGCTCATAAAAATTATTTAAATGGCACTAAACGCATTAGTAAAATTCCATCAAATCTCATTTCTCGTACTTCTTTTGTATTTTTAAACAAAAGGTTCTGGTTTGATTCGGATAAAACTTTGATTGGATTCGATTCAGTTCCAATCCAAATTCAATTCATAGTAACAACTATTTTCTCAGGATTTTGCAATGTTCAGATACTGTAGATAAGTCCATTCACATTCACATTCCAGTTTAAATAATCTGTCAACTAATTCACGTGTCAAGCTGCTTCTCTTTTTTTTTGTCATTTTTCCATAGTTACCAGACCTGTATTTTCCTTCGCGTCACACTACGAACATGTCTAATATAATTAAGATTTCTGTTTCCGGATTTATAATCAATTATATTCGTTAATGATAGTTCTTCTGTAATAATCAAATCAAAGTTCTATACATAGGCCTGTGAAATATTGTCTGAGACATCAAAGGATCCAATGTAAGTTCAACAAGTTGCCGAAGAATCTGCCTTGATTATTATCTGAGATATCCAAAGAATCTAAATTTAAAGAAAGGCATAAGGATAATTTCTTGAAGAAAGATTGGTATAACTTTCTTGTTTGAACTAGTTGTGTGAGGTAAGGGTTTGGCTCACTTTTATGGACATATTTATCGGCTCATGCTCCTAGTCTTCTGCAAATTACTGCTACTATTTCAAGTTAACTCTCAGAGAAGAAAGTGGAAAAAAGAGAGATCTCCACAAACTGTTTAAGACTTTTGAGTTCTTCTATGTCTCTCTATGAAATTAAATTTTCCCAAGGTTAATTTTCTTCTTCAATTCTCATCCGTTTCTCTTCAACGAAAGGAAGCAGATTTTTTTTTCCCTATGTTATAAAGGATGTGCCAGGAATATGATCAGCCTCTGCTCTAAAAATGTTATTAAACTTGGATGAACAAATTCTTTGATAGAATGTAGAAATTATTTCAATTGGATCCGTCCTTGAATATTTCTGGTAAACAAGCAGAGTCCGAATTAATTAACTAAGAAAAACATTCAGACTTGCAGTTATATTCCATCATGTTTAACCAACTTAAAAGAGTTGGAATTATCAGACCAACTTCATTAACAACAGGCTTTCAGGAAAGATTCTTCAACAATTGGTTGAGCTCACATGTGGTAATAATTTACTTGTGGGATTTGGGAAATGTGTGGAAGTTCGTTATTAAGAAAATAAGGAAATTTTTATGAGATTGTAGTGAATGAAGACATTCAGGATTCAAAATCATCTTTTATATTTGATTGCAAAATTGTCCTGATAGGGTGGGATTACTGTTGGGCTGGTTCTCGGACTTGATTTCAACCCAAGAATACAACAATGAACCGCTGAAAGTTTAGGGATGCAACCAGAAAGATTGAAGTGGTCCCAGTGGAAGCCAAGCAATAGAAACCAAATGAAATTGTCATGCAGTGTATGTATATGTGTGTGTTAGCTATATATATATATTCAACTAATTGATGAACTTCTCTAAAATCAGGCGTTTTTCTCCATTAATATACATACAGGCCATCAAATGAACAAATAACCCATTAAATTTTTAAGGAAAGAAATCCCATAATGAATTAGTGTCACTGGTGCAACAATTGAAAACATATTGATTCTTTAATTTATAATTTATTAGCACAACAAGAAGAAATATTATTTATTAAGGTAAACTTTTCTTTGGGGTTAGTAAAAATTATTGAATTTAGAAATTTGAACAATATTATAATTTATTGTGATAGATTCCCCTATTGATTAAGAGCAGAAACAGTCAATGTCACTGCTAGTAAAACCTTATTTAATACGTTTTGACTCCATAAAATTCCATTAAACTTAAACAATCGAGTTTCCTTTATTGAATAATGTTTTGTAACCTTAGCACCTCTCTCTTCCAATTTTTGCTTCTAGAGGACAGCACTTGCAAATTGTCTATGAAAATCAAGCCAAAGTCTTCCACATGTTGCTCATCTAAGGAATTTATACTGTTTTTTTTATAAAGATATCGTGGGTTTCTTCGCATCCGCTTAGTTTTTTCTCGGTTGTTACATCGCTCTACAGTTGTTCACTTCAATTTTTCTCATGAAGACCCCTCTTTTGTCCACGTTCAAAATTGGTTTGAGAGGACCAAAAGGACTTGAGTTAGCTACAGAAAGCAGTATCACCAAACGTCTTTAAAAGCCAGCAAAAACTCGCGTATATTGCTCATCTAAGAAGCTTGTATTTTAAGAAATTATGGGTTTATCCTTATGCTTTTTCAAGTTCATGCGCTTAGCTTTTCCTCTCTTATTATTCCATTTTACAGTCGGTACTTCTTCTAACAAGCCACTCTGCCGTCATGATGAGCGTTCTGCATTGCTGCAGTTAAAGGAAAGTTTCATCATTAACGAGAACGCCTCTACTTCTCCGTCTGCTCATCCTAAAGTTGCATCGTGGAAGCTGGAAGAAGGAAATAATGATTGCTGCTTGTGGGATGGGGTCAAATGCAATGAAGAAACAGGTCATGTCATCAAGCTTGATCTCTCCAGTAGCAAACTGTATGGTTCTATAAACTCAAGCAGCAGCCTTTTTCACCTTGACCATCTTCGCTGGCTTAATCTCGCTCGTAATGATTTCGATGCCTCCGAAATCCCTTCTGGAATCATGAACTGTTCGAGGTTAACATATCTGAACCTCTCTAGTTCTAACTTTGTTGGTCAAATACCATCAGAAATCCTAGAGCTCTCCAGCTTGGTGTCCCTTGATTTATCGAACAATTATTTGACGCTCGAAAATCCAAGTTTGGCAAATCTAGTTGTGAAGTTATCCCGCCTGAAAACACTTGATCTTAGTTGGGTGGTAATTCCTTCTTCGATACCTCATGCCTTGGCAAATATGTCTTCTTTGACAAATTTATTTCTGTCATACTGCGGATTGCAAGGTAAAATAATAATATTTTTAGTTTACTTCTCTTTAATATGCTATGCCATATGTCCATCATTCGACAATAATAGTGGACTGTTAATTCTTTTCAGGAGAATTTCCTTCTTCACTTGCTAATCTAACCAAGCTTGTCCATCTAGACCTTTCACTGAATGGTTTATCAGGTCAGTTGCCTACTGTCATCGGAGATTTTGGTTCTGTAAAAGAACTGGACCTTTCGTTTAATGAGTTTTCGGGTCAATTGCCTACTTCCATTGGATATCTTGGTCATTCGACAAAACTGGGCTTTTCTTCCAATCAATTTTCGGGAGAGTTCCCTACATCCATTGGAAATCTTAGTTCCTTGGAATATCTGGACATTGGTTTTTGCAACTTCTGGGGCAATATTCCACCAACGCTCGGTAATCTTACACAACTACGTCATTTGTTCCTTTCGCATAATAGATTCTCGGGTGAGTTGCCGAGTTCCATTGGAAAACTTTATTCTTTGGAGCAAATGTATATTTCTCAGTGTAATTTCTCTGGTCCAATTCCGCCCTCACTCAGTAATCTTTCCCATCTCAGTGATTTGGACGTTTCCTCGAATAATTTTAGGGGTATACTGGAGTTAGATATGCTACTCTTAAGACTCAAAAATTTACAAGTGTTAATTCTTTCTTCAAACCATCTACACTTGCTCACAAAAGTTTCAATGGTTGGGAATTTTTCATTAATAGGACTTGGTTCATGCAATCTTACGGAGTTTCCAAATTTCCTGCAAAACCAACATCACTTGTACACTCTTGACCTTTCATTCAACAAAATATCCGGCCAAATACCTGGATGGTTGTTGAACATAAGTGTACAGAGTTTGAAATTCTTGAACCTTTCTCACAACCTCTTGACAGGGTTTGATCGACATCGTGTTCTTCCATGGAGTAATCTTATAACTTTTGACCTTAGTTTTAATAAGCTGCAAGGACCGCTGCCAAGACCAACAGTACTCTCAGTTCCATACAAGGGTTTGGTACAATACCAAGTTTCAAACAACAAACTGACAGGGGAAATTCCTCCGTGGATATGTGATTTGAATGGTCTTATTGTTCTTGATTTATCTTTCAATACGTTAAGTGGTGTGCTTCCTCAATGTTTGGGCAATTTCAGTGATGCGCTTGAGATATTAAGACTAAGCAGCAACAACTTTTCTGGAATCATTCCTAATAGCTTCATGATGGGAATACCTTTGAAGGTGATTGATTTAAGTGATAATCTTTTACAGGGAAGAATTCCAAAATCACTGGTTAATTGTCCAAATTTAGAACTTCTTGATCTTGGCAGAAATCAAATCAAAGATGCATTCCCTTCTTGGTTGGGAGTTCTTCCAAAGTTAAATATTCTCATCTTACAATCCAACAGATTGCATGGTGTAATAAGCGAACCTAAAACAGATTGTAATGGGTTTTCCAAACTTCGCATCATTGACCTCTCCCACAACCAATTGACTGGTAAGCTTCCATCAAAATACTTTCAATGTTGGAATGCAATGAAATTTATCAATGCAAGTAAACTAGCATACATGGAAGATGACCTCCCTATATATCTCGGAAGTGCATTTCTAGATATTATCATTTATGATTTCTCGCTGACAATGAATAACAAGGGACAAACGATGGCATATGAGAAGATCTCCAACATCCTTGTGGCTATTATTCTCTCGAGCAATAAATTTGATGGAGAGATTCCAACATCCATCGCCAAATTAAAGGAACTTCAAATTCTCAACCTTTCCAACAACAATCTCCAAGGTCATATTCCATTGCGTTTGGGCGACCTGACAAACTTGGAATCATTGGATCTCTCAAACAACAAGCTCTCAGGACAGATTCCTCAGCAGTTGGTTGAGCTCACATTTCTTGAATTTTTTGATGTCTCACACAATCTCCTCACAGGACCCATACCACAAGGAAACCAGTTTGCCACATTTGAGAATAGTTCGTTCGATGGGAACACAGGGTTATGTGGAAAGCCTTTGGCAAAAACATGTGAGAACAGCTCTGAAACGGTTAAAAATGAAGACATCCATGACTCAAAGTCTCCTTTTGCATTTGATTGGAAAATAGTCCTGATAGGTTACTCGAGTGGGCTAGTTGTTGGAGTGGTTCTCGGGCTCAACTTCAGCACAAGAATACAAGGATGGTTTCTGGAGAAATTGGGGAGAAAATCAAAGAGAATAGGGAGAAGGAAGGGTCGTAGAAATTGATTGTGGTAAGATTTTCTTTGAATAGCTACTCAATGTAAACTCCAACGAAAGTAAGTAGTATGCTTGCTTCTTCTTCTTCTTTTTTTTATTTTCATGAGCTAATATCATATTTATGAAGTATTGAAATAATTATGAAAGAATGCATGTTGATGTGTTACCAAATTAATGTTATCTGATGTGGTGATGATCTCATGCTTTAAGTAAATATACATTTGTTGTGAATTAATTATATATTAATTGCATATAATTAAATTTAATCTTAATAATTAAAAATGCATTGATCAGATAGTTAATATTTTTATAAACTAATCTCCAAAATTATGGTGGTAAAATGGAATAAACATTTATGATTACGCACTAACATTGAGTTGCAAAGGCAAAATGATGGCACATGAGAAGATACAATGCTTCCTCAAGTTTATTGTTCTCTCGGGCAATAGATTTGCTGGAGAGGTTCCAGCATCTATTGTCTCAACTTGTCCAGCAACTACCTCCAAGGCCATATTCCATCAAGTTGAAGCAACCTAACTTATACAGAATCGTTGGATCTCTCAAACCACAAGCTTTCAGGACAGATTCCTCAACAATTGGTTGAGCTCACGTTTCTTGAATCCTTTGATGTCGTATGCAACCTCCTCGCAGGATGCATACCACAAGGAAACAATCTGCTATATTTACAAATAATTTAACTGATGGAAACTGGGAATGTGAGAATAATTCTGAGACGGCTGAAATAGAGGTATCCAAGACTTGGCGTATCCATTTGCGTTTGACTGTAAAATAATTCTGATAGGTTACATAGGTGGACTTTGTTGTCGCCTTAACTTCAGTACAGGAATTAGTCAAGGATGATTTGTGGAAAAATTTGGGATGCAATCAAAATGAATGAGAATAAAGGGACAGCGTAGAATTGTAATGCTGGGACCATGCTATACATATTCCACGATCTTCTCGTTAATTAATTCGATCCTTAAGTCACGTCTCTCACTAGGATGGCATCATATCCATTCTATATATTCATATTTTCTATGTTCAAAGAGTGGTTGAGCATTAATTTTTCCATGAGCGTTGTGATCATGATATTTCTGAATTCAATTGCATTACAGCTTGACTGATCTTCTTCTACAAATAGATTTAGCCCATCTCCACAAGAAAAATACACGCTGACTATATTCAAGCGTGCCGTGAACGATTGTTAATTTCATTCAAAGTTCTGCAGCTTGACCCCTTAATTATATTAGAAGTCAAATTATTTGGACCCCATTTAACGTCAAGTTTAATAGAAATAGAATTTAATTGAAATAATTTTTTGATCCAATGTAAACATGGAACTTATGGTTCAAAATTTTGTAATGAATTTGAATCATGCATAGACGAAGAAAACCTCGTCTGAATTCAGCCCTAATGTTTTTGAAAATTAACAACAGCATCCAATGTTTGACTATACAAAAAGCTTTTGCTCATCTCTCACGTTCAGATAAGAGAGTTCAATGACATCCACACTAATTTACAGGAGACTGGAAGCGTAAGCATAAGTATTGCAAAATGTCTGTAAAAGCAAACGACACTGTTACGTGTATTACATAACAATCCTAGAAAGTTGTGGGTTTCTTCAAACTGATGGCCTTCGTTTTTTCTACCTTATTATCCCGTGTTACAACTATTAAATGTTCAAAGAACCAACTCTGCCATGAGAACGAGCGTTCCAAATTGTCGCATTTCAAAGAAAGTCTCATCATTACCAATTTAAAAACTAGCCATCTCATCAAGGTTGACCTCTCTCCCACAGCTGCCTGCATGGTTCTATAAACTCTAGCAGCAGCCTTTTTAATCTTGTCCATCTTGAGTGCCTTAATCTTGCTTTTACTTTAATTTTGGGCATTTTCCTCTTGTATTATGTAGAAGTTTATTTGCCAGTGTGGGAACAAAATCAAAAAGCAAGAGTTCCGAGAATTTCAAAAACCATGAAAAACTGTCTATTGTCATTAACATGTTAGAAATTGGGTACAAAAACATTGACTCTTGATCACTCCCTAGTTCTCTGCCATTTTCAGACACACCGAATGGCATTTACTAAAATTCCCATCTCTAAATTCTGTGCCGTTCATGCAGCAAGCCAACTATTCCGCCTGATAGCAACTGTTTAACTCTTAGGTAAAATTTTCTGCCAACCTGCTCTTTTCAAAAATTGTGGTCCTTATCATGCCGCCGCCTACGTCCGTGGGATCTATGTTTTGCATTATCCAACTTGTAATTCTCTTCGCGGTCCTTAAGCTTTTCACAAGTAAGTGTGTCCTCACAACTTGACAGGCTACCGTCTTTTGATCTGCTTCCATGGTATAGCTCAACAGGATACCGATCATCAGGATATGATTTGCTTTCCAATTGGTCTTGATCATCACTAGAGTTACTTCTATATTCATGA
Source organism: Xylocarpus granatum (assembly GCA_019650275.1). Taxonomy (NCBI): domain Eukaryota; kingdom Viridiplantae; phylum Streptophyta; class Magnoliopsida; order Sapindales; family Meliaceae; genus Xylocarpus; species Xylocarpus granatum. The sequence goes on along the minus strand of BNST01000809.1, from coordinate 212,264 downwards.
CATTCCTTGTACACTTGTTTTGATTCCCTGCGACCACCATCAATCATTTCATTGTTATAGTTTTCTGCATCAAAACCCAGCGATTTACTTCTTCCACTGTAACGACCTGGACTGCCAGATTCGTAAATACTAGAGGTCTTTCTCACATATTTTCGATCTTCCTCAGCATTGACAGGGTTCCAACGATCCTGCTCATCAATACTATCATTTGTTCCGCTTTTCTCTTTGCTTGAATGAAATCTACTCGAATTCTTATGTCTTTTGTCTCTTTTGGGACCAGATTTCTTACTTTCAGATTTCCCATTGTGACAGTGCTTTTTCAACTTCTTTGAAAATTCACCTTGATCATCTGAGAACTGTGACTCTTTGGTCCGATGCCTTGAGCGTTTTCTATCATGAAAGAACTGTGACTCTTCAGTCCAATGTCTTGAGTGTTTCCTTCTATGATTATGGTGTCTTTCTGTATCCCTATCTAACAAATCATCACCTGAATCAGTATAATAGGTCCCATAATTTCCAACCCCATCTTCATCTACAGATTTTGAAATGATCCTCTGTTGACTGGAGCTTTGCTTTTTTCGACTCTGGTATCTGTCAGTGCTAATGTCTCTGTCTGACCAGTTCCCAATCAATCCAGCATCATCCCTTTTATTGCTGTCCTCACGTTTATCATCTCGTACTTCCCCTCGGCTCCTGCATCTCAAACTCTTCCCGTTGTGAACATGGTAAGTTTCTGCATCTCTATCCCCATCTGACCAATTCCGATCATAATCAGTTTCATGGATTCTGTCCTTCGTGTCACCATAATCAGTTGATTTTTCTGAAACACTAATACTGTGCTTTACATGTTTCCTTTTATGACCATGGTGTATATATCTATCTTTACCTCTCTCCCTATCCGACCAACTTCCATCAGAATTAGTCTCATCACTTCCGCTTTCATTTTGATGATTGTCCTTCAACTCTGTACCCTCTTTATGTAATTTCTTGTGAAGACATTTGATTCGTTTTCTATTGTCATTGGTGTCCCTCTGAGAACGACTACAAGTGCTCTCCTGAACATGATGTTCACGGTCATGGCTTCTGGATTTGGATCTTTTGGACCAATGCCTGCCATACAAAATTATAAATTATGAATAACCAGAAGACTACCTAGAAAAAGCACGAGCAAGAGAAAAAAGGATGCTATTTAGACAAAACAAAAAGTCTTCCAATCTGAACAGGAGTTTACACCACAATGTTACAGAGCTGAATGGCAGATAACACAAATTAACAAACAGCATTTAGGGTTATGAGGGAAGAAAACAAAAAATAACAAATGCAGAGAAGTGTAAAGAGAACAAATCCTCTTAGTCTATGCAGCTGGACTGAAAAAACTAGATTTCAGATATCCCAGGTACAGTGTTCAACATTGATGAAAGCTTACCTGTGTGGATTCACTCTATCCATCTTGTTAGAGTTTCTTATTTGTCCCAAGTGATCTTGTTCCATCTGTTTCCAGCACCCAGATTCGTCAGAATAACCAAATAAAGCAGCCATCTTTTTCATCCAATATCTTGGAGGTGGTTTATCCCAATCAGCCCATTCATAGTCTTCACCAGGGTTGCGGAAACAGTGGATAAAATTGCAAGCCATTCCACGAGAACAAGTCTGTTAAAATATGCCAGAAAAAAAGATCATAAAGTGGAAAGAGAAAAAGGTTTCCCTCACAAAATATAACCACGAAAATGAGGCAACAGGTTGTACTTTTAGTCTTGACTTCATAAACTCGCCACATATGGCAACCTTCCATCTAGTCACATTAACAAATTCACATGTGACCTGTCAAGAACCAAAGCAAATAAACCATTGTCATCCAGAAAATGACCAGCTGTAAAATTAAACAACACTGAAGAAAGCCAGTTCAATAGACTAATGAGAAAACAAGCATGGGAAAACCACCCTCTCACAAGAATAGAACATATAAACCCAATGGTATACTGCAAAAACCACCCCCTCACACTGACTTAAGGTGGTAGAAGTGCCCCACTAAGTCATTCCCATTCATGCTTCCTTTCACTTAGAAATCTGTTGATAACCTTTGTGATAATGCTATTGTAATTACAATAATTACTCCTCTTTCTAACTGAAGTGCAAAGCAATTAGATTTCCCACTACAGTCCATTTATCAAACCAATGGAAAACCAAAAATTGGTCATAGACCTGCCTTTGATTAGCACAGTGCAATTAGTACTGTGCAAATTTCTATTCCCGAACAAGACACATCTACTCCCACTTCTATCTTCCTTTTTTTTGTAATTTTTTTTGGGTAGAGTTGGTGAGGGAGGGGTTTGCCAGGGTGTAAGATATCTACCCTCATGGAGGGATGCAAAGCCTTCTCCTCAATGAGAGGGGCAAGCCAACTGATTGCATTTCCATTCACATGATGCCCAAGAAAAAAAAGTCATTTCATGGTTTTTAAATGTCACTCCAAGTCCAGTCTTCATAGGATTTCCTATGAATCAAATGTGATGTAACAACTCACAAGGTGGTTGCATCCTGAAATTTTCATGCACCAGTCCCCTCCATCAATTCTATCTCCATAGCCTAACACCAGCTTCGTTAGATAAGCTAAATCCTTAACCTAACTCCAACAACCAAACCTCGACTTCTTTTAGAGCACCAATTACCACAAATGCAGACAGCAACACAAAAACAATAAAAATGATAGGATATCGGTGTTCTGTAATTTCTTTTCTGAAAACACAAAAAGAGGTAGACCTGTTTAATTGGAGCCAGGCATTTTCCAAAGATCAGATACTTTTGTATTAAATAACTAAACAGAAAGTAGACAATAGGCTCCGGGAATTCTTCATAAAGTACCTGTTTGCCAGCAAAGTATCGACCATTGACAGAACGATAAGCAAGGACTGCTGATTCCAGAGACTTGAAGTGAACATAAACATTTCCTCTCAAGTGGGAAGAACCATTTCTACACACCTGCATGGATTACTTAGTTACTCTTAAGTGGAAATAGGAAGGAACTCCATGCCTTACACAGTGTACAAGAAACATGCAATTAATCTGCAAGCACCAAGATTTATTAAAAAGGAAATTGTAAAAGCCAGCTTTCTTCACATTTACCACATGTTAATTTAAAGTTGCAAAATTTTAAAAACCCAAAACAAAAAAGGTAAAAAGAAACATAGAAGCTTGAGTGGCTGCAAGACAGCATTAGTTAGTACATGCACAGAAGCAGTCTACAACCTTGAAGTTGACAATTTCTCCAAACTTCAGGAACTCTGTGTGAACATCCTCATAAAATTCTTCATAAGAGCGGTCAACTTCTTCATCTGTATACTGAAAAGAGAGAGGCAAATCAACAAAGAAAAGCTTTTGCACATATTAACATCTGGAGCATAAAATCAAAGAAAATTATGAAAGCACAGTCTGCCAAGATAATTGACAAGCCCTCCATCATTCACAAGTCAAGCTAGTACTGGTTTTACTTTCAACTCTGCCAAGGGTAATCAACTGATTTTGCACCAATAATAATGTAAATTTTGAAATTCAAATAGGAATGTTAGAGCAAAGGATTGAAATGGGAATAAAAAATCTAATGGCAACAAAGAATGCTTTACTTTATCATTTGAAAAGCCAATTAATAAATGGCCGGGAGGTGAAACAACTTATAAGAAACCAGTGGCATTACACTTTTAAACCCCACCTATTTTATTCCTAACTCAGCATCAAAGCAGCAAAGGACAACAAGCAAATGCGGCAAATAACCCCATATAAAGTTAACCATTTTATGATAGCAATCAATTTGATTTGTTTATCTGTTCACAATTTTTCTTTCCAGGGGATTTCAACTTTCGTTCTCCGTTTACAAGGTCCACGATATTCAAATACTAAAACCAGGCAACAAGCTATCTAGCCTACAATCTAATCTTCCCTTAACCACTGACTTTCTCATCCTCTTCATAGACTGAAATGACACCTATAATGTATTCAACTACAGAAACAATTTGCATCTATCAAAGCAAAGTTTTTTCTTTCCCAACAATTGTTAAGAAAATGAAGAGTGCCAACAATATCTAAGGATAAATAGGTGTTGCTGCAAATAATTCCAAACCTTTCAAAGTAACAACCATTATCAAAAGAATGGCTCCACTAACCAGTGACAAATATACTGCCATGAAACTACTAGTTGTTAAGGAATAAAAGTTTTAAGACAAACAAACTCATGAAATTATGTGAATATCAAAAATAAAATAAGATGCAATCTCAAATATATGCATTAGGTTCACTCCTTTAACAATATAATAGGGAAAGGAAAAAAAGAGATGAAGATATGAGAAACAAAAAGGGAAATCAAAAAGAAAAAGAAAATAGAGAGAAGAATAGTTAAAATAAAAGGTATCAAAGGTTACACAAAACAAATAAATGACAAATTCCACAACCAAAACTCTATTTTGCAGCAAGTAGGATACAGAATAGCTCATGGCTTTCACTCCTACCCAATCAAGGCCAACATCATGAACCTCCACCATCGTGAAACCATAAATCTCTGATTTTTTCAAGTCAAAGAAGGGCAATAAAAATGTGAACAGAAAGAACTGATTGAAGATGCCGTCTATAAGCTATATAAACGTATAGGATATCAACTGCAACATTATAGAAAACCAACTTCCTTAAAGCAAGGATTAGTCATAGATAAAATGAATCCAACACTAGAAATTTGCTGCAGTTCTTATCAGGATACAAGAATCAGCAATTACAGACCTCTAGCCCCTCATCCTGCTCCCAAGCAAGGCCCGGACCATTATACATATTCTTTATGAGTAAAGTGCATGATTTATCAGGGTAAAAATGAACTCTGCTGCACCTCTGACCAAACCGACAAACTCCAGTCTTCAAATGGAAAGGACAATGAGCCTTATCCTGCCATAAATACAAACACAATTCATCATGATCAAAAGGCTAATATAAAAAAAATGTGGTAAAAACTAATCGGTGAAAACTTAAATGAAAAGCACACCTGTTCAGTTCCAAAATTGGGCACTTGTCGAGCAACATTCTCTAATGCCTGCTGTGCATTCTGGTAATCAGTGAAAGCTTCTGATTGTGGAGGAAGAGGATTTGATGTTGGCCTATCCACACCCTAGAAAGAGAATAACAACCCAAATAGTCTAATATTTTCCTTGACTGACGAGTAAGCACACCATAAAATAACATAGAAACTAGCTAAGCCAAGTGGCCAATAAATGCAAAATTACCTCTTTTCCACTCAACTGATTCACATCCTTCTTTGGAATTCTGACCTTTTTCTTCCTGATAATTATCTCATTTCCTTGCCATATAATTTCTGCAGGCCCTTCTTCAGCGTATTCCCAATCATCATCGTCATCATACTCATTCTCCTTTTCAACCTGCCATAGAAAATTCAAAAATCGAGGGATCTTACAATTCACTCGATTAAAAAGAAAAAAAAATGCCGATATAAATTTAGCTACAACCAATTCTATCATTTTCTATTTTCTCAACTTTCCTACATCCAAACACATACAAAATCCTCAACCACACCTGTCCAATGCATAATTCTCTCATTATGCAAACAACAAAATTACCAAGAAAACTCTATATGTTAAAAAAAAACACACACAATTCTATCACATTTTCTATTTTCTCAAGCTTTCCCAGCAACCAAACACCCACAAAATCCCCAATCAAACCTATCCGACACATAATTATAACATAATCCAAACAACAAATTTACTGCACAATTAGTGTAAATGACAAAATATATGCATATATATCATTTACAAGAGAACCAAATCAAACAGACCTGTGATTGTTTGCTGGCTTCCTCTTCTTTTTCCCTTTCTTCTAGAACCTTTCTTCTTTCTTCTTCTTCTTCTTGTTCCTTTTTCTTCAACTCCATCTCTTGAATCCAAATCTTCTCTCTCTCCTCGAACTCTTTCAACGCTCTCTCTCTCTTTTCCTCCTCTTCTTTCATCATCATCTCAAGTTTCCTCCGCTCCTCCGCATCGTTCGCTCTTGCTTCCAGCTCTTCTCTCTCCTTCTCCGCCATTTCCTTCCTCTTTTCTTTCCTCTTCTTCTTCTTCGCCAGCTTTTTCTTCTCCTTTCTGCTCAGTATCGTCTCGTTACCTTCCTCCGTCGAGCTTCTCGCTACAACAGGATTTGATTCTTCCATTTCGTCAAAACTGTTGGGTATTGTTTGCTTTGCCGGAAAATCTGGGACGAGGAAGATCAGTGGAATCTTAAATGTTTATTAAGACCGAATGCATCGCATCATAAAATTTCTCAATTGAGATTAAACGACCTCGTTTATCCTTTAATGGAGATTAAGAGTTGAACGACGTCGTTCTCGTTGAGTCCGCAAAATATTTCACGCCCTCCCTGTGAATGTTTACCCTGATGTCCCTATTATTTTTCCTAAATACAAAATGTTCATAAGTTTTAATTGAGTTTAATACTATTTGTTACAAAAAATAATAAATATAATCTAATCCATTTTTCATAATTAATTAAAATAAAATTTTAAACTAATTAATCTGCCGTAAACTTCACCCTTATTTATTTTAGTATATTTTATTTTTTCTCTTGTTGACTTATTACAAAATTCAACGATTAATTTGTAATAAAAGAAATTATATAAAATAAATAAATTAATTAAACTAAATAAATTCTGATAGTACAAGATGTTCATCATTAAGAATAAAAATAAATTTAAGAAGAAAAGAAATAACCAATGAATGGTAGAAATTATGCAAATTCTCTTCCCATAAAGACAATGATGCAAAGAGGCAATAGCAACATTTACATGATATTGAAAAAATGAAGTTTCGTAAAGTGAAATTAGGACATTTAAAGAAACTATTTTCATATGCAATCATATAACATATTGTCACTTAATCACTATTCTTAAAATACTAGATTTGAATAATATGAGTTAATTATATTTCTATTTAATTTAAAAAATATATTAATAAAAAAATTTAACAAATAAGTAATTACTTATATTTGTTATATTTTTGCTTAATTTTAAAAATACGTCAATTAAAATATTGAATACGAACATATATTTCATTGGCAACTATAATTACTTAAAATTTACTCAATTATATTTAATAACTAATAATTTTATTATCACATGATTTGTATACACGATTTATTTATTTTTAAAATTAAATTTTTTATTTATATTTTTTTATGATGACTATTTTAAGTTTTGTTTTTACAAGTCTTAAATATGAAAAGAGAGAAGATTTTGGTATTCAAGTTTTCGAGTAACGAGAAGTTTTAAAGATTTTTTACTTTTAGTAAAAGAAAAAATGAAACTATTTTAGAATTTATTACAATTAAACTTATTACAATCATAAAAGGCAAGATTCAAGGGAGGTGGTATTTCATCCACTTGTTGAAGCGAAGTGATCAGGATTCACGGACCTGTATGAAAATAAAATTATAAAGATGTACTTTATTCGTTGTTCTGTAAAGCTAAAGGTACTTCAATGTTATTATCCCTACTAAGATCAAATTCAAATGAGCACTTGTCTAATCACCACGCGTACACTCTATTTTCACGACACGCGTAAATCACCTAAGCCACTTATAACGCCTTCTAGAATTCAGAAATGATTAAGAGCACGGAACGGGCGAAATCGAGAGACGGGGAGGAACGCAAAACGAATACGCACACAATAATGGCGGCCGCAGTGACGGGGTTTAATGAGATTACGAAGGGCGGTTCCCGTACAATACTGATTACGGGAGTGAGCAGAGGATTAGGGCTAGCCCTAGCGTTGGAGCTTGCGAAGAGAGGCCACACGGTAATTGGCTGCTCCCGCACCCAGGATAAGCTTACTTCCCTCCAAACGGAATTCCCTGATTCCGACAACCACCTCTTCCTCAATGTCGACGTGGTCTGTTCTTTAAACCTACTTATATGTTCTTTTCATTTTTTAATTATTTGTTATTTATTTCTGCAAAATGATAATAATAAGATTGAATAATAACCGATTTTTTTTTCAAGTTATATTGTTAGTGCAGTTACTTTAATTTTATTTTCCGTTCGGATAGCGTGGTTGCTTTAGCTACGTTACTGCATATTCTTGGTTCTTTAACAAATTTTTTCAGAATTTTAGGGGGCTTCAGTTGAATGTCGATAGAATTAATTGATAAGATAGTGTGTGAATTCATGGAGTTGAAAGCACGTACTAGAATAATTTTTGTGCTTTATTTCGAGGAGATTTCTGTTGAATTTGGGAACAAAATGAAAATAAAATTTGAGATAGATGAAGGTAAAAACCAAATTTATAATTATCGTGCTGATGATGTGATACGGGCATAGAAGTATCTGGTCAATATCTCTGTATGTTTAAAAAAAATGGAGTTTTATGGACATTCTTTTAGAAGAGAATCGATGGGATTGAAGATGGAAGTTGTCATGCGCATTGATTTTTTTGTTTTTATGTTTTTGGTTTTCGGGATTTTGAAGGTTTAAGGAAATGATTGTGGTTGCATTGACATTATCTTACAGAAGTCAAACAGCAGTGTTGAAGAACTAGCGCGCCTTGTGGTGGAGAAGAAGGGTGTTCCAGATATTATAGGTATATGAATTGTTTGTATGATTTTTTTTTGTCTGCTTAACTGCTTATTCTTAGCGTGTGATTTGACATCAGATGTCTGAAGAACTTGCTTTATTAAAGTGTTTTACAGATTTTAGTAGGAACTTTTCAGGTAGTTGTGTTATAGTTCTGATAGTTGAAAATTTATCTAGTATGAATATTGCTAATAATATATTTTAAGTCAGTTTAAGTGGCATATCTTACAATTTTCTTTCTTGTTCTTCTATTCCTTTCTATAAGCAAGGAATGGAATTGAAAACAGGTTGAACAATATCATGCACATATGTAGTTAGAATTTAAAAAGAGAAGATTAACTATTAATTTATTAGTACAAGACAATGAGAACATATTATTAACTTGGAATTTGATTGACCCTTGTCCATGCTTGCATCATTTGAGTATGGTGGTTCAAACTCATTCAGATTATACTGTCTAAGAATGATAGTGTGTAGATTCAAGGGATTTGATTTTGACAGCGAATGACACAAAGCTTGAAATCTCTCCCACAAAACCTGCAACGCAAAATTGGACCCTTATCTGAAAATTCTAACACAAAACTTGAATGGTCTAACATAATACTTGAGATACGCAATGCCACACTTGAAATCCTGGCTATATAGAGGTGAACCTCGATTCAAAATTTTTTACGTCTCTTCTTGTTCTGAAATGACATTTATTGAATGTTTTATGACTGCTGTTACAGTAATGAAAATATAATGTAACTTAGAAAATTGATGGACTGTGCAACAATTAGGTATTGTTTGAATTTCCACATATATCAATTTACTTGGGGGAATCTGTTCTATCCTTTTCCTTCTTCCCTTTTTCCCTTATTTTTAAAGTGGAAATGCTTTGTTTACAGAACTAACAGGAGGATGTTTACAGTAAATAATGCAGGTACAATTAATAAAAATAACAAGATCTGGGAGGTTCCCCCTGAAGAGTTTGATGCGGTTATTGATACCAATGTAAAAGGAATGGCAAATGTCTTGCGTCACTTCATTCCGTTGATGATTCCAAAGAAGCAAGGGATTATTGTTAATATGTCTTCTGGTTGGGGAAGATCTGGTGCTGCCCTGGTAAATTATCTTGATATTGTTTTATTAGTGTAATTGTACATGCTGAGTACATGGCAAGTCTCCCTTAGATTATCATGATTTTTCCTCAGATGTTCTAATCCTGCAAGTTTTGCTCAAGTCTCTCAATTTTGTACCTGTGTTTTGGAATTGATTCAATTCGGTCTCCCTGTCTCTTGGCATCAAAATTAGTTGATTTGCCTGCACATATGGGCAATTTCTAGTTGATACAAAATTCTTTTTGGTTATATGTTCTAAGTTTTATTGAATTGGCAAAATGTTGAAATTAATGTGGTCATAATGTTTAAGGACTCTGCTATGGCCAGATATCTTAAAATGTAATCAAATGTGATTGATGTGAAAAAATTTCAGGTGCCATTAAATCATTTGTGAAAATCAATGCATAGCATTATCATTTTATTCATTTTACTCTGAATCCTGGTGATGTTGGTATTCCAGACTCGCGTTTCAACTATGAAAATATATTTTTACAGCCACTTTCCATTTCAACAGGTAGCACCTTACTGTGCTTCCAAATGGGCCGTTGAAGGATTGTCCAGATCAGTGGCAAAGGAATTGCCCGATGGGATGGCAATTGTTGCTTTGAATCCTGGTGTTATAAACACTGACATGCTTGCTTCATGCTTTGGCAATTCAGCTGCCTTATACCAGGCACCTGATGCATGGTATGTAATTCTCTTTTACCAAAAAATAATTTTAAAATCATACTATTATTTGTTAAACATACATTTTGAACAATCTTTGTGCATAAAGTGCTTTTTTTAGAAGGAACTTGATCATATGCTATTTATTAATTCATTTCATACAATCCCCTGAATGTTTGTTCATTGATTTCTGAATCAGGGCTTTGAAGGCAGCTGCAATGATACTCAATCTTACAGGAGCAGATAATGGCGCTTCTCTCACCGTGTGACAGAAGCATGTGTTTAATACTGTCGTATCCATGTAGGTACAAGAATAATTTTTGCTGATCAATCCAAAGTCAATCTTTCGATAAAGATGTCCAAGTTGAATGATTCAACTAACTTTTCTGCCATTATTGTCAGGCCATCTGCTTCTATTCTCCATAATGGATGTTGCTAATAGGGTACGTAAGGTAATAGATCCTGGCCTCTAGGAAGCGCATATTGTCGCCATATGTATACCAAGTTAGTTATTCCCAAGGATATGCAATTTTGGAATTCAATTCACCAAACTCTTCAATTCCGGTAATGTCATTTTGCACAACAAAATCTTATGTCCATCCAGTTATGGCTTAACTATTACTCAGTTGAGAAGAAAATGTTGGTTTCTGTAGTGGAACTTGTTTGTTAAGCTCCGTTTCCTCTCTTTTTTCTTTTTTTAAATACCATTAGATTAATATATTTCAGTAGTTAAGATTAAATACAATATATAAGTAATTCTTAATTTTTACAAACTTTTTGTAACTTTAGACATTATCAATGATAAAGATTAAATCTTACACTTATAATTTAATACATAATTGGTGCATGTACAGGAGAAACTAAAAAATGATAAACAAACTAAATATAATATTTTTAATAAAAAAGAAAAAATGCATAATTTAATTAAGAGATTATCTATTTTAAATTGCTTGTCAAAGGATGTAAGGTCCACCAAATGTGTATTGGTCGTTCTCTTTACTTACACATTGATCTTGCAACTCTTTGCATGTAGAATTGAGTACATGTTATCTTGTGGCGACGATGAAGGAGATGCCAAGAGTTGGTCTAAAATTGTCAAAGTGTACTCATAATAATGAAACACACTGTTGTGCTAATGAATTATATTTGTTGCCCTTGATACATTCAGTACAAGGATCCTAAACGTGTCCTCGAATCATTTTATTCAAACGTTTGTAAAGACTAAGCAAACAAAGAATTGAAAACCCAATTATTTACTTAATCCAAGATGTGTCATAAGAAGGCAAGCATGAGTAAGCAGCTCTCCACCTTTTCTGAGGTGTTGTCCGTGGGAAATTCCATTCATAATGGCATGCTGTATACGCCAATATCTCCGCCCAAACTTCACTTTTCATTTTCCATTTCTTCTCGCAATCCCAATCTTCTTTTGATTCTAGCAACTGCAATTGCTGACCAAGCCAATATCCGGACATCAACACTGATGGATTGCTTGTACTTTTGATTTATACAGTTCTTGTCGCAGCTGTTGAGTTTGATGAGAGAATGAGAGAACTTTCACCAAAGAGAGAAAGATGAAGAAGATGAGTGAATTGTTTTCTACTTCTTATTCAAAATTGTCTAAACATTTACACATCTTGTGTTTATATACACACTATCCTAACGGCTAGGTACAAACTCACTTTACTTTTCTAACAGCTAGGTACAACATACAAAAGCACATCTTTTAACTTTAAAAAACTAGCCGTTATTTTGTCCTTTAGTGGTTTAGTATGACATGGGCTTTGGGCTTGATGTGGGTACTCATAGATTAGCCAAAGAGTTATTTGGGCTTTTCATCTTCACCCTCAATCTTTTCATCTCCAATGCAACATAGTCACAATGCTGGTATGAATCTGGAGATTGATCAATTGGCTCACTCGACTTTATTTCAACACTCCCCCTCAAGTTGGGCTTGAAGATGTTGTTCAAATTCAACTTGCTTTTTGCGATTCCCGATATGTTTTTTAGTAGGAGCCTTTGTGAACAAGTCTCCTAGTTGATCTTCGCTTGGCACATAAGGGGTGCAGATGGTCTGATTCTGAACTTTCTCCCTAATAAAGTGACAGTCCATCTCAATGTGCTTTGTTCTCTCATGGAATACTGGATTTGAAGCTATGTAGATTGCTGCTTTGTTGTTGCAAAATAGTTTCATTGGTGCTTCAGTTTTGAACCCCAAATCTTGAACTAAAGCCTTCAACCAAATCAGCTCACATGTTGCACTTGCCATTGCTCGATACTCAGCCTCTGCACTTGACCTTGCTACCACACTTTGTTTCTTACTCTTCCAGATTACTATGTTTCCTCCAACAAATGTGCAATATCCAGTAGTTGACTTTCGGTCTTCAACATTTCCGGCCCAATCTGCATCACTATATGCTAGGATCTCATGGTGACCATTCTTTTGCATGTGTAAACCTTGGCCTGGTGTGCCTTTTAGGTAGCAGAGGATTCGATTTACCATGTTCATGTGGTTGGTCATTGGTTGCTGCATGAATTGACTAACCTGATTCACAGCAAAGCTAATGTCAGGTCTAGTAATGGTTAAATATATTAACTTACCGACAATTCGTTGATATTGCTTGACATTCTGAATTGGCTTGGGCTGCTTCTCTTTGTCTTCTTCTTTATCCTTTTGCTTGTAGGTATTTTCAAGTGGCGTTGGAGCTATCCTTGCACCTAGTTTACCTGTTTCACCAAGTAGATCAAGTGTATATTTTCTTTGGCATAGAAATAGTCCCTTTTTAGAGTGGGCAATTTCTATTCCTAAAAAATATCGTAAATATCCCAAGTCTTTAATGTCAAAAACAGATTTAAGATATGATTTAATGCAACTAATGCCTATTTCGTCATTACCAGTAATGATTATGTCATCGACATAAATGAGAATCACCGTTATTCCATCTTTGGAATGTTTGGTGAATAGTGAGAAATCAGCCTCACTTTTAATGAAGGCTTGACAACTGAGAGCATTGTGCAATTTAGAGTACCAAGCCCTAGGGGATTGTTTAAGGCCATAGATAGCCTTTCTAAGCTTACATACATGCGATTTAGGAATGTCAGTCCCATACCCTTCAGGTATTCTCATGTATACTTCCTCTTCTAATTCGCCTTGTAAGAAGGCATTTCTTACATCCATTTGGTACAATGGCCAATCATAATTAACAATTAAGGACATAAGAACTCTAATGGAATTCATTTTAGCTACGGGGGCAAAAGTCTCGGTGTAATCAATACCATAAGTTTGAGTGAAGCCTTTGGCCACTAGCCTAGCCTTATATTTTTCAACAGTTCCATCACTTTTAAGCTTGGTCTTGTATACCCATTTGCAGCCAACGACCTTCTTCCCTTTAGGCAGTGGAACAATATCCCAGGTTTGATTGCGAATTAGAGCCTTAAGCTCTTCATTCATTGCACTTCTCCAAATTGGGCTAATTTGGGCCTCTTGGTAATTGGAAGGCTCTTGAATATCATCGATGGCATTTAGAAAAGCTTTATACTGATCTTTAATGTGATCATGAGTATAGTAGCTTTGAATAGGGTAATTGGTTACATTGTTTCCATGATGAAACACTCTAGTTTTCATCCATTCAGAGGCAGGTCTTTTGATCCGAGTAGATCTTCTGAGTGTGGGTAGTTCCTGTGTAGCATGAGCATCACTATCTATAAATTGATTTGGTATGTCATGGCTACTAATTTGGTCATCTCCAAGATGATCTGGATCAATCTGATTGTGGGATGAATCATCTTGGGTAAAAGTAGGTTCATTCTCATCATTTGTTTGTCTAAGAGGGTAAGGATCATTCTCATTTTGAGATGATTCCTCTTGAAATTCTAGCTGATTATGCATATTCTTCCTAAGTTCAAGAATGGGTCCCTTTGTGTGAATAGTATCAATAACAGGACCTGGGTTGGAATTACCCATATCCTCCCCCTTACCATTGGTTTTGAGTTCATGTTTTTCGAAGTAGGGTTCATGCTCTAAAAATGTTACATTTCTAGATACAAACAACCTATTTGTTTTAGGGTCAAAGCATCTATAACCCTTTTGGGTTGTGGCATAACCTAGGAATATGCATTTTTGACTTTTATAGCTAAGTTTGTCCCTATTGCTACAAGGAATATGAACATAACATATACATCCAAAAATTTTAAGATATGAAAGATTTGGCTTATGATTAAACATTATCTCATTCGGAGTCTTGCCTTTTAGAACCTTTGTTGGTGTTCTATTTATCAAATGAACAGCTGTGATGATGGCATTGCTCCAGAAATGCTTAGGAACATTATGGTAGAACATCATTGATCTTCCAACTTCCAAGATATGTCTATTCTTCCTCTCTGCCACTCCATTTTGTTCTGGAGTGTATGGGCATGTAGTTTGATGTACAATCCCTTCACTTACCAAGTATTCCTTAAAGGAATTGTTGACATATTCTCCACCATTATCAGTTCTAATCATTTTAATTTTTCTGCCAAATTGGTTAGTGACAAAAAGCATAAAGCGTTTAAAGCATGGTAATGTGTCCGACTTGCATTTTAAAAGGTATATCCACGTATATCTAGATTTGTGATCAATAAATGTAACGAAGTATCTATAGTTATCATGAGATGTCACAGGAGCAGTCCATAAATCAGAATGAATTAAATCAAAAACATTATCACATTCATGTTCTGACAGTACAAAAGCAGGTCTAGTTTGTTTTCCTAAAATACATGCTTCACACTTAGAAATGTAACAATCTTTTAAATCAGGAACTAGACTATTCAAAATGTGATTAGAAGGATGTCCCAGCCGTGCATGCCATAGCTCATGTGAATTAATTTGTTTAGTGACCCTAAAAGCTTGTTTTGCGTCATTTAGCATGTAGAGGCCATTTTCAGCGAAACCTTCACCAATCTTCTTCCCGGTTATAATATCCTGAAAAATCACTTTATTAGGACTAAATATAGCAATACAATTTAAGTCTTTAGTGAGTTTACTAACCGATAATAGATTAGAATCAAAATTAGGAATATAGAACCCTTTAGTATGTTTTGACAATAAATCTAAATCCGCTGAATACTTAATGGGAACATGCTTTCCATTAGCAACTTTGACACTTTGTATTCTCCTTAAAGGATATAGTCTAGATGCTTTATTTATGTTTCTAAACATATGATCACTAGCACCTGAGTCTATAATCCATGGTTCATGATCATTGCGAGAGTAAAAGTGAGAGTTAAGAAGAGTACCGTCCTCCCATTTGCCTTTATGAGCATGGTGTTGGGTTCCAAGTGCTTCCATATTGATTTGGAGTTGGTTCCGTATCACCTTGGCAATATCATCGAGGCTAAAGGAGTGAACACTTGAAGTCTCGGTGATAGGAGCTGAATGGGCACTTGGAACACCGTGGATACTTTGATTTGAGACTTTACCCTTCTTGAACCGTGAAGGCATGAGTTCTGGGTGAAGATACCAGCATCGATCTTTAGAGTGACCATTCTTGTGACAATGGTCACACTTAGCTCGATTTAGGTTGTTGCTGTTTCCCTTTGACTTGGTCACTAAGGCTTCAGTTTTAAGCTTCTCTTGAGCCGAAAAAGCATTTGTCTCCACCTTGTGGTCATGGCCATTTACGTCCAGGACACGATGGGCTGTTTCTTCCTTGTTGATCATGTAACAAACCTCTTCAAAGGGAGGCATTTCATTGCTTCTCAGTATTTGATTCCGAATGTCATTAAACTTGGAGTTTAAGCTAGCAAGATAAGTAAATACCTTATCCTCATTAGCACGTGCAAGAATAATGGCAATGTCGTTAGTTTCTGGCCTATAGGAGTGAAGCTCATCCCATGCCTCTACGAATTTTCCAAGGTGTTCAACTGAGCTCATCTCACCTTGATTAAGCTTATTCAAGAAGGATTTAAGCTCATACACTCTCATGAGATTCTTTTGTTGACCATAGATTCTCTTGATAGAATTCCCACAATTCTTTCGACGTCTCGGCATTGGAGAAGATACCAATCAAGCTTGGTTCTATTGAGTTAAGGATCCAAGTTAGGACCATTTTGTCTACTTGGAACCATTCTTCAAATCCATCATCATCCAACGGTCTCTTAACCCTTCCTGTGACAAACCCATATCTACCTTTACCACACAAAGCATTGGTTGCAGCCTTGACCCATATGGGGTAGTTGTGGTTGTTTAGTAGAATTGTGGTGAGTTTAAGGGAGGTGTTAGCATCTACTTCCATTATCATGGAATTGGTTCTAGTAGAGGTGTTGATGGTGGTTTGAGAAGGTGCTTCACTGGATTTGTTGGTGCCTAAAGAGGGTCCCTCATTTGCCATTTAGATTTGGGCAAAGAATGAAGGATATTCTTTTTTTCTTTGAAGCACCAATGTAAAAGAATAAAGAACAAGAAGAATGATAGGAGCTTACTGCTCTGATACCATGTTGAGTTTGATGAGAGAATGAGAGAACTTTCACCAAAGAGAGAAAGATGAAGAAGATGAGTGAATTGTTTTCTACTTCTTATTCAAAATTGTCTAAACATTTACACATCTTGTGTTTATATACACACTATCCTAACGGCTAGGTACAAACTCACTTTACTTTTCTAACAGCTAGGTACAACATACAAAAGCACATCTTTTAACTTTAAAAAACTAGCCGTTATTTTGTCCTTTAGTGGTTTAGTATGACATGGGCTTTGGGCTTGATGTGGGTACTCATAGATTAGCCAAAGAGTTATTTGGGCTTTTCATCTTCACCCTCAATCTTTTCATCTCCAATGCAACATAGTCACGATGCTGGTATGAATCTGGAGATTGATCAATTGGCTCACTCGACTTTATTTCAACAGCAGCAAAACCCGGCGAGCTTCACTGGTTTACGCTTGTACTAAAATAACGATGGTAGAATAACATATTTTAACATTTAATATATTTATTTAAATTTTTATGTTTATCATTTTAATTTTATTATTTTAAAGCAAATTTGATTCACTTGTATTAAACCCTTCTTGGTAAACCCTTTAATAAAGTTTTCACTTATATTTCTTTAAATTTATTTTTTAATAAATATAAAAATAAGTTTAATAACACTTTTTTATTAAACTTTTAATTCCAATTTTGAATAACTCTCCCTTGTTACACAATTTCTTCCACTTCTTCTTCTTCTTTTTTTGTTGTAAATGTGGCCAGCAATTCATGAGTGTGCAAACAAATTCCTTGTTGATGGGAAAGCGAAATAATTTAATTTCAAATTGAAATCGATCTTTCTTAAGAGAACATTGCCAGTTATTTCTTAAATTACATTCGGGCAACAAAGTTAAAGATTACATAAAAATATATATTTCACAGCCGGCTTTTACTGTAAATATTTTATAAACGGTTTCTTCTGTCTCTTCCATCAAGCTTTTACTATAAATAGGAGGGTCAGGTTCAGGTATGATCACAACAAAAAAAAGAAACTTAGAGAGTTTCAACTAAGCAAGATCTATAATCCAAGCAAATTGAATATGGCAAGCAGCAAAACATCAACGGTTCTCAATTTGGCTATGATCCTTGCTCTTCTTCTCATTGTCTCTCAAGCTGAAGGCCGCACATTTGCCGGTAAGTATTCGAATACCAGACATCAAATTTTGATTAGTAGAGAAATTAACAACATTTCTTGCACAGTCATTCATGTATATTCCTTATTTGCAGCAAATGTCCACGCCGATTTTTAAAATGCGAATTGGGTGCAATTCATCACTAATTAACTCTAAATTGTACCAAAATCAGCACTCATTAGAGCAAGTTAATGCCCACTTATTACCTCATATACTGTGGTTATTTAAACTGTTTATAACTGAAATGTGTAGTTGGGTTCTCGAAGTCTTCCCCAGAATGTGATTCAGTGTTCGGAGTGCAAGAAGGAAATACTTGCTCTGGCATTGCGCAGATGTTTAGCTTGACCACCGACATCTTTAATTCAATCAATCCAAATCTCAACTGTGATGAACTCTTTGTCGGTCAATGGGTCTGTGTTTCAGGCACAGCTTAAGCTCACAGTATGCCTTCAAATATGCTTGGTGTCTTTCAGTTTCAATCTGTAGTCTTTCCTTTTCTTTCGCGCTGTTGACAAGCAAATGATCCATTTGCTGCTATTTTGAATAAAATCAATTTTCCCCATCTTGCATGGGTTATTAATGACTGCTGGTGTGCTGTTTTATATTCTTCAGGAAATTATATTCATATAATTCAATAAAAAATTAATAAAAATTAATGCAATAATCGAACGTCATTGGCATATAATAACTTTTAAGACATTCAGATTCTATCGAAAGTTTAATATATTTAATTAAACTAGAATCTACTGTAGTTCTCGATCTTTGTGCAACTGCCCATCACCTCAAAGTTTATAAGCTTTCTCTCTTACATACATGTTGGATTTATTTCAAAGTACAAGTTCAGGGAGAGGGAGAGGGAGACTGTATGGTTTAGAATTAGTAGTATAATGACTAACATTTATCCGGTCCGTAAATTTCTCAACATAATTACAATATCACTTATCATTTCTATTATTATAAATTTAAAAAAATAAAATAAAATTTAAATCAAAGTGCTTTGGTATTATTATTATTACTATCGTATCTCTCACGTTCAGAAAATTCAAGCATGCCGTGAACTTTCAGTTCTGGCAATGATGAGAAAGGAGAAAGGAAAGGCATCTTGACCCATTAATTAGATTATGAATCAAACAAATTGTTTACAAATTTGAATAGATAATAATAGACTTGGATTTTTGTGGTTAATCCATGAAAGTCTATGAAACTTTATTAATATCTTAGTTTTAATTAGATAATTCTTGGAAGTCTGTCGTTAATTCTAATTTCATTGAAGAGATATAGACGGAAATTGAAGCAAATTGGGTGAGGGTGTGTGGGAATGTTGACAGAAGAACTAAAGACAGCACAAGTGGAGAGAAATTTAATGGAAGAACCTTCTTGATTATTATCAAAAGTAGTGGGTTTGAAAGTCTTGTAACAGTTATTCGGGGAGAAGAGCAGAAGACGAGACTTGACTAACCAAGCATCCCAAAAAGACAAGACTTGACTTGACTTGACTAAGCATCCCAAAAAGACACGACTTGACTTGACTAAGCAACCCAAAACGTCTTTAAATTGCGAGCAAAAATATTACATATCGAAATAACGTAATAACAATCTTTTCCTTGTTCGAAATTATGGGTTTACCCTTGCGTTTCTTCAAATTCATGCACTTCGCTTCTCCTCTCTTGTTCTTATATTTCACAAGCAGCACTTGTTCTATTTCTAAGAAGTCATTCTGTCATGATAATGAGCGTTCTGCTTTGTTGCAATTCAAGGAAAGCCTCATCGTTCTTGATAATACTTCTTATAGTTTTTATTTTGATCCCTGTCGTCCTAAGGTTGCATCATGGAAGCCGGGATTAGAAGGGAATATTGATTGCTGCTTATGGGATGGTGTCAAATGCAACGAAGAAACTGGTCATGTTATCAAGCTTGATCTCTCCAGCAGCTGCCTGTACGGTGCTATAAACTCAACCAGCAGCCTTTTTCACCTTGTCCATCTTAAATGGCTTAATCTTGCTCATAACAACTTCAATGGTTCTGAAATTCCTTCAGGAATCATGAATTTATCGAATTTATCATATCTAAACTTCTCTTATTCTTTCTTTGATGGTCAAATCCCATCACAATTCCTAGAGCTCTCCAACCTGGTGTCCCTTGATTTGTCATTAAATTCACTGAAGCTCCAAAGGCCAAGTCTGGGAGATCTAGTTGAGAAGTTAAACCTGAAAAAGCTCAATCTTTCTTTGGTGGAAATTGCCTCTTCAATGCCTCATACCTTCACAAATACGTCGTCTTTGACACTTTTATCTCTGTCAGATTGCCGATTGCAAGGTGAATTATACTTTTAACTCCCTCCTAGTTAATATTCTATGGCATCCTACCCTCAATGAGTATATAATGACAATCAATTCAATTTTCAGGAAACATTCCGTCCTCACTCGGTAAACTAACCAAGCTAGTCCATTTAGACCTTTCGTGGAATGATTTATCAGGTGGGTTTTCTACAATCATCGCAGACGTTTGGTTCTTAAAAGAAATAAAATAAAAACTTACCTTTAAATTAAATAATGGTTTTTCAGGTGAATTGCCTACGTCCATCGGAAATCTTGTTTCTTTGGAATACTTGGACATCAGTTTTTGTAATTTTTGGGGCAAAATCTCACCATCAATCGGTAATCTTACTCAACTACGTTATCTGTATCTTGTACAAAATGGATTCTCAGGTGAGTTGCCTTCTTCAATTGGAAATCTTGGTTCTTTGAAAGAAATGGACCTGTCGATTAATAGTTTTTCCGGTGAATTGCCCACCTCTACCGGAAATCTCACTTCTTTGAGAAAATTCGAACTTCTCTTTAATGGATTTTCGGGTGTATTGCCTACATCTATCGGAAATCTTGTTTCTTTGGAATATTTGGACATCCGTTTCTGCAATTTCTGGGGGAAAATTCCACCTTCAGTCGTTAATCTTACCCACCTGCTTCATCTGTACCTGGGACACAATGCATTCTCCGGTGAGTTGCCTACTTCCTTTGGAAATCTCAATTCGCTGAAGATAATGTATATCTCTCACAACAATTTCTCGGGCAGAATTCCTTCTTCACTCACTAATCTTACCCAACTCATTCATTTGGATCTTTCTTCAAATTTTTTCAGTGGTTCGTTGTTGTTAGATACATTTCTCCTAAACCTCAAAAATTTAAAGTTGTTATTTCTCTCTTCCAACAATCTATCACTCATCACAAAGGCTACAAGCTTTAGAAATCTTTGGTTTATAGGGCTAGGTTCATGCCACCTCACGGACTTTCCAAATTTCTTGCAAAACCAACACCAATTAGGAAAGCTTGACCTTTCTTCCAACCACATATCTGGCGAAATACCCGGATGGTTATTAAACATGAGTGTACAGAGCCTTTACAGTTTGAACCTCTCGCACAACCTCTTGACAAGTTTTGATCGACATCCTGTTCTTCTTCCATGGAAATATCTTTTCACTTTAGACCTTAGTTTTAATAAGCTTCGAGGATCACTGCCAAGACCATATACGGGCATCTGGAATTATCAAGTTTCAAACAATAACATGACAGGGGGAATACCACCATGGATATGTGATTTGAATGATCTTATGGTTCTTGATTTGTCTTATAATAACCTAAGTGGCGAGCTTCCTCAATGTTTAGGAAATTTCAGTTTTGTAATCTTGATACTAAAACTAAGAAGCAACAAATTTTCTGGGAAAATTCCTACGACGTTCATGAAGGGAACAACTTTGAAGATGATTGATTTGAATGATAATCTTTTGCGAGGAAGAGTTTCGAGATCATTGGCCAATTGTGAAGATTTAGAGTTTCTAGATCTTGGGAATAACCAAATCAACGATACATTCCCCTTTTGGTTGGGAGCTCTTCCAGAATTAAGTGTTCTCATCTTACAATCCAATGAGTTTTATGGTGTAATAAGAGAACCGAAGTCAAATTGCTGGTTTCCGAATCTCCGCATCATCGATCTCTCTCACAATGGTTTTATGGGTAAGCTTCCGTCAAAATACTTTGAATGTTGGAAAGCCATGATATCTGTCAACGCAAGTCAACTAGCATACATGCAAGACAAACTTCCTGCAATTCTTCCAATTGACGTGCATGAAGATGTTGGGGGGATTTATGATTACTCACTAACAATGAGTAGCAAAGGAAAAACGATGGCTTATGAGAAGATTCCGGACTTCCTCACGAGTATTATTCTCTCGAACAACAAATTTGATGGACAGATTCCAGCATCCATTGCCAATTTGAAGGGACTTCAAAATCTCAACCTTTCCAGCAACAATCTCCAAGGCCATATTCCACCATGTTTGGGCAACCTAACAAACATAGAATCCTTGGATCTCTCAAACAACGAACTTTCAGGACAAATTCCTCAACAACTCGCGGAACTCACATTTCTCGGATCCTTTGACGTTTCTCATAACCATCTCACAGGCCCCATACCGCAAGGAACTCAATTTGACACGTTTGCGAATAGTTCATTCGATGAGAATTGGGGACTGTGTGGAAAACCTTTGTCTAAAAGTTGCAGGAATAACTCTGGAATTGCAGAAAATAAAGGCACTCAGGACTCAGAGTTTCCATTTGCACTTGACTGGAAAATAATTCTCATCGGTTATGCAGGAGGACTTATTGTTGGAGTAGTTCTCGGAGTCAACTTCAGCCCAAGAATGCAAGTATGGTTTGTGGAGAAATTTGGGAGGCAATCAAACAGAATCAGAAGAAAGAGAAGACGTAGAAATTGAATGTAATTGTTCTTTCCTATTTCTGTGCATTTCTCCTCTTCTGCTTATCGACAACAATCCCATATTGTGAACTTGTCATTTCTCAAGTAATTGCAGTTGCAATCTCGCAGACACCATTTTCCCCCACTAATTTATATTAAACAACAAAACACCAGTTTTGGCAACAATTGCAACAACCAAAACACAGCAATTTTACATCTTCTCAGGTTAACAAATAAAATTAAATGACAAGAGAACTCACTTTTGGTAGACTTCACAGTTGAGATTGACTGTGGGAAACGCTTTTTTATTTTATTTTAATTAAGAATCAAATCAGTTAACGCTGAAAGTAATAAGAGAATCAGTCATCAAAACCGCAACCTGCTTCTTTGAGAGATAACTTCTCCCTTCTAGTTCAATGCTGTGGACGATAATGTCATGTTTACAATATTTTCATGCTCATCTCAATTCCAAAAAGAATATGCAAAAGAAGAAATTAATAATTTGTACGGGAAGAAATTTGTTTTGTTTTCCCTTTTTTCTGATTTGAAATCTTCATTTTCTTGTAACCAGTAGATCTCAAACATTCCTGTGACAATTGTTCATAGCAATAGATTTTGCAGATAGATATTTTCAGTATCCATTGAACAATAATATCTGAATGTATAATCATCAAAACCAGCCATATATTACAAAATAAAAACAAGAACACAAAACATTTGCTGTTGTTGCTGTCAAAATGAGGAATTGTCAGTTCGATCACCGGAGTCAGGATCAGTTGTACTAGTGGATGTTGCCGATGGTGCAGTCGAAAATGTGGTGGCAGATGGTAGACTAATTCCGCTGGCATTCTGTTTATTAAATAAAATGAGTATAAAATTCAGAACATGGGTTTGGCCGGTTGCCTCACTCAGGAGGGTAAATCATTGAATAAGAGCCCAGCATGACTATCAAATATACAAGCAAGCGTGTGTCTGCGTGTAGGGTGTCAAAAGGCCGGTTGCCTGACCCTCGAAAATTGAACTCATGAGAGTTACTGGTTCAAATAACTTTTTTTTTAAAAAATTTAATTAAATTATAGGCAAGATCCGACTCAAACTTACTTTCTGATTCAATTCGAAACTGTGATGATAGACCCAGGACAAATCAAATTTTATTTTTAAAAGGTCGGGTCTACCAGACCGGACCCAGCACTTTAGACAGAATACTCACAGCATTACCTCTATATCAGCACGCTGGCTGGGTTGAACTTGAGCATTGGCTGTTGCACTATCGGTTGCATCTGTGCCAAATTTGAAAGATAAAACCAGAGCAATTCCAGAATAAACCAATGGGAATATCGATAACCCAATATTGATTTTAACATTGGCAAGTACTAGAATGAATTGCACAAACGCAATAATCATTTGAACAAATGAAAACGCAATTTCAACTGTTCTTAGTTGCATTTCAGCTTCCCGTCTGTTGTGTGTTTCAGAGTTTCTGCCACCGGCTGGAGCTTGAATAGTAAGGGAGAAAACAAAAACTGACACCAAATATGCCGACAGAAGAACTGCTAGAATGTTTCTCCCAAGTATGTCGCGGATGAAAGATGACACCTCCAATATAAAGAACAAGACAGCAAGTGACTGCTTCTTGTACTTTTCAACAAGCAGTCCGCAACCCTAAGATTATTGTAAGAATATAAATTAGAGCATGTTCAAAATCAAGTGATGGAAAATCACAAGGAAAACGAAAATTGAAAAAGAAAGGTCATTTACACTTGGTTGCAACCTTTTTATCGAAAAATCATTAAATCTTAATATTTTGTCTATTTAATCCATTAAGCCCCTCAAATTTGAACATTAATCACATGAATTATCATTGAAGTAAATGCTAGAGGGCCTCAGTACAATAGAACTTTAACTGGTGTAGTGCTATACAGTAGATGCAATCTTCAAGAAAAACGGGTATTATAGGAAGAAATTAAATTGAGATTACCCGGCAGATCAAAGAGCAGAATGGTGAAACGAGAGCATCATACAAGCAACTAAAAATTTCACCCTGCAAGACTTCCTTTCAGTTAGCTATCTAATTGAAAATACACACAAAATCAATAACCATACAATACATAAATTACCTTCATTATCAAATGATAGATTGTTGAAACAAAAGAAGCTACCAAGCAGCAGCCGTCCCACAAAATCTGTTGCCTCCTTCGGGCACGGATTGATGGTCCGGTTCCAAGTGCTCCAGTTCTCATTTGATCTTAGAAATGATGAAATTATTTAAACGCAAACATTTTTTTTGCTAAGGCATCGATTAATTTATACAACGGTATGTGGAAATTACTCTCTCATTTTCTGTTTACAAATTATTTTATTGATCATAGTTACCTCCGTAGAGAGCCGTTCCATCCAATGTTCATTAGCATAGACAAGAGAGGAAGCTTGGATGTCAGAATCACTATGTATTCGTAAATACCTAAATGAATGAGATTTGATGAGAATGAGGTGATAGAGTTATCCAATAGTATAGGTAAAGTCATTTATAAAATAATAAATACGAGATGTTATGTACGTAATTAAAAGAATGTTAGCAACTATATGTGTAGACTCTCTTTTTAAAATTAAATGAAAAATAAACCAAACAATCTTTAAAAAAATTGTTCGAGTTGATTTTTTTGCATTAAATTAAATTCTCTTTTCACCAATTTATTAATTTATATTTATGCATAACACGGAATGTGTGTGATAATTATATGTGTGCATGTGTCGAATTAGGGTTTTCAAGCATTTTTTATATTGAAAACACAGAAAATTATTTTCAAAACCACGAGTGAACACAAAAGATTCACTAAATATAATTGTTTTCAAAAATATCAGGATTTTCAAGCATTTTTGCTTTTGAAGAAACAGAAAACTGCTTCCAAAAGCATAATTGAACACCAAAACATTTACGAGTTTTTACCTTATGGAGAGACGAGCGTCATCATATTCCCACAAAAGAAAGCTAGCTCCAATATCCATGGATAAATGTCCATGCCTTCAACCGCTGGAAAATATGTTGTTTTTGAGACAAATGCAATGATTAATGTTTGGAGCAAGTAAAGGAAAGGAAAGAAAATGAAAATGGTTTCTAGTTGCGCTGCATCCAGTTTTGGACTGTATACAGAAGAGCTGATAATATTATGCAACATACAAATAGTGATGTAATACAAAAGCTAAATATAGGGACACTACGCCAGTAATCTTAGGCTTTTTCATCAAATTGGAACGGCTTTGAGGTTCCTTAGTTTAACCCATAATATGCCGAGGAACAATGTTCCAAACTTCAGAATTTCTTGATCTAGAGAAAAGTCAAAGAGCTGATGCTTTCCCATCTTGAAGGGAACTCTTAAAGAGTTAAATGTCGTCGCCTTACAATTTTATTTAATAAGCGAACAATATGATTAAGGATAAGTTTTCAAACTTTGCATCATTGGTTTTAAAAATTAAAAATTTAAAAAAAAAGAAACAAATAGGCACTTAACCATTAAGAATAGATCTTGACTTACAGCAATTAACCAAAAAATAAACAGGGACTTAACTGAAAGAAAGAGACAAAATCCTTAAATAAAGAAAAATAAGAATACAGGGACCTTAATGATAACACTCCATTTATTTATTTTTTTTTCTTTTAACACCCAACAAATATCATTGTAAAATTATTGCCTAAATGAATTCGTACTCGTTATTCTTGCGCAGCTGTGGACCTATTGTTATTCGGTATATGATTAATGCAAACAGCCTGAAGATTTCCACTGTCATGTTAATTTTGTTTTTACATTGTTTACAGGAAACAGGATGGACGCCTTGCCACATTGTTGCCAAGGATGAGTGTGAAAATGTTTTTGGTGTTGTTCAGTTCTATCTTAAGATGTTTAGCACCTGCTATGCTGCTCATGTTGCAAATTCTCATGCAGTTTCTTCCACGATTCGTTCACAAGCTTCTATTTTAATCTGGATATGCCGCCATTCCTGCGGTGAATTTGTTTTTAAACATGCTTGGGAAAATGCCTACTACCATTATGGAGCAGGAAAGTTCCAATGTTGTGTACCTTTTACTCCAGTAACTGGTCCGAGGTTTTCAATACGTAATGCTTCAACACAAACCAACAATTATGGAAATTACATTAAATAAAAATAATAATAAAAACCACAATCAGACAGTTCTAAGCGCAATATATTTATATCTACAAAGATACCTATATTCTATGTCTACAAGCTACGGTATCCGATGTCAACAATGAGAAATACTAAGAAAATATGTTGTTTTTGAGACAAATGCGATGATTAATGTTTGGAGCAAGCAAAGGAGAGAAAATGAAAATGGTTTCTAGTTGCCTGCTTGCTGCATCCAGTTTTGGACTGTATACAGAAGAGCTGATAATATTATGCAACATACAAACAGTGATGTAATACAAAAGCTAAATATAGGGACACTACGCCAGTAATCTTAGGCTTTTTCATCAAATTGGAACGGCTTTGAGGTTCCTTAGTTTAACCCATAATATGCCGAGGAACAATGTTCCAAACTTCAGAATTTCTTGATCTAGAGATTGTCAAAGAGCTGATTCTTTCCCATTTTGACGGGAACTCTTAAAAGAGTTAAATGTCGTAATCTTACAATTTTATTTAATAAGCGAATAATATGATTAATGATGAGTTTTCAAACTTTGCATCATTGGTTTTAAAAATTAAAAATTAAAAATTAGAAGGCACTTAACCATTAAGAATAGATCTTGACTTGTAGCAATTAACCAAAAAATAAACATGGACCTAACTGAAAGAAAGAAACAAAATCCTTAAATAAAGAAAAATAAGGATACAGGGACCTTAATGATAACGCTCCATTTATTTATTTATTTATTTTCTAACAACCAACAAATATCATTGTAAAATTATTGCCTAAATGAATTCGTACTCGTTATTCTTGCGCAGCTGTGGACCTATTGTTATTCGGTATATGATTAATGCAAACAGCCTGAAGATTTCCACTGTCATGTTAATTTTGTTTTTGGTGTGTGAAAATGTTTTTGGTGTTGTTCAGTTCTATCTTAAGATGTTTAGCACCTGCTATGCTGCTCATGTTGCAAATTCTCATGCAGTTTCTTCCACGATTCGTTCACAAGCTCGTATTTTAATTTGGAGATGCAGCCATTCCTGCGGTGAATTTGTTTTTGATCATGCTTGGGAAAATGCCTACTACCATTATGGAGCAGGAAAGTTCCAATGTTGTGTACCTTTTACTCCAGTAACTGGTCCGAGGATTTTAATACGTAATACTTCCATCAAATATCAAGTTATCGACGTTATAATGGATGCCATGAAGCATCTTACGGCAAAGGTATGGTATGAATCACATAAATGCAACCTGCAATTGGTGAAATTGTTGTCTTGTGATTTCATACGAATCCATTATTACAAATATTCTTATCCCGGCCTGTTTCCTTTTCCCCAACAGCAGCAATAGTTTCTGTTTGTCCTTTATGCTAATGAGTTATTAGTATCAGTTGAGTTAATCTCCCAGGTTATATCTTGGAAGAGAGCACACAAGCTGAGACATTGAAAAATCACTTGTGTTATCTCACACTTTTGCTGATAATTGTAAAACACTTAACGAAGATTTATTGCACTTGGTTCACTTCAATATATTATTTGCTGAACATTAAAATAACACGATTCCTGCAAAATATGAACATTCTTGAAACTTTGATTGTTTATCGTTGAAAATTAAAATCAAATCAGTATAAAATAATTATTAAAATTTTAAGAAGTTATCAGATAATTTAAAAATTAAAAATAAAAAGAAAATAAAGATATAGACGATGAATTCAAAAGAAAATACTTTTTTTATTTTTATTAATTATTCAAACTTAAATTCTTTTTTTGATATAAAATATTAATTATTTAAAATAAATTAAGAAATAATTATAATTATCTTTTATCTAAAAAATTAAACAATTCAACTAGTTAAATTAACAATTTAATTAACTCAATTTTTATTAATCCAGCCCACTATTTTCAAACACTAAAATTAATCAAATTTAACTTAAAGATTTAAATCACGTTCACACTTGTCGTACTTAAATCTTCTACTCTAATAGGATCATAATTATGCAAGATTTGAATGGTTCCTGAATCAGTTTGCTTAGTATAAAACTTTCTCTGTGCAAATCCTGCACAGAATTTGACCGCGAAACGGCTTCGAGGTTGTGAGATCAAGGCAACTATTGGTAAATCTAAATTTAAAACCGGTGAACATTTGAGTTCTTCACTTCTTAATTGTTGTCTTGACAGGCTAAGCATTGGGATTCCTTCTTAAAGTTCTACAGGAACACGATTGATAATCCCATAGGCGGGGTAGTCCGTATCTAACAAGGGTGGGATATCTTCCAGGATATAGAATCAAAGATGGAAGATAAGGTGCTGCTTGTTGCTGCAGAATAAGGTGAAGAACTTGTGGCAGGAGGAGATATTCTTTTTGGTCATTTATGGGGTTGTCACCTGCGGGCCTATTGTCAAACATTCCATTTTTTAAGCATGCCATTACCAGGTTTATTTCTGATCATACAGGCAAATGTATGTCAAATCCTAAATGTTCACTCCTTTCCCGTCAAACATTCTAAATAAACAAACAATCAGGAAAAATTGCAGGTATACTTACTTTTGCTTTTTCGTGGCATTCGGGCAATAGAAGCGGCTATAGAACTCAATCTTAACACAGTTGAAGCCGGAGCTCGAGGCGAACATAAGATTCAGAGGGGTTCTATGCCCGTGACAACTTACAGATGCCATTACTGTCCGGACAAGGATTTCAGGAAACCTATAGAGAATTTTATAGAGCGTGAATCAACTCAGGTACTTCAAACATGCACTCCATACAAGGTTCTGGACTCTGCAATAATCTATTTGGATACATTTTTGTCAAATAAGATAACTCTTCTCGCTGATGTTAATGTAATACTTGAAAACTTCAACACAAACCAACAATTATGGACAATTTTAATTTGCTTGCCATATTCAATACAAACAATGCATTTGTAATACACGAGAAAAAAAAATTATCAGCTTTTCTCCCACAGGACGAGGAAGAATTTAATCAACATATGGAAATTACATTAAATAAAAGGTAATAATAAAAACCACAATCAGACGGTTCTAAGCGCAATATATTTATATCTACAAAGATACCTATATTCTATGTCTACAAGCTACAGTATCCGATGCGAACTTGAGAAATGCTCAAATATGAGGCAGGACTAAACGCCCGCCCGACAAGAATACATGAATATTATCGGCGGGTGTAAGATTTATCTAATATCTATATGATGAACCTGATTGTGGCGGAGGAGGGGGCAATCGAGTAGGTGTACGACGGCTGCCAGAGCCAGAGCCTGACCTCTCATCACCATTCTGAGATGGATCACTGTAACGACGACTGTGACCATTGGCTCCAGATCTGAAGGGGTCAGGTCGTCCATTGGCAGCAGCATCAAATGCAGACCTCCATTCGTCACCTGCTGAGGATCCACTGGCTTTGGGGCTGCTTTCTGAGTATAGGCAAATGAAAATAGCATAAAAGTTAGTGGAAATTGAGAAGAGGAATTTTCAAACTCGAAACAGCGCAGTTTGTGCTAGTAAAGAAAAAAAAATTAATTCTCCTTATAACTCAAAATGCATCACTTCCTGTAATCAATTCACTTTTTTCTATTTTTTCCATGATTGTTTCCTCCTAGGGTCAGCATAAAGGAAGTTTGAAATTGGAAGTGTCCAACAAAGTGTTCCCAAAAAATAAGCAGTAAGTTCACAGGATTTCTTCACTTTTCCCAATTTTCTGTACAGAATGCGCATCACAAAGTTCACAATCCACTTTTCCCAATTTTCTGTACAGAATGCGCATCACAAAGTTCACAATCATCGTTTAAACAATTAATTGAACCATTATGCACAAAAGAAAAATATTCTTGTGGCTAGTTATTACCACTAACACAGAATGCATCATCACCGCATCCACGGGATCAAACAACACTTGCAATAGAACAGGGATTCACAGGTAAAGCTACACTCACATGCACAAGCACAAACAGAATGGAAATGGATGGTCTGCAATATCTGCAACCATCATTACCTGCTGCACCATTAGCCCAGCTAGAGGCAGCAGCAGCTCGATTGTCATGAACACTGAGTTGCCTTATAAGTTTTGAAAGAAGGCCTGACTGTTTCTGGCAAAGCTCCCTTCTACGTTTTGCATTCTGGTCCTCTTGAAGCAATTGTTCAATCCTTGCTGAACTTTGGGCACTATCATCAAAGCAAGTCCTTATAAGAACTCATTAAACAGGAAAAAGCAAAAAAAAATAGTGTCAAGTAGGGTTATTCATATTTCAAGGTCATCTGAAGCCTAAAACAAATTGAAAAGAACAGTTGTTATTTCTGTTAACACATGTAAATTCATCTTAAGCCCCTTCAATTGAAACAATATATTTCCTGTATTCTCAGAACATGTTTCTGGAAGGAAAATATTTCAAGATATGCACAATCTTCACAGCATCAAGAGACGAAATACAAACATTCTAACATGCATCAAAGACATTAACCAGACTTATTTATCTTTTCTGTTATAATGATAGAAAATTGACAACAGCATGTCACACATGCTCCATATATAAGCTGGGATACGAACCTAATGGAACTGTATAACTGGTTAAGCATGTCTTCCTTGGCTTTTTCTACTTGGCAAAGAACAACAGCCTGCTCACCAAAACAATCAATGGAAATTATGAAAAGAAACAATAATGGCAACAAAAATAAAGATAGAATAATAGTTTTCATTTGAGAGAACAAACTGACCTTCGGAACGTTGGCACCAAGGCTGTTGAGAACAGCTTCTACATAACCACGTACTTCTTGGGCCATCCACCTAAGCTCTTCTTCAGGATCTGCAGGCTTTCTGGCCATTGTATCCTAGGAAATTTAAAAAGTTTGCATAGTAATCAGATAAATGCCCAACAAAGTTTGAAAAGCAATCAGACAAGCTTCGGGAAATATTGCCAATATAAGATTTTGTCTTTCATTTAACAAAGTGAAGTACACCAAACAAATCCCAAGCACCAAAACTGCCATAAGATTAGAATGCTTGAGAACATAGTTAACAGTTACCAATTATTTATAAAGCTTTTATCTGTTAATTATAAATATAGAAAATTTCACTTTGTCAAATATTTTACATAGAAATTGAGAAAATTTTCACATGTTCATGTGTGAAAACCAATCCTCAATTATTTTAAGGAGCTCAAGTTCCCAAAGGCAGTGAAGATCTAAAATAAAGAGGAACTACTGTGTCAGTGCATCCAATTATCCATGAAAATGGATTAAAAGCAACAACGGACATCATTCAGTGACTCACAAGTGAACCATCAGAATGACTTTGCCGCATGGTAGGACCAGATTCACCCCTAATGTCACCTCCTTTAGGCTGGACAACATTTCTCAACTTGTTCAGCCACTCAACCTTTTCTGCCATAGTCTCAGCCTTTAACAGAAGAGCACTGTGAGCTGCAAAATAAAAATTACATCACACATTGGCAGGTAACTCAACAGTAAGGAAAAATGTAGATAGCCACCAAAACAAAATAAATAAAAAATAAAGGAGGCTATCTAGATATGAACATCACACCTTTCAAAACAGTCTTGTATGGAACCTTGCACCTTATCTTGAAAACAAGACCAGGTCCCTTTTCTGTTTTATTCTTTTTATCCTTAGAACTCTTTGCATCTTCATCGTCAGAAATTTCCTCAATATAGCATTCCTGATCAGTTCATTGAAACATTTGGCAGCAAATGCAATTAGCATACAGAAAACATTAAATCATTGCATAGTGAACATCAATTTGAAACTCAGTTTTGATTTCAAAGGATAAAGACCAAATAATAGTAAAACCATTATCCTGTCCCATTCAATCTCCCAAACACCATTGCCAAGTCAACCTGAATTTAAATGCAATTAAAACCCAGTTCTGAATATTAACACTGATAAATAATACCTCCAAATTGATAACACCACGGAAATGTCTTTCTTCTTGTTTTTTGGTATAACCAAGCTGTAATAGATGATATAGGTTAGGAAAATAAAAGCACATTAATAAAGAGAGATTTATATAATTACTAAAAATACAACATTTTTGTTAATTTTTACCTAGTACAGATCGAATAAGAAACAAGACAAACAAATGCACCCAAATTGTGTCAGAAAGAGAATCCGTAAATGTTGAAGCATCATTAATCCACACTACATAGGCTGAAGTACACAAACTAACCTTGCCAGTTCTCTCATTTAAAACAAACCATCTCTTACTCCACCCATTTGTTTTAGAACTTCTCTTCAACAAAAATCCTGCAGATACAGAACAAAACTAATGACATCTAAAAAGAAATAGGCGGCCCAAGCATGAAGTGAAAATTACATCTTTTATCAAATTGAACATGTAAACTAAAGTTAGCAACAAATGCTCCAGCACTAGGGTTTACAAATTACCTAATTTTGCAGCAATAACTGGATTAAAAGGGAGAGAGAAAAAAATTGCAAGAAGATGAAGAGCAATAGAGGTGGAATTAAAGGGCTAGCAAAATTAAGAGACGGCCATTTAAAATGATTTCTTTTTTTTGTTCTCCACCTCCAACCCGACAACCCCCACCTCTCTTTTGTTGACATAGGAAACAAGAAAATTTATATAACTATGTAATGACATACAAAGGTGGGCTTGATGTCCACTGGAGAGACAAATTGAATTGCAAATGCACAACAATATGATATACTCATCTAAAACTTGCCATCTACGGTAGACAGGAAACTCCAACTACACTACCCAGGAAAGCAGCAAGTATTACAATCTTGACCCGACTATTTTGCAACCGCTTCCCAATTGAGCCAAATAAAGGAAAAATACAAGTCTTGAAAGTTCTTTGAAATATGGAACAAAGAGAAGCAAAAAGTTAAATATTGTCACATAAACTAACAACTTTTCCTGCCTTCTTTAGCTTCAGCAATGCATTTATTAATATTGATCACTAAGAAAAAATCAAGTTAAATAAAATATCCAATAATGTCATTCAGTTGTCTGTAGAAAACCACATGTTCAAAGACATCTTTCTATCCTGGATATACTCATCCATTTCCATCCAAATAAAGAGAAATCATAATTGGCACATACATCAGGGGTTCCAATTTGTCTTGCATCATAGAAGAAAGTTGTATAATTAACTATGACTTTACGATATTCCAATATATATAAAGTTAATATTCCAATATGTATAAAGTTAAGTCCCAGTCCCAATGGAAAGAAAATGAGTATATGTAATAAATACTAGATTCTCTACAGTAATATCATGCCAAACTGAGAAAGTTTTCTCAAACTTTTGCCCTAACATCTAAACTGTTTGGACACAAACCTGCTGTTATGTCGCCACCACCAGCAGTCTTTAAGGCTGATCCCTCTGGTGAGTCCTTATCTGGCTGACTAGATTTCTCTTTTATTGATTTCGAGCTTCCTCCAGAGTCTGGTCCACCAGTTTGAGGACTGGTTGCCTGAAAATGAAGCAAAGAAGACAGTGTATGCAACAGATACAAAGGCGTCAGAATTTAGTTCAAATGAACATATATAACTCAACCATCCAACAAAGCTCAAAGAATGAGACGCACCCTATTCAGTATTGACTGCTCTGCATCAGCCGCCTTCTTAGAATATCGGTGCTTTTGCTCTTCCTCACGACGCTGCCGATCCATTCTGGTAAAATACAACAGGAAAGATTCAGATAGATAAGTCAAACCAAAGAAAAAAAACTAAATATCAAAAAGGGGAACTCTACTAAAGATACGATGAGGCAACCATAAACAACTATATCAATAAAAAAATTGAAACTTGAATATGAAATGGCTTAGACAAACAAACACAAACAGAACAAACCTATAAACAACAGATAGGGGAACTATTTGAAGAACTTCATAACCAAGTGATTTGACAACAGAAACCTCAAGTGCAGTAGCAAACAAACACATGATTAAGAAAGACTTGTGACAAATCTACATATCTTTACACTAACAAACTACAAACAAAAAGGTGAAAATTTAGACTCGGACTTTATACTTTCCAATTTTTAACTCTACTAAAACATGTGCATAAAACTGCACATGTTTGCAGGCAAAAGGGCATATAGTGATGTAAATCTGCTGTATACTACTCACATTATTACCCACAATTACAACAATTTCCATGTGCTTCACCCCCAACCATGGCCAAACAATAATAATAACAATAACAACGACCCTCTATGAGAAAAAGCCAATAATGTGATAATACCTTCCATCTTTTGATTCCATAACAAATTAAAACATTTAGTTCCCTTGAAACCATCAACATATAACAGCTAGAGATAAAACAAATAATAACATAGTTAGCCCAAGATTATTCCCTTCACATCAAATCTTCACACTCTATGCTCCCTGAGATCCTTCACATCAAATCAACTTCTTTGGAACTTCAATCATAATGCTCATATTATAGAATCTAAGACAATTATGCATATATTCCATCTAGGCATTGGCAAAACTATGCAACTAGCCATAGAAATCAACTGGATAATAACAAATGTAAATGATCAAATCAAAGTATCAACAGGTTAAAGTATCCAAATAGATAAAACTAAGGGGATACAAAGAACCAGCATAACAAGTAGGCCATTGTTTCACTTAGAAAATTTTCTCATATAATTTCCTTTTTAACATACCGCCTTTGCACCAAACGGATGAAGTGCTGAGGTGGAACAAAAACACGCTCCATATCAACCAATGCAACGACCATTTTTTTTGCTTCATTCTTAAATCCATCAAGAGCAGCACTTGCAATTTCCACAACCTAGTTAAACGTTATAGAAATATGAGATGCATAATAAAAAATGAAACCAGTAAGGCATACCAAAGTATATGTTAGAGAAAAATAAACTCTTGTATTAATTTTGATTGTAATAAGTACATAGAGCATATCCTTATATAGGGTAAATAAAAAAAAACAAACTGGAAACATCAGTACTACTCTAACAAGAAATCCTACCGTAATTAGATTAAATATAACAATAATATGACAACTTAATAAGATTAAAGTTATTTCATAATTCTAACATTCCCCCTTAAACTCAAGTTGCATTATAGGAGCAAGCTTGTATCTTGAGTTTAGAAACTTGAGAATCCTTTAAGTTGGAAGGCATTATTACCTCTCTCTTAAAAGGCAGATATCTTCCTAGGCCAGGAGTGGCATTTGCAGCAGCAGAAACAATGTCCACTAATACACGATGCACCTGATTTGTTAACCAGCAAAAATGGCTTAAAGAGTAAGCAAGAA
This sequence comes from Xylocarpus granatum, assembly GCA_019650275.1. Classification (NCBI taxonomy): domain Eukaryota; kingdom Viridiplantae; phylum Streptophyta; class Magnoliopsida; order Sapindales; family Meliaceae; genus Xylocarpus; species Xylocarpus granatum. The sequence continues at coordinate 176,096 of BNST01000809.1, read as the reverse complement.
AAATATATGAAGATCCATGCACTTCATGGTCAAATGGGAAGCAAAAAAACTGAGGCATAATCAATAGCATAAGGAATTCACTTCTAATTCACTTTTCTTCGTAAGAAGCCACCCACTCCGAGAATATGATGGAGCACAAACATGACACAGCAAATCAATTAACAAGTTATACGTGCAACTGTTGTAACAAAAAATGAACAAGAGAGTGAAATAAAATGACCACAATGAAATTCTCACAGGCAATTATCCATAATTTTTGTTTCAAGCACATTGAAATTTTTATGTACTAATATTTCTCTACATAGCACACTACCAGAGAAGGAATTCACATCAAACAAAAGATGAGATGCATGGCAAATAAACCAACAAAGTGAAAACTTTTCTGGGACTTAAATATGTATTTGCAAACCTAACACAAGAAAGTCTAATAAGAAATATAAGCTAAGGACATGTACCTCATCAACACATAGACGTGATGGCTCCTTGGCCAGCTCAAGGACACCTTTTATTAAGGATCGTAAGCCTTTCTCTGGAGATACAAGATAAGGTTGATAACCATCTGCTTCTAGGACAACCTAATACAATTGAAACCATTTCACCTGAAGACAGTACAAAGATGAGAGGGCATAAAAATAGAATGCAGTCGGAAGTAAGGAACTACCCTCTTCACATTGTTCAAGTCAAAATGTTTGTCCAAGGGCAGTTGTTTGATCCTGTTGGGAAAGTTGCCCTCAAAACTCGCAACAACTTTCCAACCATTACCCTGCAACAAAAGAAGATTGTCAGACATGAAAAACACTGGCTGTAAAAACAGAATTTCATCAATCCTATATTAAAGACATCAATGGCAGTTAATTCCAACATTACAGGACTAAATACTCCAGTGTACTTTCTAATTTCATTAATTGTCCTAAAGCATTGAGGAATTCCAGAAATGCTGTAATAGATTTATAGTACTTGATTAATTGTACTTCTAAATGTATCAGTCTTTGGTACAGTAGTCCAAAAAATAACCCCTTTTGAGGTAGCAGGGTATGGTACATACATCACTAAAGTAAGGCATAACTAATTGAATGTTATCTGTAGGCCAAAAAAAAGTTAATCCTTCTCTCAAATGAAGAGAAAATATTGAAGGTACAATATACCTATTTTTCATTTCCTCTTGCAGTTAATAAAAATATTATGCGTATGCCACTATTAAAGGAAACAACTCACTTCACTGCCTGTTATATGTAGGAGAAATTTGTCCTCAAATTCACGGCACAGCTGCAAAGCTAAAGCCCTAGTACCTTCAGTACTATCCAGAATTTGATCACCGAGCTTCACTAATTCATCCTGAACCATTTGGGACTTCCCTTGAAGCCTGCAGTGCAGATATAGGAACTCAGATTGGAAATGAAAGATGAAAGAAAATTCAACCCTGTGTATATGTCTGCATCAGTCTCAATATTGGTAGGCACTGAAATCCATTAAATAAAGAGCCCCAACACTCCCCAAAAAGCAAATAAATAGACAAAAATTCACGCATAAAAAAAAACAAAACACATTTTTTTCCCTAGGAACAATCATATTTCATCTTAACAAACGATGTCTCCAAACAACCAATCAATTTTTCAATGGATGTGAAAATATCCTCATTAAAGTAATCATAAAAAGTATGAGATGAGACCAAAATGAAACAAAAGTAGAATCAGAATTGAAAATTGTATCAGGAAAATTAAACTTCAATGAAATAAAAAATCAACTAAAGACAAAAGCAAGTACCCAGAAAGGAGATTTGGAAGCCTGACACTCATACGGTTACGAATCTGACCAGCAATGGAGTCCACCAGAGCAACTCTACCGAGCTTGTTTTGAGGGGCCCCAGCTAGTAACCTTTTGAGAGTTTCAACCTCCGCTCGCCAAGCAGCTTCTAAAGAGCTCTCTGCCGCAGCACCTCCAGATGATACAGAACTTATAGCAACAGATTGACCAATTACCGCAACCCATGGAATATCAGATGTTTTTGGTGGGCCCTGATTCAATAGGAGAGCCTGAACAGCTGAAAGTGCTTTTGAGTCTCCCTCTGCTTGATCCATTTTACTTATAACACCAATTGTTCTAGTACCTATGATCAACCAGAAGTACAACAGAAACCAAAAGGTTAACTCACACTCCAAATATGAGATTTCAAGAAAAACCAAATTTGTAACTCTTTCTCCACAAAAAGAATAGCAGATCAAGTTAACAATAAACCCACTATCCGCATCATGTTCCTTTGCAATTCTGAGAGCTCGAGATGATGAAACTTCTGGTGTCTGAGTAGCCGGTATAATAACTAGCAAAATAGAATCATTGTGCTCAACATACTTGCCAATCTGAAGAAATCAAAAATAAACATTAAGCTATCAATGAACTTCCAGCAAGAGCATTTTGAAATTGAACATGAATCTGAAGAATCAAGTAACAACTATCAAGTAGCATACTATGTAAGCAGTAGAAAGGTCATTGGAAACATTACTGTTAAAATTCAAACTAAAGAGAGGAAGGCATTCAACCACTTACCATTGAATCATCCATAATTCTTTGATCTGATCCAGGTAAGTCAATTAATTTTAAGGGTGGAGCTGGAGAGTAGAAAAAATCCCACATCAAAAACTCAAAGAGAAGATATTAACCATTCAAAAAGAAAAGTGCACACTCACACAATACAGTTAATATATTCTACTTTTCTGTAGATTCTGGAATATTTATTTCTAAAGGTTTTAGATATACAGTAAGTTTAACAAGTAGAGATTCTCTCAGACATTTTTTAGTTTGGAACTGACTTTTTTTTCAACTTATCAAGTTAACAGTTAAGTATCTATGATGTCATATGACGCCAATATAGATACAGAAGGCTATTACCTCCACTCTGTACATAACGGACAAGGAAGGAGATCTACTGAGTTGAAAATTGTTCTTGTTATCTTTGTCTTGGATAGAAGCTTCCTTCTAAAATACATTTCTAGATTAAACTTTTCAAAACTCCATTTCCTTATTCATTTCCATTTACACCATGTCTTCGTAGGCTGATCCCTAATTCTCCAAATTCTCATTTCTTTGTATAAACCGTACTTATGTTTCTCAACAAATCAAGTAACATAAGTTATTAAAAAATCAAAACCCTTACCTAGGCCAAGTGATGCTCAACTTTTGTAATCCAATAAGACTATACGCAAACACTTCCCCCATCAAAGAAAATGACTTCAGTGATCAACCTATAAAATACTCTCTAAACCCTTTTTCTCAAATTTTTTAAAAAGGTGCCTCTTGGTATTGTCATTTTTCAAGAATGAAACTATGTAAAACATGTTTGCTTGTTTTTGAAATAAAACTGGGATCACCAGAAAATGAGTCATTCTCGTTCTGTTTTTTGTAAAGATTTTTCACTTTTCAAAGAATATTTTCTCTATGAAAATATTTTCTAACAAACATGTTTTTCATTGTTTTCATTTCAGATATTGTTTTAAAAAAAAGTACCAAACAGGTCTCTAGTTCTAAAAACATCAAATAGAAAATCTTTAATTCTCTAAAACAAGCTTAGAAAACACCATTTGAAACCAATACCAGACGCTGCCCAGCATTTTCTCTATACATGCCCAAGGACATGAATGCAGAAACTCTAGCTAAATAGAAACAACCAAAACCAAGCTCATTTGCTATTTCTCTGTGGTCAATCTCCAAAGAGCCTAAATTCTTTGCTTGTATTAGCCCATGGACAATTCCCATCACAAATATTGCCAATATTATCCAGGTTTCTAGGTGACGACAAATTTTTTTATGATTTATAAATGATTGTCTGGATGACAAAACAACTAACAGTTACAGTAAAGTGTCCAACACATAAAACACAACAATAATTAAGCTATTACAACCAATCAAACAGCAGGACTCGCGTAATTAAATGCTTACAAAATGCATAATAGGTAAAATGCCATTCTTTCTAATTTCCATTCTAGCTTTTGTTTTGTCTATGCTCCAGTTCACAAAATTAACTCACAATCAATAGAAAATATAGCATAAGATCAGGAATCACCTGTACTAGTACGAAGTTTCAAATATATTTCATCACGAGTCACACCCTGGCTTAGCTTATTTTGAAGGGAATGTCGAAGAGCACCTATTATGTCCCAATTCAGAAGACCAAGGACAATCAGAACCTATAATAAATTTAAAACTGCAGAGTCCATACAAAATAAACAACATGTTACAGTAATGTTAACTCCTTAACTTTGTGTCAAGCAGAATTAAGCTAGAAAAAAAAACAAAACAAAATTGCATAGCAAAAGCATATTTGCAAAAGACCTTACTTGCTGAAACTTCTTGTGATTTACTGTCAATTAATAAGAGGATTGATTGGCCACTTAAAGAACCATCTTTGTTTAGATCAATGCGTATGGGAGCCCGAGTAGCACCATTTCCACCGGTTGGCTGTCCATAATAAGATCAAACAAAGAAACCTATTAAAAGAAGACATGCCGTTAAACTTTCAACATACTGCAAAGGCTCAAAACCAATTGACTTACCAAAATAGGATGTCCAATCAGACTATTCAAGATGGCAGATTTCCCAGCACCCTGATATAGACAGCACAAAGGACATTAAAAAATTTTCTATAGAAAAAAGGATGAGAGAGAGAATTCATGCATATCACGAACAGTCTTTAAGAGGTTGAATCTGCTCACAATTACCATTTTTTGCAAACTTCTTTTGTATTAGTTAAACTGTAGTCCATGCAGTATTAACCTAGCCCCATCTGACGAAACTCAAAACACTTAAAACTTAGACTCAAAGCATTTCTTAAAACTTAGACTCGAAGTATTTCTAACCAATACATGGAATATCACATGGTCCATTGAGATATCACAATTCATTGCAATGAACAGAATAAAACCAAATTACTTGCATCAATTCAATCCTTTGGAACTAGAATTTCACCAAATCAATATTCAACACCATTGTCCAAACAACGGAGAAATTGTTTCAATTGATTAATACTGTGTTCGCTTTCAAAAACGAGATTTCTACATTTTAGATGAAGAGAAAACAATTAACAATTTCTCTCTTCCACTTCTCATAAATCAAACACAAATTATTGAGCACAAAATTTTCAAATTTAGCACGTGCGATTCAAATTTCTGCTTCTCATACTTATACAGTAACGCATTCCATTAAAAAATAAATAAACTAATTCAAATCAACTCAGAACATTAACCAATATTCAAAATGCACTAGATCCATCTCACAAGTCCAAAACTCACGCACATTGCACCAAAATGAAACCGTATCCGCATTACGTACCAAACGAACGCGAGAGCAATAGAGCGAAAAAGAAAAACTTACGACATTGCCAAGCGCAACGACATTGAGAAAAGTGGAAGCGCGTCTCGAAGGCGACTTCTCGTCCATGTCTTCGTCCGCAAGCACGGCGGACGCTTGCTTCATGGCCTCCGATAACTCGGCGAGTTCCTCGATTGCCTCCATTGCAGGTCCAACCGAAGCTCCGGTGCAATAAAACTCAGACTGAGATCTGAAAATCTAAACCAGTAAGATTCAAATTTCTTTCAAAATTCGAAAATGCTGCTACGATTCTGTATGTGAATTTACATTCAGAATTTTTGTCAATTATTTTAAAATAAAATTTTAAAATATAAAAAGGAACGGCGTTTGGCAATGGAAGTGAGAATTTCTGTTGGATCTAATTGAATACATGTCACGTTCTCTTCTCTTCTGTTGTAGCGTCGTTGTATTTTGCGTCTTGTGGAATGAAAATGGTGAACGTTTTCAGGAAAGTCCTGTAGTTTTGCCTTTTTATTTTTTTTTATTAAACTCGTGTCAATTTTAAAATTTTGAATCTCTGAATTTTTTTATCCTTGGAAATAATAACGTTTATGTCTCTGACTTTGGCAAAATAACAATTAAAAGACATAATTTCCATGTTAATAGGGAATAGGTCCCTAAATTACATTTAGGGATGGCAAAAGCTCTCGCGAAGACGGAGGATTCGGGCTAAAATTGGAACAAGACTCGTGCTATTTTTTGTTTTTATATTATAATATATTTAAAATTAAAAATTATATATATATATATATAGACACACATACATACATATATATATCGGTATTAAAATAAAAATATAACAATTAATTACTATTAATTTTTTAAAAAATTTAAACATAAATTAAGGACAAAAATGTCACTTCAAAAATATAAATAAATAATTAATTAATATTAATTTTTAAAAAAATTAAACACAAATTATATCTACTAGTGCTCTACTATAATTTAAATGAAGTTGTTCATAAACCAAAAATAATAGTAAATTTTATTAATTTTAATTAAAAAAATATTTTTCTACTAAAATTTTATTAAAAAATTAATTATTTTTTATTTTTATTTTTTAAATATCAAATTTATTTAAACCAATATATTCTCCAATTTTTGTATTAATGGAATTCAAATTTCAAGCCGCTTCGTACTAATTTACAAAATTAATTAGTTGAATAGACTAAAATTATATTAATTATTTATATTTTTCACTTTAAAATTATTTGATTAATTAAGGTATGGTAAAACAAAAATATTATTTCCTCATTAATATAGGGATTTATAAATTCTTTAACCAATTAAAATATTTTATTTGGTTTTACGAAAATGCCACTGGTGTCCTTTAAGCTTCACTAATAACTCCTTTGTTGAAAAAAAAATTGCAAAATTGATCAAAAACTACAACTACAACTTCTCTTTTTTTGAAAAATTTCACCTCACTTTGAAATATGACCGTTTTTAACTATATAATTTTTTGTGCATTCAACGGTAATTTCTCCAATATTATTAACAATTTTATTTATTTATTTAAATTTTTTAAAATAAAAAAATTTATTTATTAGGTGCAACTTTTAATGCACAAATTATTTTTTAAAAAATAAAAAACTACCATATGCATTTGGTATAATATCATTCCAATCATAAACAAACTTTATATGAACCCCTTTTGAAGTTTGTGATTACAAGGAAAGCCTACCAATTTCCAATCAAAATGGACAGCTATGGCAAGGCTCACACAAATGTGGCTGCAAATACTCATGCAGACATTCTATCGCTGTTTGTAAAGCTGAAGTTTGATCAAAAGTGGGTCTGTCTGTATACGGGGTCTCTAATCTCATGTTCAATTACTGAATACACTGAGTTCTCATATAAGCACATTAAGGTATAATAACATCCTTCTTCAGCTAATACTGTTATTACCTCCAACCTGATAAGGACAATGAATAGAGAAGACGATGGCGGATACATGAAGGTATAATAACATCCTTCTTCAGCTAATACTGTTATTACCTCCAACCTGATAAGGACAATGAATGGAGAAGATGAAGGCTGATACATGGCAATATGGTAGGTACTGCTAACGGTTGCAATAAGCAGAGCTAGCTTTGGTTTGCCCCAGTACATGCTCTGGCATGAAGTCATGCCGAGTGAGAATTCCAACAATTGGAGGCCTCTGCAAAATACAGAAGAAAAAAGAAATTCACAATAAAACTGCACCATTGTTTCTTCACGAGACAGCTCATGAAGTTACAGCTTCTTTCTCTGGATTCAAGTTTCTCTGTGTTTCGAAGATAACAGGGTTTTGAAAAAAAATGACAACTGTTGGTAAATTAAAACAAAATTTTTTATGCTAAATCAAGATCAATGTGTGCACGTGTGAATGTGTGTTCATTTGTCTGTGTGAAAGAGAGAATGAATATTACCCCAGGTGTTTTTGGCACCACACACAAGTGCCTGAGGCCGAGCTCCCGAAAGAGAACAGCTGCTTTAGCTAGAGACATTGTTTCTACAACTGTGTATGGGGATGCATTAGTAATCGGATGGAGATCAACATACATCTCCAACTCCTCCTCCTTGATGTCCAAATCTTCAAGTTTTACCCCCTTACCCAGTCCCGCCTTTGCAAAATGATGCGCCCTGAACCTCCGCATGATATCCGAACTTGTCATGGTTTTTTGTTTCGTAAATTTCTTTCCTTGGAGCAACACAAGAAGATGAGATCTCAAAACAAGTCCACACAACTCTGGAGCTTGTGAGAAAGGCGGCTCATCTATAACCGGAAAACCATTATGCTTTGTTATCCTCAATGCATGCATAATGTTCCCCACTTTTTCCACTCCACAAAATGTAATTAAAGGGCCGGAAACAACATCACTCGCAACCAAGTTCCTCATGTATGGTTCTGCATGAGCTTCCAAATAAGGCAACCCCTTCAACTTCACAATTTGGTCATAGACACCCTTGTTGAAACCATCAGCTACAGTTTTTGAAATAAGAAGAACGAGCATCACCAACGGCAGCATCAACAAGTTGTTGGTAAGTTCAAGAAGTATGACACAAATAGAAACTGTCATTCTCATGGTGCCACCAAGGAATGAAGCAGCACCAAGAAGTGCAAAAAGACCCGTGTCAAAATCAGATAGAGAACCAAGGAGGGTCCCGACAAGGCGTCCATAAGAAGCGCCGGCAAGTATGACTGGGATGAAGAGCCCGGAGGGAATAGCAATGCCATAAGTGATAACACCGAGGCAGTATATTGCGAAAAAGAAAATTAGAAGGGTCGAGAAATGAAATTCCTTTGTGGTGCCAGAGCTCAACAGGTTGCGGATTGCATCATCATTTGTGTTGAGAAAGAGAGAAGCCAGGTCGTTGTAATGGCCAGGAGGACACTGAAAATTCTTGAAGTTTCCGGAACGACCTACAGTTGGGCATTGGTCCTCCTCTAGGTAAGCAGGGCAAGGAATGCACTGTGTAAGCCATGGCAGGCCGTAAGAGCAACAAGAGGTCAAAACAGAAATAGTGACGACGAGCAGGATCTTGAATATGGGGCCTCTCCTGCAATTTATTCTTAATGAGCAACAAGAAAGATATACTCAAGTTTGTACACATAAAATTTTGCAATTGTAGCAGCATAATGAATAGTAGTTTGCAAGCTAATTTACAAACAAGGTAATCCAAGGATTGGGAATGAAATAGAATTTTGCTGAATTGACTGAGAAAGGGAAGTCAAAACAAAGTTGAGAAATCAGTAGACAAAATATTCATCAATATCTTTTCCAACACGTGAGTATTTGAAGTTAAATACAGATCAAAGTAAAGGAAAAAATTTCGAGCATACTCGTTGATGATGCTATACATGCGGAGGACCTTGTCCACTAGGTAATTGTAAAGGCTTCCTAAAAGGCCTCCAATAATGCCAAGGAAAATAACTGCAAGTAGGTCTGCGGTACTGTAAGTGTTTTTTGCAGAATTGACATCAAACATGATCAGACCACCTTGCCCAAACAATCCACAATTTCCACTTCGACAAAATTCTATGAAACCTCTCAAAACAACTGCTACTACAGCAGTGGTAAAAAATGTCCTCCAAAGAAGTGCACTCCGCCACCTTAAAAATTCAAATGTGAAACCAAAATAAACCAATGAGACTTATTTTTATGTGCTGTTATAAGTCACAGTGAAAATTGAACAACTAGGGAAAATGGGGGAACAAGAATATACCATGAAGCTGCTTCTTCAAGGGCGAAGAGGACCCCACCTACAGGGGCACGGAATGCTCCCGCTACACCAGCAGCTGCACCACATGTGATCAAATCCCTCCGGTCACGATCATTTTTGAAGTATCTGAGCCATCTCCAAGTCAAATGATACTTTCTTGAACCACCTTGTCCAAGTAAATTGGCTATACAAGCACCCGTGTGTACCATAGGTCCTTCCTTACCAACAACAAATCCAGCAGCAACAGCGAAAATGGAACCAAAAATCTGCCAAATTTGAATTGGTGCTCATTTCAGAAAAGGCATCACAATCAACGGCAAAACATTAAAATATTAGTTTTCTTCTAAGATCACCAAAAATCCCTTAAACTTTACATATTCACCAGTTCTATACTAGAGACAACAAGTCAGGAAACTCGTAAGAGATGACTATCCTATGCAGTTGATCTTGCTAATTTCTCATAGGAATACTAACCTTTACAAACAGGGTACTTGGAGCCAATATAGAATAGGCATCAACACCATTGAGGTATGCTTTCACCTCAGGTATACCTGAGCCTGCAGCTGCCGGGGAAAAGTAAACACAAAGTGTTCCAGCAGCAACAGCCAAACACATGTTGAAACTTATATTTGCTACAAAAGCCAGATAACACCTGCACTGGAATAAGCATCATTTTCATAGTTAATCAAAGAATTACAAACCTTGTAGCTTGTGAATCTCCTAAACAAAGTTGTTTCAAGAAGTAACTTCAATGAAGTTGGTAACTAGGCAACGTCTATGAGATACTAGAAAGCATATATCTAAAGAATTACATGACTATATATCTAAAGAATTACATGACTTACACTTATGAGATAATATTTAGGAGTTATATTAGGCTTACCTATTTTTAAGCATGAGATAGTTGACAAGCAAAAGTTTGTAACCAGCTATATTCTCAACAACAAAGTTATTGAAAACAGCCACGATTCCAGTAAGTAATCCAATAAGGAGCGAAAACGTCCACTTGAGGACGACATACTGAAATATCTCAACCTTCCTTCTTGTCCTCCAATCCTGCTTAAAAAGCTCGTTCTCAACAATCCTGCAAAAGTGCAAAAAAAATCCTTAACAAAACATTCACAGTTTCTTTCCATTTCTCCAATCTCCAAAGCAGCCAATACCACAGACAACAATTTACCCAATAACATTCTTGTCTGTACATTTTAAACACAAAACAAAATATCTAGTATTTCAATCAAAATCAAGATTTCTCTTATTTTCTTTCATTCTCTATACAATAGGAGGATGAAGCAATAAGAGAATAAATCAAAAACAAAAACCCACCAAGCGATCCAGATCTCTCTTTCACTTCATGTTTCTTGTGCTTACAAGTTAGATACAAGAACAAACATAACAAAACATCTCATTTGAGACCTTATATTTTTCTATTCTTCTCCTTTTTTCCACTTTTCTAAATATATAAAAGCCTCAAATATATATATATATATATAGTAGCAAACAAATGAAAGCAAATCCAGCATAAGATCCAAAACTCTCAATTTTTTCTTGCCAACCAAACAGGGGATTCATTCAAATATAACATATCAAAAGTGCCGAAAACACAAAAAAATAAGAAGAAGAAGAAGAAGAAGCATCACCCACGCATGTCCAAACTCCAAAAAGAAACAACTTTATAACAAATCATATATCGATAACAATTCTCATACTTTCAAACAGAAATTAAAATCTAATAAGATGAATAAAAAAAGAATTAATAAGAGTACATACTCATAATCAAGAGATTCAATAGGGCAGGTATTGGAACCAACAATGGCAATCTGGGAAGTAGTATTTGTCCTGTTCTTCACCAACAACGGCGTATTCAACATACCATTACCATATTCTCTGCCATGATCATCTGACAATTCTGATCCAACTCCCTCATAGTTCTTCTTCTCACAATTATTATTACAATAATTAAATCCTCCTCCTTCAGTTTCTATATCATTTTCCTCTCTCTTTCTACTTCCATCATCCATTTTTTTCCAAACAAAGAAAATGCTTCCCTCTGCAAATCAATCCTTCCTTAATTTTATACCAACAATTTCTCTAAAAGAATTTCATCCACAGAAAACTCTTCTGTTCTTCCCATATTTGCCTCTCTTTCTAGATTTCTTTGCTGTAAAACACTTGTGGGTCTATGAATGATTCTTGTTTCTTGCTGACGCTTTTGAACGTGAACAGAAAAGTACTTTAATTAATTTATAGCGTTGAAACGTATGAAACAAGGACAGATTTCCCCAATGACAAATCCATAAATAAATAAATTAATAAATATTAAAGAACTTTGAATTTTATCAATGAAGTTCAACCACGTGAATCCTTCTCTTCCATTTTTTTTTCTTTTCGTGAGGAAGACATTGAATAATGGCCATGAAAAGTTTCTATTAAAACATTAATTAAAAATCAAAAACTTAAAAAGGAAGCTTGATTTTCATTATATTTGGATAATCTGTCTGTGCATGGCATGTCAGCATCCCAAAATTTAGGCACAAGACCTGCTGTTTATTTAAAATACAAAATAATAAAATATATAAATAAATAGAATATTACACGTAAAATCAACCCAAGTAGTTCAACTACTTAACAAGACTATGTATGAAAATATGTACTGTAAAATTGAGGAATATTTTAGTCATTTTAAGAACATTAGAGACCTATTTAATATAACCATAAAAGTTATGTCTTTATTTAGAGAAAACAAAAAATATAGGGACTTACATTTAATTTTTCACTCATTTACATGAACACTTAACAATTATATAACACTACCTTAAGGTTACAAAACTTTACAGATATAACATTACTTTGTTAATAGGAGTATTTCATTGGTATCCATAATCTTTATGTAAATTAAATTTTTTCAAAAAAAAATGTCAATATCGTACCAATTTTACCACTGTCAGAGGAGATTGGTTTAGTTTTGGTAATTTGGCAATTATAGAAATTTGTAACAGAGAAAAAGAAATCTATTCGAATTATATAGAAAGTCCAGCTTACAGTCTAGCAGTGAATTAACTCAATTATTTTATTAATAAAGAATTTGGAATTGAATAATTATCATTCGAAATATACAAATAAATAATAAATATCAAAAAGACGAAAATTTCCACTGTCAATCTAAATTATGTCATTTATTAATATAAATAATACACATCTTATATTTTTACGGGAGTAAATAAAATTTTTACGAAAGTAAAAATAAAAATAAATTATTTTTTTGACATAAGTTAAAAAAAAACCAATATGGGGTAAACTAGGCTTGCAAGAGGATAATATAGCAAAAGTAAATGTTACACTAGATTTTAATGATTGGCACTTTCTGCCTTTCACTAGAAATTGTCTAAGCAAGTGTTGGGCACTCGCAATGGCATCATTTCCTCCCTCGCATTTCTAGGTTAGATAATGTTGTTCAACAGTGTTTTTCTTGGCAATTAGTGTTTTGGGTTAATGGTATTTAGATCCTCAAATTTACACATTTTTACAAAAAGAGACACAATTCTTTTATTTCTATCAAACAAGTGCTTAATCCTTATTGTTAAATTCCATATTTTCATGTTTTAAATTCAATATTAGGAAAGTATTTGATAGCTACTGCTTTGAAATCGTAATAAATATGAAGTAAAGGGTTCAATTCATTCCGGTTCCGATTGTTTGTAAGAACGAATTTTGTTATATATTAAATCTAACCATTTCTTAAGGATTGAAGTTAGAAGAAGTAAGAGGACCCGTAGGCTAAATTCAAAATACATGGGATGAAAAAGGGTTACTAGAAGAGTAGTTAGTAAACATTGATATGTACATGGAGAGGTAATGACATGTCTATGTATTTATGTATGTGTGTATTCCACGGGTAGCTTGATCTTATAGTATCGGTTGATGACTTTTCTGTTACAAATGCAAAATTATGTCATTATTTGTAAAAACATGAAAAATCGAAGATCCAAATATTATTCACAAAGTTGTGAGATTATAAAATCTCTTTTAGCTTTTTGGGCTTTTATAAAGGCCCAAGCCGACGTCAATTCCTAAGTTTCTAAAACAGTCATACTGAATCCACTCCTGCAACATCCTAAATACACCCCACCCATGGAAATACTTGTGTGAAGAAATGTTCCTTTCCTTGGTTTCAAATCCCCCGGCGGGAATCATTCTACTAAGCGGCGTCACTTTTACTTCTTTTGATTTCTTATTTTTTAATTTATTTTTATTTTTATTTTATTCCCAATTTGAAAGTCCAATTTCGCCTTGTTAGGACATTAAAGAAGGCTTTTCACCAACAGATCAAATGTAGTCTCCATCGATGTACTTTTTGACTTCCGTTCAGACAAATGCTGCCAAAAACCCAAATTGTAGGGTGGCAGGGACGCCAGGGGGTCAAACACTACGCGCACTACGACTGACTTACCACGAAGGCCGACACATATGCATACATACCACCGGCCGTAATGCGCCCCCCACTTTGCAGGTTCCGTCAGCGGCGTCATGATTAGGTCTTCCGGCATTTTTTTACCAACGGTCAAATTGTACGCTCACTTTATCAAGCCAACTGCACCAATATTAAATACTTTTAAAAATAAAATTATTCATATTTTTAAAAAATAAAATTTTTATTAAAATTATAAATATAATTTTTTTTCTTTATAATTTTTATATGAATAAATTTAAATCTCAAATAATATTAAACGTGATATTTTATAGTACAAAAATTTATTATTCATTGAATTTTAATTTAAATTTTTAATATATAAATTTATTTATAATTTAATAAATAATAATTTATTTATTTGAGAATGCATCGTACAGTACAGTGGATTCAATTTAATGTTATTGTTATGTTAAAATATTAAATATTATAAATTAATATTTAATTTAGTTTAGATGATTTCATCGTGTTTTATGTGCTTACAGAACTCTTGATTTCTTCGCGTGCACAAGGAAACTTTGTAATATCCATCGTTTACGTTTCTTCTTTTGTCCAAATCTCCCTCTACTTTTCTTCTCTTTTAATTTCCATGTTCAATCGATCAGTTTCTTTTTCAATCACCGTCTTCAACTACACCACTTACCCTTTACTCCTAAATCTCCTTCCCCAATCTAATCATTCCTTCTTTAATTTTCTCACCATTTTTTGTTTAATCGTGATCATTGTCTTCCAAATTTTAATCTTTAGGAAGGAGAGTTTAAAGAAAAGTGGTAGATACAAGTAGTGGATGAATGTTTACTGAAACTAATGTACAGACTTGTTCAAATAATCTAATTATTTTTTATTTTCTTTTTCTTCCTGGTTGATTCTCTCTGTTTCCCATTTTTAGACCTGAACCAAGAATCAATCTTGTTTTGTGTACTGGGTTTTGGAAAAAAATTGAATTTCGGTTCTGGGTATTTGAGATGGCGAGAAATAGAGGGGAGAAAGAAGAACCAGAGAAGTACGTGGGATTGCTTAAACTGGTGCAAATACTGTCGTTTTTAGTTGTTTTTGTTGCTGGAATTATCATTGGATTAGCAACAGGTTCACACATGAATCATTATTTCACATCACCGTCCCTGGTACTATCAACAAATCATTTAGCAGCTCTGAATTTTGAAAACAATAACTGCACGAACATTCAAACTTGTGAGAGAACAGATTACTTTGACTTAGAAAATTATTTCCATCCGGATAATTTGACCCATAAAATGTCAGATGATCAGCTATTTTGGAGAGCTTCAATGGTGCCTTCTAAAGACGAGTATCCATTTGCGAGAACTCCTAAATTAGCTTTTATGTTCTTGACGCGAGGACCGTTGCCGATGCTGCCTTTGTGGGAGAGGTTTTTCAAAGGGCATGAGAATTATTTCTCAATTTATGTTCATGCGCTGCCAGGGTACAAGCTCAATGTGTCAAAGGATTCTCCTTTTTACGGAAGGCAAATTCCAAGTCAGGTAAAGTTTTTTGCTTTTGGATTTGTTTTATTTATTGAAAAGTAAATGATACATGCCTGGTGTTATATGAGTTGTTAGTTTATTGTGGGTTAAATGTTTGTAAATTTGAGCGAGTTAGGTGAAAAGCAAAGTACAGTTAGATTTGAGAAGAATGGGCTTTGTTTTTCAAACTATTGCCAGCTTATATGAATGTAGTGGCAAACTTACCAATGAAGTGGATATTCGAGTGGAATTCTGACTGTTATGTATGAACACTGAAATACTAGTACTTCATAGTTCATCCCTTCTTACTGAGATCTTGCACTAGCCTCTGGCTGGTGCTTTCATGTTGTGAATATCTTTTACTGGAAGATGTTCTGAAATACATCTTTGATTTATGGTGATTTATGAAACTAAAAAATTTAAAACATCTACCTTTCTGTCCATATTGAGGCAGACTTCACAATTTATTGGATTGTTAGATATGAAGTCTTACATAAATGCTTAGAACCTTAAAGAGTATCCGACCATAATTCCAATCTAGGGAATTTCCTCATTATCTTGTAAGAAAGCAACGAAGAAGAATTTCATTAGAGAATCATCTAACATCTGCGGCATGCTTCAGATGGAAGAATCCTGTGAACAACATCGTCCAAAAGCTTCATTGTTGATGACTTACCGGCTCATCCCTATAAACTCACACCACACACAACAACTCAGGAATCATCTAGACTTAACAGTGTTCCCAAGGGAACCTATGATTCAAAGGGTAGTTGAATTTATTGTGTTAATAAAGAACACTTACGTCAAATTCTTTGAGTGAACATGAATTGATAGTTGTGGTGATTTAATTTGACTAATGTTGATTACACTTTATATTTTTGTTCTGCTTCACAAAAAGTTTATAAGCAGAAATTTCCGAGTTCTTTTTGCGTTGCTGTGTGCTTTATGTGGGATGTTTTGAAGCCTCTTCAATCTGGTCCTGCTCTTATTTTAAGTGATTGTCTTATTCTTATTAATGGGTGGTGTATCCATTTTATAAGTACACAAATTTATTTGTTTTCCTTACGAACTGTTCTTCATACATATCTTTAGAATGTTGCATGGGGAACAGTGGAAATGGCTGATGCTGAGAAGCGACTCCTAGCCAATGCCCTGCTAGACTTTTCAAATGAGCGGTTTATTCTTCTATCTGAGAGCTGTATCCCAGTCTACAACTTCCCAATTGTCTACAAGTGTCTCACGGGTTCATCCCACAGCTTCATCGAGTCATATGATGACCCCTCGCGATCTGGACGTGGCCGCTACAACCGCAGGATGCATCCTGATATTAAAATCTATGATTGGCGGAAAGGGTCACAATGGTTTGAAATGCACCGGAAGGTGGCCATTTATATCGTCTCGGACACCAAGTACCTTACCTTTTTCAGAAAATACTGTAAGCCTGCCTGCTATCCCGACGAGCATTACATTCCAACTTATCTAAACATATTCCACGGATCACTAATGGCAAACCGGAGTGTGACATGGGTTGACTGGTCGATGGGGGGCCCACATCCGGCTATATATAGGAAAGAGGATATTACAGAAGGCTTTATACAATCTATTAGGAACAATAACGGGTCATTGTGTTCGTACAACGAGCATAGAACAACTAGGTGCTATCTATTTGCTCGGAAGTTTGCTCCAAATGCACTAGAGCCATTGCTTAACATCAGCTCCGAGGTAATGGATTTTTGACAAATTTTTAAAATTATTTTTTAAGCTCAAATATTTTCTAAATTTTGATAGGATTGAATCCATCTTATTGTTTCTGCCAAAAAGAAAAAGAAAAAAGAAAAAGTATACAGTTTTGTGTAGAGATTTAAGGTTGGTAACAACAGTGACAGTTGCAACTTTATTGACAAATTTTGAGTGGAATTTTGCTAAAAAAAAAGGCACTAATATATAAATTTTACATTCGTTTGTGAGAATTAAGCAAAGCAAAAGAAAAAGCACTAATATATAAGTTTTACATTCGTTTGTGAGAATTAAGCAAAAAGATTGACCACGTGAATGACTTGAGAAATTGTGACATAAAAATTCTCAAATATGATATATTACGTCATTTTTATGCGCATATATATATATATATACATACATATATAGTTTGAAAGTAACAAATTATAATACTACCATTACAAGAAAATTTAATATTGAATTTGTTAAAGGGTTCTATCCAAACTGTTTTATTCAAGTCTTTCTCATTGTCAAATTTGATGTCAATCTAAGTATTCTCAATAAACATAAACTAGCATACACCAAATATAAGACCAGGGGAAACATAATGCTGCATTGTCTTCATAATTCCTTCAAGTTCCATTCAAGTTGAGTTAGAATCCATAATCATGATCCATCAAATAACTACTACCAGAAACCCTAAGTGGGGCTATTCATATTAAACCTGTAATGCGAAACTTTCCACTCTGTACAAAACTTAATTATTCGCTATCCACGCATATGAACCGCATAAATATCTACTGTTTGAAATCGGCACGGTAGTTCTTTGTCAGTTAGATATCTGCCAAAAATACGGGGGGATCCAAGATACAAAATAATAATAATAATAATAAAATCATCGTGAACAAAGCATGAATTAACAAGAATTTTAGACTATGGAAAATTGCCGAGCTAAATCTAACCCATTATTATACTCGTAAATTTTGCCCCTAGAACTGCAGCAGAAACTGAAACTCAACCTATAACAATGATGTAAGCAGTTTTCTCGGCCAAATTAAACCATAAAATTCAGTGATTTGACCATTTCATCTGTCACTCCATGTACATAAAAATCAAGCTGCTACCTGTTGGTGATTTTCTTGCCATTCAACAGGTTGTGATGGATTCTGTTCTACTTCTTTCGGAGGTCCGACTGGTGACGGCTCAGCCACTTGAGACCATGACTGCTGATGGCCCATTATTTGAGGTTGGCGGTATTGCTGCTGACCCGGCATTTGCGAGGGTGCTGGTTGTGGTTGTCCCATCATATGAGGCGTTACATTTTGCTGCCATCCAGTCGAGACCCATCCTGACGCTTGATAAGATCCCAAAGGCTGCTGTCCCCCAGTTTGATAAGATCCTAGAGGCTGATAGCCTCCTGTTTCATATGATCTTAGAGGCTGATGGCGCCCCATTTGATTGTTTTCTAAAGGCGGCTGTCCACCAATTTGATTGGGTCCAAGAGAGTTCTGTTCCGCCTTCTCATGCAATGAAAATGGCTGCTGTCCTGCCATTTTGTTTGATTCAAATTGTTGCTGTCCTGCCATTCTATTATATCCAAGAGGCTGCTGTCTGGACGTTTGACCCTGCTGTCCCATCATTCGAGGTAGTCCACTTGACTGAGGGGATGAATGAGATGCGGCATATCCCCACCTCTCTGCATTCATAAGTCTCTCAATCTCCTCAACTCGACCGGCCTTCCCAAAAGCTTCATGTACAAAATCCTGCAGACCAGGGGTAACACCAATACTGTGCATCAGCATCTGATCAAGCATATCCCTGCTAGAGTGCAAAAAACCTTCATTGCACAACCCCCGAACCACAACATCGTATATCAAGAAATCTGGTTTAGGATCTTTCTCTCCCATTTTTGTCAAAATTTGCGCGCACTCTGCAACCTTGCCCTTGCTAATGAACTCACTGAACACCCTAGTCCCAAAACTCACAACCACCCTCAAACCAGACTCAACCATCCTGTTAAACAACTGCAAAGCATCATCGATTCTCCCCACTTTTAGATAAGCATCAATCAACGTCTTAAAAGTTGTGACATCAGGTGTCAAGGACTTAGTGGACAACTCTCCAAACAGCTTTTCTGCCTCGTCTAGTATTCCGTTCTCACAAAACCTTGCTATAATATTATTAAACCCTGCAACGTCCATCGCAAAAGGCTTGGATTTTGGATGCGTTCCCGCCTTCTTAAACATATCAATAGCTTCTGAAAATTTTCCGATCCTAAAGCATTCATTAACCATAATGTTAAAAGTATCCGAATTCACTGCCTGGATATTAGGCGGCTGATGATTATCCAACATCTGCTCAAACAAAGCTTGTGCTTCTGCTTTCTTCCCATGTTTGAGCAAAACCTCAAGAAGGGTATTACACGTGGCCGGCGTCATCCTAAAATTCCTATCCAACAACGACTTATACGACTCCATAGCTTCTTTCTCTTTCCCCTGATTAAACCACCACTCCATATAAGTGGCATTTATAACACCATCGTAAACCAAACACCTTTCTTTCAACTCATCAAACAACTCATTAGCCTTCTCCAAATTACCCAAATTCAGAAACCCAGATATCAAATTATTGTAAACCATCGAATCTGCACCTTGCCCTTTACTCAACATCTCTCTCAACAAATCTACAGCCTGACCAATTCGACCCGCATCAATCAACCCTTTCGTCAAATGCCTATAAGTAACAGCACTAGGACTAAAAGGCGCCGATTCAATAATCCTCGTATAAACTTTCAAACCCTCATCCACTCTACCCTCATCACAGTGTGTGTTTATCAAATTATTATAAGACACAACATTCGGAACAATATCGGCTTGCTCAAAGAAAAACGCAAACAAAGCAACAGCATCGTTATACCGTTTCGCCCGATACATAGCAGCAATGATCGCATTGCAAGTGAATACAGTAGGGCGTGTCTTCGAGAACACAGCCTGACGCGCCAAATACGATGCAGCATCGAGGTCACCAGCACGGATGAGCGACTGAACGCGATTGTGAAGGTTGAGACGAGGGCCAACAAGGGCCGAGGTGGAGTCAGGGAGACGTGGAGCGTTGGGATCACGCATGGGGGGATATGTGGGGTTGGGACGAATAGCGTGGAGTGGCGGCTCGATCCGAAGTCGGCGTTTTCGGCGGCGGCGTTCGGCTGCAGCCTCTTCCGCTAAGGAGTAGGCGTAGCCACGAGTTATAGGCGAGGAGGAAATGGGATTATTATTGTTGGGCTGCGGGTTAGGGTTGTGAGAGTGGGAATCGGATTGTGGGTAAATGTTAAAAGTGGGGTTGTGGAAGTCACGAAAGAGGGCGACGGCGGGTAGACGGCGGTTGTCGTGGCGGTTGTGGCGGAGGTTGCGTGGTACAAGGCGGAAGAGGGACATTTTTCTTTGCGCGAGAAAGGGACAAAAACCCTAGAAATTACAGAAAGGTAAATGGCTTAAACCCCGAGGAGAAATGTGGCTTTGGCGAAGAGATGGAATTTTTTCTTATTTTCCTTTTAATTTCAATATGTTTGACTAATAACATTTGCGTCCCTATAGTTTTATAATTTGACAAATAAAATATTACCTTCCAATTTATAACAAATAAGTCCACAGTTGATCTTAATAAAATAACCAAATTATTCTTATAATATAAAATTTTGATCATCACAACACATACTAAATATTTATTTGAAGTGATGTAAAACTCATTAATTGAATAAAATTTAAATATTAAATAATTTTTAAAGTTATAAAAAATTTACCAAATTAAAACATTTAATGATGAAAATTATATAAACAAAAATTTTATTTAAGAAGTACGACATTATTAGATCATTTCAATATGAATTAGGAGTTGATTTGTTGTAAATGGAAAACTATATCTTATTTGTTAAAAACTACATGGAAGGGGATCCGGATGTTATTATCCCTTTACTTATTATTTATTACATATTATATGGGCCTTTAGCTTAGTAAGAAGCCCATTAAAGTAGTTTCTATTTACTCATCATGAGGTCTCAGAGATTCTCCCATAAAATCATAATAAATCTCAAACTGTTTCGGATTGGAAAATACTGAAAGTATTTACAAGAGTTATCAACCCACAAAACATATTTACATTGTTTTGTACTCAAAACAACAGCATAAATTCCAAAGGATTCACATCACTCTAAAATTTATGAATGAAGCAGCCGCAGGGTGAAATCTTGACGAGTCACTGCATGTTGGAATAAGAAATTATCCACATTTGCTATGAAACATCAGTTTTTTGCAGACCATGAAGTGCTTTTAAATAAGCAGTTCTGAGATGTTCAGCATCGTCTCAGATAGAATTGTATAAGTTGTAATGCGTGTATAAATATCTATTGTTGTGTATTGAGTGTTGATCAAACCTTGTTTGATGCTTCATGAACTCAATGAGTTATAGAATTAATGAATAGTTTGGTTTGTCGATTGTTGGTGTGGATCGATCCAACATTTGTCCTTGTCGACAGCATTTTTCCATCTTTTCCGGAAGATCTGCATTTCGATGAAGGACTGCCTTCGGACCTGCAAACACATTTTTTACCAAGTAAATAGTTCCAATAATAATAGTCTGAGGTCACGTTGAACTTAGGAGGCGACCGCTTGAATGAAATGTTTATTTTTCATTCATGGCATCTAAATTTAATTTTCTTGTTGAATAACAAACATATTTAGCACATCTGAATGTCTGAAAATAAATCACGGTCAGTATCTAGTTAAAAGAACAAACAGGGCCTGGGGATTTGATTCTATACATGTGCAGAAAGAGCAAAATTTGTAGAAATTGCTTTTTATAACAATAAAGCAAGCTTACCTCGGGTCGATTGTCGTATTGACGGGATTGAGACGGTGCCTGCAATTCCAAAGAAAACGAACACCATTATGCACATATTAAGAATGTGCTGCAAGGCAAATGAAGTTTGAAGTACATACCAATGCCTCCAACTTTGGAAATTGCCCCCGATTGGACAAAGCCTGTCCAACAAGTGTGAAAAGCAAGACGGGTTAGAGATTTCTCCTTGTTTGAGCCAAGAGAGATTATGATTCAATATTCACATTTTATGTCTCAACTTTATAATATGTTGATCACTACATGAATGTAAACTTGAGCCTATTACATTATTTCGTAATTAGATGGACTCTCAAGATTCTGCTATTGACGTGAATTCAAGAAGTACTTGCCTCAGGTTCGGAAGTAGTGACACCAAGTGTTGGAAGACCGAGATGGACTATGTACTCAGAGTCAACCACGCCGACATTTTTGGTTCGATCCCCCTGAAAATGACAATAAAAAGTCATTGGTACTGCTCAAAGAACAAGAAATTGAAGTTATTGGATTGGGAAAGTTACTTGTGCACAGTAGCCAAGCTGCATATCCAGGCCCCATGCATGGATCAAGTCATTCTGTCAGGGAAAGTAATTAGAGAACAATCACAACGAGCTAAGAGAGGCATAGATATGGCAAACGGAATACTAATCTTCTGCCATCCAAAAGCAAGATTCTAATTGAGTGACTAATTACAAAATATAGTTTACTGAGAACTCAGCCAACAAAAAAAATCTTAAATATTAATTTTATTCAATCGAATTAGCAAAAAACCCAGGCCACTATGCTGCCTATAACTGTTTTAAGTGCCATCTTACTCACTATCCACATTTGTGGTAGAATTCTCATTTCGACAAGCAGTCGCCTCCTAAGTTCAAATTGATCAACAACCCATCCATTCTGCTCCCAATATGGTTGTGGGTACTAATTGGTCCAACATGCAAGAGTAACACCATTTGGGGTGGTCCCAAGGGTCTAGGTTTTATGTGAGAGAAGTTTGGTTTATTTATCGTAATTAGGAAATGAAATGCAAATGTTCCCAATTTCTAAGTTAAATGAGGGTCTTAACCTGGATCATATACCATGCACATCTCCAAGCAGCTCTCGAAAAGACTGGTGCCATCATTTCTACCCATCTGCATAACGAATTTAATTAATTGTATAAGAACAATAATACTTCTCTGCTCTGCTAATAATTATTCTTGCCATCCAGTACAAGAAATGGAAGAAAAAAAAGAAAACAGAGTGATAGTCTACCCTATGCACGGAGGAGCAGTGCTGTTATCATCGCACCTTCCACTGCCTTTAAACTTATACATCCTCCTGTTAGAAAATTAAAATTGAGATGGTTGAAATAATCAGACTCAATAGTGGCAAAAATATGGTTAATTGATACAATGCCTATAAAATGACAACTACACATTCATTACAAACAACACTTTACAACAATATTGGCATATATCGTGACAATTATATCCCAATAATATTTCTGGCTTAATATCGTGTATGATGACCACACATAAGATCATTTTGCTACTGCAAAAAGTTTGTGGAGCCCGACAAATTCCTCTCTCCAGCCTAACAACTCATGAAATTTAAGGGTTGGAATTGTTCACTTAATAGATTATGCAAAGAGAAGCTTATAGTATTAAAATGAAGTAGATTTATTCAAGCAGATTCACTAACTTGACACGAACCTGTGTGCTCTTGAATTTCGTCGGCGTGCAGTAATCAGATGATGTACCTCCGACTTAACAGGATCAAGTGCTGGCTGGGATATCTCAAGTCCCTCGTCTTTAACAATGGACAGATATCTGCAAAAGATTCAGTCTTCAAGATTTGAAGTATAGCTCCATTAACCACTAAACACAAACACAACCACTTGTATCCATTGGTATTTAAGATTTTCAAAATCTTAAGCACAAATTTGATTGCAAAGATATTTTTACATGCAAGTAAAAGGACAAAAATTACATTAAAAAAGAAATTTCAAATGCCATTGTGACTCATGATTTGAGGAAATTAATCAAAATTCTTCATAAGCTCAAACTGATGAAATTCAAAGTACCAATTTTTGCGGGGATAGTTTTCAAAATACCAAAGTCAATTAAGAAAATTCAAATAAATCATGCTTACCGTCCTGGATTAAAATCCTCAACTCCAATATCTTCATCCCAGAGAAATACATAATCATACTTAGCAACAATATCAGGATGCAAGAAACGTTTTGCAAACCACCTATTACATAATAAAGCACTGGATATTCAGAAATTCACCATGAAACAGACAAGCCCGTCAAACCTAGGAAAAACAACAATTCCTGATGAACTGACATTACCATTTTGTTTGATTCACTGCTGATACATGAATGGCAAGATCACTCCATTCTAAATCTTTCCATTCATCCACAATGCCATCGTAATGAAAAAGCATCACAATGAAATCTTCTGAAGGAAACTGCAACAAGAAGAGGGAAATTAAGCACAAATCTGATAAGATATTTGAAAAGCAAAAGACGCATCGTCAAAGAGGCTAAAACCTTTTTAATAATTCGTTCCACTATTTTCTTTTGCTTAATTCCAACTGCAATGGCCAGCAAGTTCATTGGACGTTCGGGATTGTTCTGACACAGAATTTTGCAAAATAATTATTGCAAAGAAAAGCAAAGATCCTCACCAAAGCTGCACATAAAATTGAATATCCTAACTACATCCTGCACTCTAAATTATGCATACGTAAAATATGAATCTTCCATCATGATCTTGACTGTCATTGCAACATCATGGCATAGGGTTGATAAAATTTGCATATATGTTAATTATTTATGACACAACAAAACAAACTGACAGCAACAAACAAGTCAGAATTCACAGAAAAAAAAAGCGCATGTTATTTTACCAACACACTGGAAGTTTATGTGCCAAGTACTTAATAAACAATCTTGGATAAATATTAGACATTAACTCTTAACATATGAGCTATATGTTCCTTGCAAATTTGCAATTTGCAATAGTTATTCAGTATCCCAACAATGGCTTCACATACAAGGTTTGCTGATGATGTCCATAACGGCCGCATTTCCAAATTTGATGTTTTGGAAATTATTCCTTGTGGTAATGCCTCAGTTCCAGGAAGCTTGCATACATTCTAAGTAGAAGAGATTTAAAGAGAGAAATCAGAAACCAGTTTCGGGTAACTTTATCTGCCAAAACAAAAGGAAACTTTCAATTTTTTCCCTCTTTTGCTACAAAATACAAACCTTGCAAGTGTTCGGTATTGCATTCTGCCTGCTATTAACAATTCCCCATCTCATAAGTCTCTGCCCAAAACATTTGCACGGTACATCTTAATTGGTAAAATCTAATCATTTAGGTCGACATGTCCATTTAAGATTTAAGCTTCTGTCGAATACAAAAGTTCTAAATGAAACTAATGCAAGAAAATTCAAAGCTCAATGACAAAAATTTAGTTGAATAGAAACTCACTTCCCTGTGTTCTTTTGCAACAAATGCACTTCCAATGAAGCATACACTACAAATCAAAGAAACTGCAATGAAAAGACTGCAGAGGCATGACCTACTTGGCAGATCAGACAGCGGAGAAGCCTGAAAGGAAACACAGAAAGATATCGTTGCATTTTTGTTGCACAATGGGATAAAGATTCAGTCAGATGGTGGAAAAAAAAGGTCCTAAAAATCATAGCATTTTTTCAAAGATAACCAATAAATTAGCTTGTGCTGCAATACATCAATTTTTCTGTCAACATAATACCCAAAATAAACAACTTATTTTAATCAACGAAGCAGAAAGCATCACTCAAATCATTGCATGTCCACAGTGCAGCAGCATGCAATCGCGGCAACACCAATTTGAAATTCAAGAGATGGAAAACTCGCAAGGGAAAAGATTGTAATGAACTGAAATACATAAGTAATCTGACACATGTGCCTAGATCATGGCACTATTAACATATTATAGCCAAAATGCAAGCCCAAACTTGATTGGAAAGAAGTGAAATTGAGAAATCATATATTAGTTCAAACCATTATTTTTTAAATAAATGAATGGCACCATAAGAAAAAATAACCAGAATACAATCAGTGTTTCAATTTCCTTTCTTTTGCTCTGTTTTCCCACCAACCAAACCTAGTCTTCCAGTAATCACGGCCCCCACAAGCCTCCCCATCACCCAAACCCCCCCTCCCCCGCAAAAGAAGAAAGAGAGAGCTACTAATTACCAAAATTATAATTTTATTCCCTCCAATCCAAAAAAAAATATGAGTCTTTATATATTGTCAAATACTAGACATAAACAGTGCCAAGGACCAAAAATTACAAGAAAACAACACGAATACCCAGTCGATATTAAAATTTCATATGATTTTTTGCCTCCAGCAAAACAGAGTATTTGATATAAAGATTCTTTGGAATAACTTAGTATTCTCTCTTTGATCACTGGCTAGAAAACAAACAGAAGAATTTCCCAGGAGCTGAACAGAAGGATAACCATTTCCCAGCAACCAAACGCAGGAAGAAGCATTTTCCAGCAAACCAAACAGAACGAAAAGCATTTCCCTGAAATCAAAAAGCAAGAAGAAGCAACCAAACAGCACGAAAAGCATTTCCCTGCAATCAAAAAGCAGGAAGAAGCATTTGGCAGCAACCAAACGGCACGAAAAGCATTTCCCAGCAATCGAAAAGCAAGAAGAAGCATTTCCCAGCAACCATGCAGTGGGAAAAAAATTTAATTAATTCCAAAAATAAACAGTAACAATTTCTTTCCATTCGGGATTTTCGCTTCCCTTCCCCTGTAATAATAAATATAAATGAAACAACAAACAAACAATCACGAATCATTCATTACTCATCATATCCCTCAGAGTTCTTATCAACTTGCGTAATATAAAATAAAACTAATAAAAAGTAATCAAGTTCATAGAAACTCAAACTCAAGTAGAATCGCAAGAAAAAAAAACCCAAAACTGAACTATATATACAATATTCAGAGAGCTTACAAAACTGAGAGACTTCATTGTTGCAGAAGAGCTCCAAAGCAAGAAGCTAAACCCAACAACAATAACAAAGAAGCAGGTGCTTAAAGAAAAAAGCACCTTTGTTTTAATTTACTTTTCAGCAAGAAAAAGTGTACGGGTAAAGAAAAGAATGAGAGAAAGTTTCAAGTAGAAAGAAAGAATAGAATCCAGCGGGATAGAAAGTTGAAAATGGAAAGCCAAAGAGTTCCTCAATCCGGCGTCGTATCCCAAAGCAAAATGCAGATGCAACAGTCTTTAAATTTGTAGCAACACTAACCAAAACCCAACAAAAAATGTGTTCGAAACGACAGGAGGAAGAGGAAGAAGAAGTTTGACTGCCGTTATGATTGGTAATGTTCGTTGTGTCTCTGATGTCGTTTTACCTTGTGGGTTTTGTCGTTTTGAGTTTCCAAAATGTAAAACGGGACACAGTGGTTGTTCTTATGGGAAGAGCGTGGTAGACGTGGGCAAATATGTAAAATTAATCTTCGCGGGTGTAAAATTTATATGTACTCGCTCTGGTCTCTGAACACGTCTCACTGTCGATTATTAACGATGCGTAAATTAACTTTCGGATCCCTAATGTTTTAAAATTTTATAAATAAAGATATAATTAATATATTTATATCATATAAATCCCTCTACTTTTAAAATGATTGAAATACTATCTATCTAAACTATAACCGATCAAAATTCTACCTTACAATGCCAATTTATTCATTTTAATAAAATATAAAATTTTACTTAATAATCAATATAATTAAACCAATTGAATTGAGTCGAATAATAACATAGATGGCCCATTAAGCAGGCTTTGTGGGCCGCCACAAAAGACAAACCAGATTGGGCGACGGGATTTCGACATTGAAGGCCCAAATGATACCTCTGGCGGGATCGGATTTTCCCGAGAAAATCAATTTCTCCGCGAAAATGTTTAAACCCTAAACAGAACATCACCAGGCTCAACTGCCCATAGAAGTTCTCAAAATCATGCATAGACCTCTGTAAGTACAAATTCATGTCTTACCTCACCCGTTTTATACGACATCGTTTCATCGAGCACTAACAAAGTTCGTTAATTTTACAGATTGAGGACTCCATTCCGGTCAATCGCTGACTCTTTATGTAAATCAAAGTTACATGAACAAGCAAGTCTACTCATTTATCCGTTTCGAATTTTTTTTTATTGGTACGTTTTAAAGCTTCTATTATGTTATTTACTTTGCAAGAATCAATGCTGTTATAGGGCCGAAGAAATGCTGCTGAAAGGCTCGAGTTCTCTCGAATTCTTACGACATCATTGGGTAATAATTTGCTGCAAAATTTGATATGATATGTTCACATTATGAGTTCTTATATGTTTAAAATGTAATTGGGTTTATTCTGTTGGTATGCAAGATTATGTTAAACGTGTAAGTTGATAAATTCAGGCTACAAGTTTTTCGGACATGGTGAAGAGTTGACTTCGAAGTCGATGCAGATGCAAATAGTTGATGCACTTCGCCGGGGTGAGAGAAGTAGAGCTTCTAATTTGCTTTTGAATCTTGGCCGTGGAAATCACTTGTTGGGAGCTGCTGATTTCTTTCATATTCTTAACTACTGTGCGAGATCACCTGATCCTCTGGTAAGCTGAAAGAAATTCTTTTTAGTTTGGTTACACCTATGCTTGTGTTTGTATTTAGTTAGTCTTACTTAGGACATGGTTAATTCACTTTAGTTGGAAAAGATGTGATGCGGATATGAAGCACATTTGGCAGCTTGTAAAAATAGTTTTATTGCAAGTTTGATTAATTTGCCAGAGGAGCAAGCCATCAATATGTTGTCTACTTAGAAGTTGTGCTCATTCTGTGGAGAGTTTGAAAGGAGAAACTAAACAGATAAATTTGTTCAAGGACATTTAAACTTATTCAGAGGAATACCTTTTAGTATGAATTGGCTAATGACTCTAAGTATTGCAGCAAATGATATGAATTGTACTATAACTGAAAATTCCGACATATAGAGTGATTTAGGACGAGTTCTTTTGGCTGTAATATTTATGAAAGTTTTCTTCTTTTGGGTGCAGTTTGTCATGGAGACCTGGAGAATGATGGAGGATAAAGAGATTGGCTTGAATAACACATCTTACCTACTAATGATGCAAGCTCTATGTAAAGGAGGTTACTTGGAGGAGGTATAAACAGATGTATTATACGAAAGTATTTTTCTTTATTACTTTCCTGTTATATATCAGACTAGAGTCGGGCATTTACTCTGATTTTTTAAATATGTCATTATCAAGAGTAGAATATGGAAATTTAAGTATCTGATTGACTGATTGTATCTTGGAATAATTGATGATTATCTATACTGGAAAAACTAAGTTTTTTTTCCTGAAGTAACAGCCGGCATATTTTGTTGGTCCCGAATTCCTAAGAAAACTATCTGCAGATTGTGGTAAAAAAATTAGTTATGTCACCCTAAGCCTTGCATTAAGATGTGTCAATTAATAGTTTCGCGTTCTTTTCTTTTTGGTCCCAACTGTTATAATCACGAGATAAACTTCTGTTATGGTTTTGTGCTGTGCTTTGTTCAGGCATCTAATCTGATTAATTTTCTTGGAGAAAGTCATGGCATTTATCCCATTTTGCCCGTGTATAATTGTTTCTTGGGGGCTTGTGCAAAAATGCAAAGTATAATTCATGCAAACCTATGTTTGGAATTGATGGACTCACAGATGGTGGGGAAGAATGAAGTTACATATACAGAGCTTCTCAAGGTTTGTAGAGGGTATTGATCTCAGTTTGTTATTATGCTCAAGAATACGGATATCTTTAGTACAATTATGAGAGGAGGCAATTAATTTTTTCCTTTATTTATTTGTAACTTTTGGATGGTAATTTTCTTTTTTCTTTTTTTAAATTTCATCTGACATTATTTTGTTCCGCTCTCTGCATAGCTTTTCTCCATAATTTCCCCCTGCAATGTGTATAGTTTTCAATTCAGCAACAACTTATCTTTACAAATTTGTTTCACTTGCATTACTTGTAAAGTATGGAGGATCAATCTAAAGTAATTATCTAAGTTCTTACAATTATATTTATTGTTGTTTAATTTTTTAAAAAAAATTATTTCAGCTTGCAGTTTGGCAGCAAAATCTGTCTGCAGTCCATAAAATTTGGGAAGACTATATTAAGCACTACAGTCTGAGCATATTTTCACTGCGGAAGTTTATTCGGTCCTTTACAAGGTTGAGGGATTTAAAATCTGCGTACAAATCGTTGCAACATATGGTAGCTTTAGCCATGGCAGGAAGGCTTTATATTAATAGGTCTTCTGAAGGAAAGTTGTATTCTTCCAGATTGGATATCCCTATACCTTCAAATGTTCAATTGAGCCCACCAAGTGTCAGGCTTGAGGAGGGTGCTCATGCTGTTGCTTTGAAAACTGACACTTGCATCGGAAACAATGAGCAATGCATTTCTCTTAACTTGGGAATCAACAAAGCTGAGAGTTTCAAAATAGGTATAATGAATGAATTTAAAACCTTGCCTGCTATGAAGGTCTTGAGATGGTCTTTCAGTGATGTAATACATGCATGTGCACAAATGCAGAACAGTGGACTAGCGGAGAAGTTAATGGCGCAGGTAGGAATAATCTCCCATTTCTTTCCCTACCTTGTAAGCTTCTTATTATGGCATGCTGTAGTCATATGATACAAGAACTGAATTGAATATAAAATTCTGAAATGAAGATTTTATTCTGTCCGGTATTCTCCTCTGACAAGCAAAAGCCTTCATTGAAGTTGAAAATAACTAGGTACTGTTTTATTCCATTCATAAATGCATTTTTACAAGCTTTGATAGCATTGATGGAAATTTCTGGAAAGTTTTGTATTGTTTATGTGTTTCACATCATACCATGTTCAACTCAAGTTTGATTCTCAGAATATGTTTGTGGTGCTTGTTTTGTTACATTTTTCTTTTTTGTTGTGTATCCAGTGACCACTTCCTTCAGAGCATTAACAATGTGTGTACTAAAAGTAGGAATTTTTTCTATTTAGATGCAAAATCTTGGATTGCAACCATCAAGCCATACATATGATGGCTTTATTAGAGCTATTGTTTTTGATAGAGGTTTCACCAACGGAATGGAAATGGTGAGTTTTATTGGCTAAAGACATATGTCAGTCATGTTTAGAACTTTTTTTTCTCATTTTTTTTTGATAATTTGTCTGGTTCAGCCTTTTTTTCAAATTGTTTGTAAGTGCCTTTGATTTCAACTTGTTTTGTTTGTCTTTCTACAGCTAAAGTTAATGCAGCAGAAAAACTTAAAGCCATATAATTCAACTCTTGCAACGCTTTCAGTTGGATGCAGCAAAGCTTTAGAACTGGACTTGGCTGGGGTTCTACTGGACCAAATTTCTGACTGTCCCTGTCCTCAACCTTTCAATGCTTTTCTTGCAGCATGTGATGCCTTGGTATGTTAATAATTCTAGCCTTAAATCAATGCACCACAATTCAGTTCCTTGTCAGATTGGCTTCTCTGAATGAGTAGAACTTCCACAAAGGGTACATGAAAGGAAATATGTGTTCATGTCTGGAGAAATAAATGAGGAGTAGACATATCAAGTAAACTTTATATTAACATAGGGCAGACAAATACCAGAATTATCATGACTTGTGTTTTTAATACTTGATCCTTTCCCATTCTTGTTTGTTCCAATGACAGTTTATCCTGCTGAATTTTGCAGGATCAACCAGAACGTGCTGTTAAGATATTAGCTAAAATGAAACAATTAAAACTCAGGCCCGATATCAAGACATACGAGCTGCTGTTTTCATTGTTTGGTAACGTTAATGCTCCATATGAAGAGGGCAATATGTTGTCACATGTAGACTCTGCAAAAAGAATAAATGCCATAGAAATGGACATGGAAAAGAATAATGTTCAGCACAGTCATTTATCAATGAAGAACTTGGTAATTTCCTGCCTTCTATTTTCTGTTTCTTTTCAATTATTGATGAATGAATTTGGTTCAACTACTTAAACTTCAGACCAGGATATCATTTTGATTTATTTGTGTATTTCTTATGGAGACAGAAAGAATTCATTTATTAAGTGTAATCTGTGAATTTATTTGGTTTTTGGACTAATAACTGTTTCTTTATTTGATGTTTTTAAATTATATGAACTATAACATTTTATTTACTTCTTGACATTGAAGCTTTACCATTTGACCTTTTTATTTTTTGCTGAGAACCTCAGTACGAGTATGATATTCTTCCTCTTTTTTATTCTCTTTCGAGGGTCTCTTCAGCTTACAGCCCTTGGAGCAGAGGGAATGATAAGAGAGCTGATCCAATATTTTCATGTGGCAGAGAGCCTTTTCCGTCACAGTGACAATTTTGTGGGAACACCCATCTATAATGCAGTGCTGCATTCACTTGTCAAAGCTCAGGAAGTAAGTGCTTCCGGTGCTGTAATTGTAGTCTGCAATTTCTGCTCCATGAGTTGTAGGTTTATACAATCATGTATTTTGACTAATAATTACATTAAACTTGACATGCAGAGTCACAGAGCAATTGAAATGTTTAAAAATATGAAATCTTGTGGTGTCCCACCAGATGCTGCAACTTACAATATAATGATTGATTGTTGTAGCATTATAAAATGCTTCAAATCTGCCCTTGCTCTAATTTCCATTATGGTGCGTGATGGGTTTTATCTGCAGACAATGACATATACTGCTCTTATAAAGGTATTCTTTAACTAGTGCAGTGATGTATTGAGTGTTATTAATTCATATACTGCAATTTCATCTTTTAAAAATTTTTGAACTAAATGAAATAAGTTATTGTCACTAGTGCTTGTGGAAAGCTATTACATATTGTTAGCCTTTTTTTGGCAGATTCTGTTGGAATATGAAGATTTCGATGAAGCATTAAACGTACTGGATCAAGTTAACTTGGAAGGGATTCAACTTGATGTTCTGTTATACAATACTATTCTTCAAAAAGCATGTGGAAAGGTACTGCTTTCATGTTTCCTCTTTCTTCGTCACTCTCTCTCGCCTCTCGCACACACTTTTAGAGGTTGAAAATATAAGTTTCTCTTTCATTTCGATGAGTTCAAAAGATTATATATAGTCAAAAGTAAATAAGAAATGAATTGTTAGAAGACATTTACTTTCACCACCATTTTAATTCTCACCTCTTTATACAGAAAAAGGAAATGAAAAAGTTTTGGACTATATTAATTGCTTGAAGCTTGAACCTGGTGCACATTTCTGGGATTGTTGGGAATTTTTTATGCAAACTAATGGTAGATTTTATGCACATCAACTGTGTGCATGCTTATTTTCACACAGCCCCAAACATACTGTTAACGTTACCTTTTGCCTCGTTTATGAATGGATGACAGGGAAGGATCGATGTAATTGAGTTTATTATCGAGCAGATGCACCGAAACAAAGTCCAGCCAGATCCATCAACCTGCCATTATGTGTTTTCAGGATATGTGGACCGTGGTTTCCACAGCACAGCAATGGAAGCATTGCAGGTTCTGAGTATGCGAATGCTTTGTGAAGATGAAGTTAGTGGCACATTACAAGAAAAGAGAGCAGAATTTGAGGATCTCATCAACTCTGAAGATGTGGAAGCTGAATCACGGATACTCCAGTTCTTCAAAGATTCTGGTGAGAATCTTGCTGCTGCTCTCTTGAATTTAAGATGGTGTGCTATAATTGCATTCCCAATTTCATGGTCACTTGATCAAAGCCTATGGGCCAAAAGACTCTCAACTAACTATGATACTAGAAAGAAATCATGAAAAATTGAATTCATAGATTAAGAATGATATGATTTCACTCACCTAGCTAGCTGCAAACTTCAAATTTGGAAGCTGGCCCAAAGGGGTTAGGAAGTTTTGTTCCGGGCACTGCTTAAGTTAAAAAGCATCCTGAGTTGGATCTCTGACAAAATCATCAGCATCTTGGATCATTTTTGTTATGAGACTTTTTGGGTGCATTGTATAACAAGTAGTGCAGGCTCATTCTTATCAGAGCTGGCTGGATGGCTTTCTCCGTATATTAGAACTGCCATTGACAGAAATCTTACATTTCTTGTCTGTGCCTGTTAGTTATCATTTATTCATTTCCCTTTAATGCAAAAGTTAGTATAAATGCCGATTTCAAATACATAAATAGAAATAATTTATTATTATAAACGTACATTTAATCTTAAGAGTTGATGACAAAAGGATTGACAATCTGTTCACATAATTTACCCGCAGTTACCACCGCCTGGTCCTCCAAAGAGACTATTATAACCGAAAGAAGGTCTACGATTTGGACCAATTTGAAAGCCAAAACCGTGACTTCCATCTGTATGATATCCTGTGTTGTCTTCCGAAGCCTCACGGGCATTGTAATTTGAGTCAAAATAAACTGCATGGTTTAAGTGCACGATCTGGCACATGCCCACTGCCCATGAGATGTGTAAAGCAGTCATTTCCAGTTCTAGAATGTCCTCCCCACGCTACTAATTTTGCTACCTCCTGCAACTTTGGTAGTAATTCTTTTGGGAAATAGCTTCCTCAAGTATTCAAAGTATCCAATTTCCTATGGATTTATCCATTAAAAAATTTTAAAAAATATGAAAATTAAAATTAAACTTGGCATGAGTATTGTAATTGAATTGAATTGAAATTATCTGGAAAATCCTGATAGGCAAATCATAAGTCATTCCACCATAAGTAGAAACAGGTACAACCAAATGACCAGGAGCTATTTCTGAGTATATTTGAACAAACACTTTGCAGAAAAAGTTGTAGCAACCCACTTTGTCTCCTCGTCATTCTATACATTCATTTGCGATATTAATAATATTGCATAAATTTTAACTAAGATTCAAAATTAAAATAAATGATTTGCTTTTTTTATTATTATTTTGTTAAATTATCAAAATTATAAATAATTAATATATTATAAATAAATTTATTATTATTAATTATATTCGTTATTTATTTGACTGAATACATAATTTTCCAAATTCTCACTGCCCTTTGCCTTTGTCGAGAAATGAAACTGTTGGTGGTACGCATACACACGTATTTGACAAACATTTCACGACCTCCCCGCCGCAAGCTATGCCAGCGCAGTCAGCATCTGTGTCGCATTGACGTTCGGCTTCCACCAACTCTCCTGCTAACACATTCACAGATCGTTCACATAAAACACAACAACACTAATATTTTTATATAAATTAATTATTTAAATAATATTATATTATTATTACATATTTTACATAAATTTTAAAAATAAAATACATAAAAATTAATTTTTTTTAATTTTTATAAAAATATATATTTGTACGAAAGAACTTATAAGTATAATAATATAAAATTTAATAATAAAAACAGATAATTATACATATTCTAAAAGAGAACTCACGAGATGCAAAGATCAAGAGAGAAACCAAGAAAATCAACTTGAAAGAAATTTTCTCCATTTTTTACTTTCACTTCAAGATTATACCAATAACTTCACTTTTGATTTTGATTTGTGGAAACTGACGAGTGAATATATGCATGTATAGAGACATGAGGAAGCCAATTGGCACTGATAAACTTGGTTGGAAATTGTAATTATGGAATTACCAATCCATCATAATTAAGAAGTAAATTTAATTTGATTTCAAATTTAGAAACAAAATTTGAAACACACCCATTAAATCAATTTTATTTTAGAAGTAAATTTAATTTGAATATTATAATAACCATATATGATTGAAATTGACTGATTTAGATACCATATCTGCAATATTTTTGGTTTATCATTAATGAAATTTTATAATTGAATTCATCCCAACGCATCTTTCATAAAATTATAATAATAACAATAAAAATTCACATTATATTTAAAAAATTGTTTAGTTAATTACAATTTTCTCTAAGGCCTTCAAAGAGAATATTAAAAACAGAAGGAGAAGGAATGCTTCTATAATAATTTTTAACAAAATAAATTAAATTCTTAAAATAACCAGCATGATTAAAATGACTATCTGGCTTGTATCCACTTCCCATTGGATGACTAATTCCATAATCTCCACTCACTGAATCTCCTCCCCATGCAACAACAATTGCTCTTTCTTCTAAGTTTGGTTGGCATGTAACCCACTAGAGTTTCATCTTCTCCTGCATAGTACAACCAGTTTCCTGTCTTTGGATTCTGAAAAAAATTCAAAATTATGACATAAATAAATTATTTATAATATTGATGTGTGTAGTAACTTTTCTTAAATAGAATAAAATATATAAATAACAGTTAGTTTAATTATTGATAGTGAAATTTTGAATTCAATTTTTTTTTAATATTTTTAAAAAATTATATATACATATATATAATCAAAAATCTGGAAGATCTTGATATTGATATCAAATATAGGTCTAGAAGCCGGTGAAAGAACTTGACAAACTGTCATACGACGGTCCATTTGTACGAACCATTTACAGATCAAGTTACAGCATCCTGTTTTATGACCTCCATCAGCCTATGTATAAATAAACAAAATAGGAAAATTAAATTGGAAATTGCTTTCATATTCCAAAAAGGTATCTTCATCTTCGTTGGCGCCAACTCACGACCAAGAAGGACAAGAGGAAGCCCAATCTTAAGCCACGATTATCCGTCAAAACGGTGCGATTTTAGTCCAATTG
Source organism: Xylocarpus granatum (assembly GCA_019650275.1). Taxonomy (NCBI): domain Eukaryota; kingdom Viridiplantae; phylum Streptophyta; class Magnoliopsida; order Sapindales; family Meliaceae; genus Xylocarpus; species Xylocarpus granatum. The sequence goes on along the minus strand of BNST01000809.1, from coordinate 139,248 downwards.
TCTCTGCTTCGCCTTTGTCCATGTAAATTTCTACTTGTGTGCATGTTTTTCTACTTGAAATACGTAGACGACTTTTGAATTGAATCCTGAAACTTTTCCACGGAAAGCTTTGAAGGAAAGGCGAACTTCGAGCAGAGTAAGAAATTGGGAGAAAGGCCTGGAGCATTAAGGTGTAAGGAACTGAGGCAGCTGGTAAAGCTAATTCATCAGCAGGCTTATTAGGATGTTTATTGCTAAGTTACCGGGTTCATCAGATGGTAGAGATGTTTGAATCAGCAAAGGTAACAAAATTTAATTAAACAATTAGATGGTAGAGATGTTAGTTAGAGAAGATTCTTATAGGCCTTCCTCATGACTCTGAGTTCACTATTAATTTTCTTCTTTAACTTTTTCAGTAATCAAACACTCTATCCTTCAAGATTTCTCACTTAAAGGGAAGAATATGCGGAAGCAGAAGCTAAATGTAGAAGTTAAAAAGCTCAGCTGCATTGAGAATTTGATGCAGCATTTTCGTTGCTGCTTATTATCAGGTGGCATATTATCACAGTATAAATCAGTATAATGAACCTGTACAAAATTTCGGTGCTAGGGGCTCAAGATTTATGAATTGCTACTGCAATTTTGAAACTTTTGCCATTTATATAAACGAGATTGAACAGTTCATGATCTGTTTATGTTTGGAAAAATTTCTAATGTCTTGCAACTTCCAATTTGCTGTTTTTTTTTAGTGTCCATATGCCTTTATATAATTGTCCTGCAGATTCCTGTTATTTCTAACCAATTTTTCATCTAAATAATGCAGTACTAACTAATAAGATGGTTCTAAAATTTACCCAAAAAGTGCAGTTCAAAATTGGTCACTCGCTCGACTCTGCAAACTAGAACATGTCCAAATTTGCAGCAGTAGCAGCAATTTAAGCTTAGAACACTGCCATCATTTTGAGATTTAAAGCTGCATTTTTACATATAAGCAATTTGACTATGGGAGTTTATCCATTTGGGAGGGCAAAAAATGTCATATTTACTGGATTTGTTTTGTCTGCGTATTCTCATGTAATTTGATTAGGTCCAATTACTTGCATCAAATAAATCATCAGAAATTCAATTATTTCCTGCTTAATTCCCAAGTTCATTCAATAAAATCATGCAGATATTTGTGTAGACATGTACATGATATGATTTTATTAGATAAATATGCATGCAGATATTTATATAGACATGTACATGATATGATTTTATTAGATAAATATGCAGATGCACCGAGACCGAACCTTTTTCCTCTTATCACCAAAATAAGAGATTCCCATCATAAAATTACAAAAATATGTTATATAAAGTAGTAGAGCTATACTCGAGTATAACAGTAAAATTACTGAAATCAAATCTCAATTCCAAAAGAGAACTACTTCGGAGTAATTGTAAATAATTTAAAAAGTAAATTCATTTTACTTCATACCCTTGTTTTCATCCATCACTTCATTTACTGCAACATCCTGTACAAAACTGCAATGAAGAGCAATCAGAAATTGAAAATGGCAAAAATTTTGAAAAACCATATAATTAAATTCAAGCTGAATGAAGAATCAACAATAAAAATAATTATACTGCAAAATGGAAGCTCATCATGTGCAGAGTTTAGGAGGACAACCTTACATTTTCTCCTTCAATTCTACTCCATCTCTTTCACGGTATCTTCTGGTTCTTGCATGTCTTTTACAACAGACTTGAATTCAGTTGTTTGATCAACAAGGACATGTTTGTGACTTTCATTTCCTGAGGAACTGCACACATCCTCGGCTTTTTAAGGGAAAATAGATAAAAATATTGAATAATGGCTAAACACAAATGAAATAAGAGAAATTGTAAGGGTTGCCTTATGTCGATCACCTGACATTCCCTTAAGCAACATCCTTACTTTCCTCTCCTCCCGTTTCCTTCACATCATTCAAGCCTAACACAAAGTTGGATACAAGAACAATATATTTTAGACTTTTTGTGTATTTTTTTCCAATAAGTAACCGATAGAGGGCAATTTTCAATCTAAGACATAAGTATTTACCATCAGCAGCTAAACAATCAAGTGCAGAATTTGGAGTTTCACTGCCAATTGGTTGCTGTGCAGCAGCAGGAGAAAACCCAGTGGCTTCATTATGAGACCCAACTCCATGTTTCTGGTCCCTTATGGCGGTGGCTGGAGTCTCGTCTTTTGTCTCTATAGCTGTCGACTAAATGCATTAGCAAACCAATTTATATTTATATATTAAGTTTGATGTAGGAGAGATAAAAAAGGCGGTGAAAGCTCAACTGACATTTTAAATAGGTAGTACTTCAATGACTTGAAGGAACACTGACACATCAAAGTTTCTAGTGCCTTGTGGAACTTAAAGTTTAGCACACACGAAAAATGAATTTACTATCTTTGGTTAGAATTGAACTTCTACCGTCAAGAACATATTCAAGTTGTGAAAGACAAAAGTGAACATCCAAATTAACAAAAATGCTAAATTGTGAAATTTCATGAACAAATGAAATCTTGAAGTTCGTTCTGATTCCAAAAAAGGTTTCTTCCAACTTGTATCAGAAATAATTAGAGAACTTCTAAAAGACAAACCTCCAGCATTTTTTGAATCATTCAAGCAGAGAGAGATTCTGTTTCTTATAAGAGTACAGAAAGGCCTTTCAGAAGTTCTTCTAGGGAGCAATTCTGGTGAGTCATCATTATGACATTTTTCATCTTCTCTGTCCAAGTACTCGCAATCAGGTTCAAGTTCTACTATGTCTGCAATTACTTCCGGAATCTTGCTTAACAGCCGTGATTGTTCTGATGGTGTCTGAAGCAGCAGGAGCCTATCCATGTACTCATAAAGCGTATAAGGAGATACAGGTTAAGGACCATTTTCCTTTTGCAAAATGCAGATCCACATCAATACAAATGAGTAGTTCAGAATGGATGTCTAATTGCACGTAGTCCAAATTGGTTTGACAACTACATTATCAAAAGGATATTCTCTCCTCCAGCCCTTCTCATTCGCTTTATCAATGCGTTTTTGTAACAAAACCAGCTCTCTTGCAATCCACTATTTTTGCTCCAAAAATGAAAAAAGGAAAGTAAATATCAAAAGTGATTGATGATAAGAACAAAAAAAGGAGATGTCCACATAATCTTAAAATATACATATAAATCAAAAGTTTTAGAAAACATATCAGCTATCAAGTTGCATATATCATCAGCACTACAAAAACAAATTGCAGTGATCAAATCAAAAGGGGTTGGGCTATTAATTTCTGAAATGATCTTTAAAATAAATTATTGAAATGGAAACATCTAATAACTACAAAAAATAAATTTACCCAAATTCAAATGAAATGCATAATGCATACAAGGAGTGTCAATGCCAAATTACAGCGGCAGCTTTTCCGCTATGACCAATACGCACAATTCCAATGTAGTGGCTTTACTGACCAAGGAATTTACTGTCAATGCTTAGGAGCAAACTTTCAAGGTATGATTATTTTGGCAGCTTCAAAGTCATCAAAGATGCAAAAAGAGTAACTTTATTCCAGGGGCCTAATTGATGAAGTCAGCAGGAAACTCTCAAACATCTTATCAAATCTAAGAATACCAAATCCAAAACACAATTTTCTGTTTTTCAAAAATACTGTTTAGAAAAAAATTACTCTTATCTACTAATTTATTTTTCTTCCTTCTTTATCTTTTAATTATTGAGGCTCTTTACTGTTTTCAATTCCACTATCTGAAGTAATGCATGCTTATTGCTGTGCTCTGAAAATACTGAAAGTTTCCAACTCTTTAGATATTAGAAAAGAAATACATACATGTTTAGTTAAATCCTCATGCAGATTTCTGGCCTTCTGCTTAAGCTCCACCTGCAAATCAACAAACACATAAACATTTGTCAAAAGAAAAAGATAATCTATGTTACAAAACCACATAAAGCAATGTTAGCAAAATAGCCCATCTTTGTTTTAGGAAAAATTGTTTCTAAATGGTTGAATCCTTTTTTTCATCAAACTGCAATTTATTTCATGTATCATAGTATTCATGTAGAAACCAAAAAGTGTATCAAGTTCAAAACAAAGATTTGGTAAACCTACACACATGAAAGCTCATATATCCAGGTAAAAATTTATGCTACTTGGAGAATGCATCAAAATTTTACAGTAGTTGGTCAGTAAATTATCAACATTGAGAATAATAAGAGAATTTGAAATAAGATACTCTTGAATTTGTAGACATTAGTGGGGACTTATTTCTCATTAACTCTTTCTGTTATTACTATTAGTTATCAAAGTAATTACTACTTTTCACAAAGAATCCTAACAGACTACCAGGTACCATAGATTACAGTGTGAAAGTGAGAACCAAACTTCCTAAGTTAAAAAACTTACAACAGTTGGTCTTTTAAGCAGGCCATCTTTCACTTTCTGATGCAGATCCTTGCATTCTTCCTGCAAATAATACCAATTTCATTAAGCACTTCTTTGAAAACAAAAACTATAAATTCTGATGACTTTCCAATGTTCCATGCAGGTTCATATCTAGTTTAAATGAAATACACAGTCGGTTAAAAAGAAAAAGCATAATCTCGTCAAAAATGACTTCCCCAAGAGATGTTTGTATTGGATGTTCCAAACTATTTTTCTTCAACATTTTCCTTCTTTCAAAAGGAAATCAATGCATACAGTGTGTGTGTTACCTCAGTGAAGTCAACATCTGACAGCTTGCAAATGGGTATCTCTTTTATGATATGGGAGACTTGAAGGAGAATTTCTGAACTCATGTTTGAAGTTTTCTTTACACCTGTAACAATACAAGTTTATATTTTTGATGACAAATCAGAGCATTCCAACATAACTTGAAATATTTTGTTGTCCAACAAAAATAATTTATGGTTAATGTGTATCCAATCAGAAAACTGCGCACTATTTATATACTTTGTTTGAATTACTGTCCACATTCATGCTTGAAACAATCACCTGTAACTTGAACAAGCTGGTGAGAATTTTTCTGCAAATAGTCAATTGGGTCGGATTTCACTCTAACAAAACTTCCAATTACTTTCACATTAAAATTCTCAAGTTCCTTTGACAGCTCCTCCACTAAACTCTTCCTCAAGTAGATGAGCTTAATATTTTTAGGGACTATAGATGCAAAACAGCTTTGTACAACACGCTCTACAACTTCATCACTACGAGATCTTTTGTCTGAGCTCAGTTGTTCCTGCCTTTTACCAGCTACTGAGTCATCTTCATCCTCATTTTCCGAACTATATCCCAATTCATCCCCCGAATGGTCCAAGTTCTCAGCAAGATGAGTAGCCAGATGTTTATATACAGCATTTTTATTCAATGACTTCCTACCAAAAAGAGCCTGTAGCCTTGCATCACAAATGATTTTTCTCTTTCTTACTGGGTGAAAGAGTTTGTTTTCTTTGCAGTATTCACTAATAATAGCTGTAACTGCATGTTGTGATAATTCTTGGGTTATGTCTTTTCCAATCAAGGCAAGGAACTCCAATAGAGGTTTTGATCCCCATCCAATGAATTCCATTCTGCTGGACTTACCTTTTCTTTTCGTCACATACACCTTTCCTTTTGATCTCTTCCTCTTTCGAATTTGACTTTCATCTTCAAAATCATCGATGTCTTCTTCCTCTTCATCATATTCATCTGCATCAGAAGAGCAGCTATAGTTTTTACCCCTTTTCAAAAGGTAATATGCTGAAATGACATTTTCCGACGTCAAGCGTTCCTTTTCCTTTATTATCTGCCAATACTCAAAAAACAAGAATTCCGTTGTGTCTGGAGCACTGAAGTCTATCTTGCACTGCAGAACAATAAATAAAGCAATGAAAAAAATAAAATAAAAAGAAGAATGTTAAAGTTCTATTGCCAAACCAAGACAAGTACCAAACATTAAAATAGCATCAATATATAAAGATAACAGAGAAGAGCAAACACTAATAAAATAAAAAAAGTATAAACCTATGACAATGAACGTCTGAATTATTAAAATATCTGTATTATCTCGAGTATTGAATATAGAATCATCCACTTAAGAAAATGAACATAAACAGATCCAAAGAAAAATAGTAAGCAATAAGCAACACTAGAGTTGAAAAATACTTTCCATGGATGTTTTGCAAAATTATGCATACCCCATCAGAGTCTACATCCCTCTTTTCTTCTATAAGCAATGCAAGCTCTAAACAGCAACTGCATAGGCCTTTGTTCCCTTTAATTATTGCAAACTCAAAATCACGGAGGCAGTGTCTGCATATTGCCGATGGGCAGCATAGGCAATAGAATTTTGGAGCTTTATCACATTCGAAGCAAAAATGCCAATCTGAAATTAAATATTTATTAAGTCAAAGGCTAGCCAGATAATCTAGAACAGATGTAAGAATGACAATGTAAACACAGAAACAAAAAGTAAATCGAAGATAATTATTTCAACTAGTGAGATTCTTTTTTGTTGTCACACGGTCTAACATGGGAAGTGAGGAGGCATTAAATTTGGTTTGTTAAGTTTATAAGGAATTAAAAACGTCTAAAGGAAAAAAGTTCAGTGATAGTGACAGAATAATATGCAGAAAGTTTCGCCAAAAATAAGAATTACTTACTGCAAGTCCACTTTTCTTCAGTCTCCAATAGAGAATCATCTTTGTCAACACAATCAGGATGGTAAGCTTTAAGGCAGTCCCTACACAGGAAATGACATAACAATTAACGAGATAGACAACATGCTCTACGAATTCATAGAAACATTTTCTCTGATAAAAGACGAAATGACAAAATCAACATTAAAGCTTATTGCAGAGACCTTCTAGCCAGAAAATAATTGAGCCAAACTACACGCTCTTACCTTTTGGAATGCACCAATCGATGAAGCTTAATTTTTAAGTGAATGTTAAAGAGACTAACAAGGATTATAGCTCTTATAAATATCCTCACTAATTCCAAATGGCCCTTGAGAAAATAAAATAAATTATCCTAAAGTTCATAAGGACCCAACATGAATATATGGAAGTATCACCAAGAAATTTACTAGATTGCAAGTTTCAAGCAACATGTAACATTTGATAAGTATTAAACTGTTATGGCTATGTGTAATGATCAAAATGCAGATACTACTGAAAATACTTCTTTGTGTTGTAAAAATGTATCCATGTATGCATGCATATGTGATACAAATAGTAGATTCCACCTGATATAAATAATGTTATTTATTCTAGCACAATTTTTAATTAATGTTTTGAGCGAACTCCACAATTATATAATTTACATTCTTTATCCATGTTCAAACAATATCGAACAACCAATTATTCTATTTCTAATTCAAAGCATTCAAATAAACAAAGAAAAAGGCATCACAGATCACCATGTTTAAATGATATAATATCAATATGAATAATGTGAGTGTATTGAAAAATGATAGAAACAAGATATATTTTCCCTCAATAAAATATATGTATTTTAAAAAAATTAATTATATGGCCCTTAAAAATAATTTCATAATCAGTATTTATCCTTGATTTATCTCTTTGCCTTAATTACAAAAAGGCAAAAATTATTTATCAGTAAGTCACATGGCCAAAATCTTCAATAGACACGGGCAAACAAAATATATTAATTGAAATAGAAACACAGAGTTCCAATTGCAAAACCAGAAAAGAACAGATGCAAACATCAAACAAGACAAAATAAGCAAATTGAGCCAATTCCATGCCAACGTAGGGCACTATGAAAAGACAAAATAATCTTTTATTGACCAACCTTGCCGGTTTTGGGTCAAATATTAAATGCTTATTAGAATATTTATAAATCATACTTGAAGTCACAAATTCTGAGGGATCCTCCATCTTTGCAGACAAAACACCAATCTTCTGCAATTTCTTCCTTCCTTAACTTCTTCTTTCTTCCCATCTTCTTCAAAGCTGTGAAATTTAAGCCCAAAATAGCCAACTCAAGAACAATTTAAGTTATGCACTCTCAAATCTTCTCCTGGAAACCGTACAAAGTCAGCAAAATCGGTGAAAAAGTGTTTCTTTACGTCAAATTTGGGCGCAATCATTCAATTATCAAATGCCCACTTAACAAAAGTCTAAAAGGCACAAAAATTCAACTTTAAATAAGGTATAAACTTTTGATTAATTATCAAAACCCATATAGTAAAAAACCGAAAAAAAAGAAAGCGAGAGGAAAAAAAAACCATAAACCCGTATGATAAAACCCAAGTATTAGAAAAACAAAACATAATTCTTCACAAACAGAACTTCGAACTTAAAATTTCGAGCTCAAGAGCGCTTCAACAAATGGTAAAGAAAGTTCAAGTTTTTAGAACAATGAAGATGGTCTCGTTTATTAATTATGAAACATTGATTCCCATTTTGTGAAAAAAAGTATAAATAAAACTTTCAGCATCGAAAATCAAAGCAACTACAATGCAATCTAAGTGAAAATCAAAAACCCATTCGATAAAACTCAATAATAATAGGAAAAGTAGAACCAGAACTTCGACAATAAAATCAAGTTAATATCTGCATGAAAACCAAAATGCTTTATGAAACATTTTCGCTATAACCCCACCATTTTATTTGTATTTTCAAAATACGAGCAGAAAAAATAAAACAGAAACGGGAGAATCTACCTTTTAAGTTCAAGAAACTAAGAAACACCAATGCTGAAGCGGAGTTGTTACAGGTTGCCGGCTTCCATCAGAAGTGAAAAATGGTGTGCAGTGGAATAAAAAGTGCCCATTAGCTTGTGAAATAATTAAATGACGTTTTGGGTCAGAAGAGAAATCTTCTGAAACATATATCAAATCCAAGAACAAAACAAATAAATCAATCTCGCAAGCCGATAATTGAAAGAACAAAATTTAGGAAGTCGTGAAAAGTTTATAAATACATTAAACAAAGAACAAAGGATTAGATCCCTAGTTTTTGATAAAATAATCAGTAAAGAGACAGTTTTATCACTTATGACAGATAGGTCCCTAACATGCTATTAGAAGTGTTAAAAGAAGCTAGACCAACTCTTAAAAAGAGAATTTGCATATGTTATCAATTCAAACAGCCTATCACAAATTCATGCTAAGCCAAACTCATTAAGTCTAGGCTCTTGAATTCATGAATTTTATTACATTTATTAATTAAATAATATATTTTGAAATAATTTCAATATATAATAAAAAAAAAGGGATAAAGGATGAAATCTTGGAACTCAAAAATGTGAGTTGTAATTGAATATAACTTCTTGAATATTATACTATTTTATTTTAATATATTAATTTCAAATGAGAAAGAAAATTATAATTTACATATCATCTCCTCACTGAAATTGTTAATTTTGACAATGGCAATAAGAGCATTAGATGTAATTCACAGATAGTTGAGAGTAAACAAGTTAAAGTTTCATATAAGTTTTAGGATTTCTGATTGAAACCTTTTCCAGGATGTATCAATATCTTGCATAAGTTACAGGCTTCTCTCCTTGCTTTTCTCCAACATCTTAGAACTTTGAATGGATTGCAGAAGGAACTCCCTGGATGCTCTGGACGATTCTGCAATGCAATGCCCTTTGCTTGCGCTTCCAAACTAGCCCTGATATTTCTTTTCTCTGCCAACTTCTTTCTCTTCTCCTTCGCCTGCTCCCTCAGCTTCTGAATCTCTCTGGCTTCAACCTGAATGTTTCCTACAATCTGATGAGAATGGATATGCTTGTCGACCACTTCTTTCCTGAAGGATGCAGTATGTTCTTTTTCCTCATCCGTTTTCCTGACGCTTTCCGTGCTGCGCGAGGATAAGCTCGTGTTACTCAGAAAGTTCAGCTGTAAACTTGTTAACCCGCCAGGCATGTTTTCCGGTAAGTACCCTGATGAAAGCAACAAGTTTAGGGAGGAAAGAAACTGATCCATCTGTCCACGATGCATGAGCTGCTCAAAATTCATAGAACTGCACAGATGCAAGCAATGTTTCGCCTCCTCCTCACCTAAGGGGGTTGACTTCCTCTGTCTCTTCCTTCACATCATCTGTTACCTCAATAGTGACAGCTTGTTGCTCAGGCTCAGAAACTGGGATTGCATCTCTTTAGCTTTAGGAAGCTCAGACTCAAAGATAGCCGTTGAGTGTTGCTCGGTGGAGCTGGTGCTTTAAGGAAAACGAGTTGAACTAAGAAAAGCTCACTTTTTTGTGTTTATGAAGACATGAGTCGAGAAGGTCCAAAACATAAAACAATTCAGATAAACTATTATGCAAAAAGATATAAACACAAGTCAAAGCTTGACATACCGGCAACATTTGTTAAATGACTTGTGTTGCAAGAAATTTCGTTGCTTTTGGAAGTTCTTCCATGACATGATTCCTGCTATCATTGTGATTTTGTTCAGCATCATGTGTTCCAGCAAATAGTGCCTCAACTTGCCATCACAAAACCAGTGGATCATATTAGAGACATATTGCAGTTGTGGTTTTGGGAACGCCGGAATGAAGCTATCATTATGAGCAGTTAGTTGACAAATTGGGCTGAATGTGAACTCCAACAAAGGCATGACACGTCTCTTTCATATCATGTCTTAGAGAGACTGACCTGCACGAATTCATTGTCAAAGATGGATTTTCGGATGACAAGGTTAACTAGCATGATAGGACATGCGCCTGCAAGAATTCCAGCTTGAGCAGCTACCATGTGCGCATGCCCTTGCTGTATGCAGATCTCGTAACATTTCCTTTTACACTTTATGTTCAGCCTTCTACAGTTCTGAAGCTTTGGCGGCTGCATATGCCGAGTCTATTTATCCGGTTGCCATAGTTCGCCCCATGGATGCCTCCGGATGGCCATTTCAATGACTATGCATTGCAAGGACCGACTATCGAAAGCAAAATCCAACCCATCATCGAACGTCAGGAGCCACTGACAATGGTGTCCCTCCCCAAGAATGCTTCGAGTTTCTGTTGTTTTCAAGTCATTTATCCTCGCACATCTGAAATCTGCCAATTTGATGTCCCCATTGATCCCAAGAGCCCGTTCTTGCATTTGAGATCACAATGCGCGATTCCATTGCAGTGAATATACTTCACACCATGAAAGACCTCTACTGTATACCAACCGAATCACTTCTGCATCTACCACTCCAAAATCTTCTGCTAAATCTTATAAGGTTCTCCCGGCCATGTTCTCCATGAAGATATTAAGAGTTCAGTAGGTATAACTCTTTAAGTAGGTCTTTTTACTGTATACTTTGCATTATAAATAAAGAATTGGCAAAACACTATGAGTTGTTTGGTTGGCATAAACATAGAATTTTTTAAAGTTATGTTAGGAGGAAAAGTTATTAATAGTATAAGTAAATTAGTAATCCTAATCTTTCACAATCAGTTCTCTAATAACAACCAAACAATATAAAATAATTGAGAAAGCTATTCACATTGAAAAAGTTCTTTTTGACCGGTTAAAAAAAGAATATCAAAGCAAACGGACACTAAGAGTTTGTTTGCGATTTTGTTCATACAAGAAAACCTCTCCAGAGTCTGCAGATTTCACAACAAGAAGTTTACCTGTGACTTTGATCATTGATCATGGGCCAGAGCCAAGTGATCCCAAGCCAACCCTTTTTCCTTCACCCAGTCACCAAGTTGAGAACCTTAACGTTGACGATTTGCAGCCAACTGGGTCTCTTATTTCATCTGCAGAGAAAGTTGACGATCAGCAACGAATGAGGTAAGAAACTCAACTAACAGTATGCCATTTTTGATACTTACAAGCTGTTAGAATTCCAGTTATGACTTATTACAAAGATTCTGAATTTATATTGAGGAGTTTAGGGAAAGAGAAATCACTGTTTACAGGAAAAAAAAAGGGATGCCTTGATTCTCTTCTGAAGCCATAAAAATATAGATAAGAAAATTACCATTTGAAATACAATATCAAATACACCCGTAATCTTCTGAATTGTTCATTCAAAATGATTATTAGATCCTAACTTCTGTAGAAATTTATGAAATTGATTTGAAATTCCCCCCTAAAACATTAGAAAGTTCATAAATTTTTATCGTAATCTTCCTTGGTAGAAAGTTACTTGCATATTTTTCAAACAAAAGCATTCACTCACTAATTAAGCCAAATCTCGGGGGTGATGAATGAGATTTACCTTGATAGTGATGAAGGTGAAATCTGGAGAACTAGATAAATTATCCAAAAAAAAATTGCAGTCATACAAACATTTCAAACTGCTTTATTTCAGCATATAGCACCAATGTTTTCATATGTTTCTATAGCAACCCCTTGCTTTGCATAAAAATGAATTGCAATTAGTAAAAATAAAAAAAAAGTAATAATGAATTGCAATAAGAATTCAACAAAGCAATAATGTTACAAAAACATCCTCTTGCAAGTGTAATCAAACAGACTCTGTAAAATGCCTTTTGGTGCTGCTTCATCTGGCAATTTCAGAAGCCTTGCAACTTTGCAGAATCCAGCATGATACCTGTGCAGAGATTCTTCTTCTACTTCTGGCTTGATCTCCTGCTTTGAAGTTTTGGGCCTCGTTAAAGCCCACTGCATGGCCCATATTGCCAATGGCCGCATGTAGCCCATAGACCTGTATTGGTCATTGATATTCCAAGCTTCTGGAGTTTGAAAAGCATAACTGTATGCATAATGACTATGTGTTAGTATCAATGAACAGAGAAATCTTCAGTACGTAATCAAATGAGGGAAAATCTTTTCCTTTAGATTGCTGCACCTATCTGGTTTTGTCCATCATTTATAAGTATCAAGAGCCTTATTAAGAGAAGTTATAAGAGACTTATTGTGGTTTAACATATTGTGAAAGAATCTCAAAAGGTTTCAAAAATATTGAAGATCCCCCTTATCAATAGTTGAAGAATCTTCTATATTTTGTCAAGACTCAAGAACCTTAACCTCCCTAAATGATCATTTTTGAAAAGTTCAAGGGGTTCTTGACTATTTTGATATATTTGGTGTTCTTTCAAGCAAATGATAAACAATTTCTAGACTATTCATATAAGATTAAGGAAAAGTTATCGTACCCAAGCCCAGATTCAGACCATGCAGCTTCATAGATTCCATTGGCAGTTTGAAATCCCATATCCACCATATCTTCATGGATCATCAATGCAGCAACCGCATATGTGATGCCAGGCCATATTTCTCTCGACTGCAGCGATGACATGTCGACTCTTCCATCAGGTAGCATTCCATTTACAGCCCCCCGCTTCCCATCCATCCACTTCAAGACATTGTAGTTGTAAACCTTCTCTAATGCAATTCTTGCTTTGTCTTCATCAACAATCGGCAAAAGACCACATGCCCGGGCATACCTACAACAGAAGAACAAAAGTGATATCAATTTGCACGCAACTTTACACTCAAAATTGCCTTCATAAATGATTTGAAAGTGTTTGATCTCAGTTGCAACATACCATTGTCCAGCCAATTGATCAGCTTGAATAGATGAACTTTGGCTGCTACCACTATTGTCATAATTGAAGTAAGAACCATTCCACAATTTCTCATATGCAACTTTTGCTTTCTGAAATTTAAACCAAAAATAACCCTCAGAACCCTTGTCACCTACTTCATGTGCCAAAGCTGATGCAGCTTGCAATGCTGCCAGCCATAGCCCTCCACTGTAAGCACTTACACCAGACACAGACCACGTGTCGTATGTTTGATCTGGAAAGCCGTCATTCTCAATCATCCCATCACCGTCCTTATCAAATTGGTCCATATATGCCATCGCTACGTAAACTGAGGGCCAAACAGCTTGTGCAAACTTCTTGTCTCCTGTGGCAACCACATCTCTGTAAACTTGAAGAACAAATTTCGGATTCAAGTCCTTCCACCTACATGTGTTGTAAAGGCAATAGGCATTTACTTCAAACCATGGGTCATTAATTCCAATATCATGAGGAACAGCTCCAAGGACCTTTCTTGACACCCACTGCCCATCATCCAAAATTCTCATCTTACTGGGATCATGCATCATTACAGCTGCTGCAAAGTCTCTTTGGACACTGAGTTGAAGCTTTGGAAATAACATAATTAGTGCAAAAGATGAGTAGAAATGAACATCATAGGTGTTCCACATATGATATTCAATCCCTTCAAGATAAAGGAATTGACCAATGTTTTCTTCTCCTTCTTGAAGCAAATTTGTTCCAAAAGCAGAATTTAGTGCAACTGGTGTGTGTATTTGCTCGAGTATTGAACTCATCCTCTCAAGAATGTTGATGGCAGTGTCATTTTGATTTGGTACATCAACAATTTTCTTCAAATCTGATTGTGACCTATCAAGTGTAAACTTCCTATCGCCAATGCTTCCTAAACTATGGACGGGTGGTGATCCATCTGCACATACAAATAAAAAGTTGACTCATGTTCATTGGGACAAGCACATTTCAGAAGAGTAGAATCTACATACCAGTCCAAACTGTCCCTCCTGAATTCAGAAAATATAACTCGTTGAAGAGAGTGATTGGGTACCTGCAATATTTCTTCAGAAAAACTTTATAACTTATCATATGAGGAATCAGAAAATAATTCATCATATCTCACCATTCAGGAAGCCTCTTGTCTTCAAGAATAGGTTTTTGCCATGCTTCGATCTGTGACTCCCAATGTCCATGCTCTATGTTTAAGAAAAAAAAATGAGTCGGCAGACTTAACAACTGAAAATATTACACATTTTAAAACTAAAAACAAATAATTAATTAGAAAAAGCAAGTCAAAACATTACCAAGAATAGCATCATGGGCAATTTTTGCTGCTGCATCCCCGTGAATACCATAGAATTTTGCATAGCGCCTGCTGATAAAAACTTGTAAGCAATTGATAAAATTTTGATTCAGGATTTTTCTTAAGCAATCTCCAGCTTACTTGTAGTATTTCTTTCCACTCATAAAGGCCACTTCGGGGCAGTCCCATGCCAATGAAAATGTCACAGTGCGAACTGCATCTGGTGGGATTGTCACAGAAGCTGCTATGGCTGCCCCAATAGAAGATCCCAGTTCTGAAGGCACCAATGTTTCAGTAGAATTAAGGCAATCAAAGGATCCGTGCTGTTACAATAGAAGAATAGTTACTATTTTCTGTAATACTGATAAGACAAGCACAGGAAAACATAAAAATTGGATTCAATTTTATGATGCCAGACTAAAGGTAAAATCATGGTAAAATTTCTTTACATAAAATGCAATAGTAAATTTCAGGAATGAATCTACCAACCTCTTTTATTTCATGCCACATTTCTTTTGCTGATAAACCTTGAGAGTTCCCTGATATTACAAAATGAGGACACTTCGATACATGGACCCCATCAGTCTCCTGAGCTGCAATGGCAAAAGTCACAGGAGGTAGCCACCCTGCAGTCCTGTAATGGTAGATAACGAGTGTTAAATAAAGGTGCATAAGATATAGCAACTGAACTTTTCAAAAAAGACTCAAGTTCCTTTTCTAATCTATATAAAGGAAAGGAACTTGCTTGTGATGCAAAAGTACACCATGCACGCCATCCATCACCCTACATTGATTAATGATCTCATTAGTATTTATAAAATCATAGGCACTATATGTATATAGCGTAAAATTCTAGAATGAATCATAAAGATTTTCGTACTTCGTTTTTGAATTGGAGTGCTGACCAGAAAATTCAGAATTCCCTCCAACCGAATTCTGAATTGGCATGGACAAAATTAACTTTAGCTCTGATAGCTTTCGAAGGTTAATATCTTGTAAAAATCTACATTACATGAACTTAAGCCACACGCAAAGAAACACTTACTGCCCATGTGAAGAGCAAGGTGACATCTGCAGAAGTCTTTCCAGAGTTATATAGCTGAAAATATAATAATAACAGCTTAACACCAAGAAAGTCTTAACAAATGTCCAACAAACAAAATTCTAACAGAACAGTCTTAAAAAATGTCCAACAAACAAAGTTCTAACAGAACTTTCTTTCTACCGTGTACGTGAAAACCGATACAGGGAAGCTGCTCTCTTTGTAATTATGTGGGATAATAGGGGAAATTTGGCGACAGACAATCCTAAGTTCTGGGTCAGGTTCACCTGTATTTACAGATGACAAGTTGATTCACATCTAATTAAAATATTGATGGTCTGAGCAACTCATAAGCATACCTATAATTAACAAAGATTACCCTCATATAGAGTCCAAGCTCTTGGGTATAAAGCATGATATGTTGAATTGTTCCCTTTCAAATTCCAGTCCCAAGATCCTATCCCCGCAGCCATGGCATCTCTGTGTAGAAGCATCACTAGCTAAGTCTCTCTTTTGGTTTTCCTTTATCTCAAATTTCAGTTAACAGAAAATATTATCTCCTGGAATCATAAAAAGACTCATTTATTGAGAATAAATAACTAGGGAGTAGAATGCTGGCTTACTTTAGCAGCTCTGGGCTCTTTGGGCACAGTACAGTGGAATATTTTTCACCATTTGAGCGTGAAACAAAAACCTGCATGTGGTGTTCACATTCACAGTAAACAAGTAATAACAAGAATAAGATCGTTTCCCAACAAGCTATCAGCAAAAGTTACTGCATCAACAATCTTTGAATGCTAATTTTCTCCTCAAAAGCGAGAGAATTCTATTCAAATTCAGTAACCTTAAAACAGTGAAATAACAATAGGGCAGATATTTTGACAGCAGACATGACTGACAAAGCAGACCACTTGAAATAAAATTGATTTGCAGAAAAAAAACAGAAACTCCCTTTTTATGTCCTTCTCTTGCTTGGGAGATCCATGAGACTTACGGAAAATTGATTTGCCAAGACCGGTTTATCTTTACACACTACAGGAAATAGTTGCCAGCGCTGAAATTCACCTCTATAACTTCTTCCAATGCTACCTGCACTGAAGGTTTCATTTCCAAAAACAATTATATAAAAATAAATAAAGACAACAGATATCTGTAGAGAGACAAAATAATTTATGTAGGTTTTACTTGAGCAACAAAACAAACAAGCTACATATAGAGCTACATGAATGAAAATGTCATTCATGATAATATGTTAATAGGAACCATGCAATTTTGTGAATGAAATCTGTAACTCTCTAGTGAATGACTGAGGAGAAAGACTTTACCCAATACCACCAAGGGGAACACCATGAGAAGACGTCAGATGGCGTTTAGTGAATGGATTAATGAAAACCCCCTGGCAAAGGAAACCATGAAGATATGCATGCAGCAAAAGAATTTAAAACATTTTGGTTCGATAATATTCTTTCAAGAAAGAACATACCTTTCCTTTGGCAGCCTCTTCCTGAATATGGCGCAACAATCGAACACCTATGGGAGCCTACCCAAACAAAAGAACAAAGACTTAACTTCCAAATTCCAAAATGCATTATAAGGAGTAGAAAATTTTAGAAGCTTAAATTGGTAACATACCAACTGAATTAGTTCCTTCCAAGTCAGTGAAAAATTTGCAAGGGTAATTTGCCCACTACTTAATTTTCTCTGCCAAGTAAGCGCTGCAGGTTTCGCCGGGTCAACCTTTATCCAGACAGAAATGCAAAAATTAGCTGCAAAGCATACTAAAAAAGTTCAAAGAATCATGTGCATAGTCAAAGGCAATAGTGATGTCAATAGGAGAATAACGTTGTTTAACATAGTTTAAGGCTTTCAAACATTGAAAGAGAAGGGCTTATGGCAATTTCATGAAGCAAATGACAACTTTTTCTACTTTTTCACAGTATATCTGAGTGTTAGCCCACCTTATATAACAAAGAATTTGATCGTTCCCTGTCTCCGTCATCAAGGCCATTTGCCAAAATCTTACCCTCAAACATCTTTCCTGTTAAACAAATAAAGAGTTATACACAATTTTCTTGCTAAGAATTTAAAAAATCAAAATGTTAACTCTTAAATCCTGCAATAACCATCTGAGCTATTACAAGTGCAAGATTCCGAGTTCTCTTCTCCACTTCTTAGTAATCAAACAAGAACTAAATCCTCAAACCAAAATTAATAACAAAATGCTAAGATGAGACCCTCTCTACCATTGTCAATTACATATTAACATAGATTACACAATAATTGAACGAGTATAGCACATTGGCAGTGCCACGCAGACCCTCAACACAATTCAGTAAACCATATTGCCACATCAATTGCAGTGCCAACTACCACCAGATAAAGAAGAAACTGAACTATCCCATAGACCCAATCCAACACTATAGCACCCGAATAAATATTTTAGAACCATAAAATTTCCCAGAATTGATATCACCAGGCTCACCCATTTCTGTCCCTACATACATACATACATACGCGCATGCAAGTTTGAACAATGCTGCGTACATTTAATCTAACAAGATAATTGCTGCATAAATTAATAAACAACTCCAATGTCAGATTCATTCACGACCCATTTCACCAATTCATCTAACCATCTGAATTCCATCTAAACTTCATGAAAAGAACCATTCCCATCACACACACACACACATGTATATACATGTACATATATATATCCATACAATTGAAATTTTGCCATTGACTATCAATCAAACTGAAAAAGAAAAAAGAAAAAAGAAAAAATCAACATGGATCAGAAAAATCAAAGAGACGATATAATTGATTATCACTAACCTAAGAAGAATTGCTGGAAACTGAAATAATGTCTGATTCCGAAAGTGGTTGAAAGAGTGTTTTCTGCATACGGTTAACGCTGAGTGCAGAATGGTCCTTTATAAATAACGTAAACAGTAGTAATAATAATAATAATAATAATAAACTGAATTTCTATTGCCAAGAAAATTAAACTGTCTTGTCATGTCTTGTGAAAGTTTTACTCCGCACTAATATTGTGAACAATGTGAAATTTGTGATTTTGTTATAAATTTGGTAATTTTAATTATAGATCCCTAAACTTTATATTTATTAGCGTAAGCCCCATATTTATTATGTTTACTTATATGACCTTTTTTTATAAATTCTTTAATTTTTAATCCTCGTTTGGTCTCTGCTTTTCATACCTTACTTATTTTTATTTTGTTTACTTTTATGATGACGATGAATTTAGATGGAAGATTCAAGACTCCTAAAAATAAAATAAATAGGAGAATATTAAATTCAAAAAAAATCCAATATTGCTTAAATAACATAAATTTATTTTATGATAATTAATTTATTTCTTGTATTTTTAAAACTAATCTTGTTAGTCCAAATTTTTTTGAATATGATAATTAATCAATTTCGCTTCACTAGAATCTTTCTGAATTTATCATTTGTTTTGAATTCTTTTCAATCGGTTAGAGTGGTGTATGCAATAATAACTACTAACAAAATATTTATAATTATTATATTTTTATTTAATTTTAAATAATATGTTTAAATACACCAATTTATATTTTAAAATTAGTAATGATTGTATAATTGAGAGAATTGTTAATAATTTCTTAATTTTTTGGGACCAAAATGTTTAAAACTTAAAAATTTGTAGCATTAAGTCAATTGCCAAAAGAGGGTAAATTCATACTGTGACAGAGTGGTGGGAGTTTCAGATCGTCCTTTGTGGCAGACATTGATTGAACTGATCCGTATGTAAATTTGGAGGCGGCGGAGCATTGGATAACTGAGCGATGTGATTTGATAGACTCGAACTGGTTCCAGCTGGTCGATTTCTTCAAGCGGTGGTTGAACGATTAATAGTCTAGTAGTTCTTATATTAGGAGGTGACGGATCATCGGAAAATCTATTCATCTTAACTGAAAGACTCGAATTTGTTCCAGCCGGTCGATTTCTTGCAACAAAATAATTCGAATCCAGATCCTTTCTTCGTGGATGCAATTCGGTAGGAGACGTAATGATACATACACGGAACATAAATTACTAAAACATGGAACATTGTATATGTACCGGCAGAATTTGGCTCAAATTCTTGAGGAACTGGCTGAAGCAGGTTTGCAATCCCATCTCTTTCACGTTTGTCCAACTTCCTAAACAGAACAACTCCTTCATCATCTCTTATCTTTCTGTTGAACTAACGCCATCCCGGAGACCGGCACTGCTGCTTTTCGTAATCTTCCGGAGAGTAATGCGATGGAAACTCCACACAACGCATGCGAGAAACAAGCCGGGAGTCGCCCACGGAAGTTGGGCCGGCTGTAGGCCCATGAATCCAAGTCAAAGAAACCACAAACTATTTAGTGATGTCAAGTGATCCGACCCGGCCCAAACGCTAAATAATAAAACCTAATAAAAAAGTCTGTTATAAACTCAGGCCTATAGGGTTTTTTTTAATTTTAATAATATATAAATATAATAAATTTATATTTTATAAATAAATACTAAATAATTTACATAAATATTTCACTCATACAGACTCATTTTATGTATAAAATAATTTAAATTTATAGTATTAATTAAATTATTATTATTTTAAAACAATTAAAGAAAGACTTGTAAGGTCCATGAACAGACCCACATTAGTCGTGTCCAACCTTTCTTTTCATCAAACAGACCGGACCAATCCAACCCATAAACCTACATAAACTCATTTCTCGCCGGAGCTGCTTGACAGTTCCAGAGGGAATCAAGCAGCACAATGGAAGCAAGTTAGACTTCATAATGTCCACAATTGTCACTTTATGGGTGCATTCCATTAGCCAAGCATATTAGGACATCACCTTAACCATAATGAAATATAGTCCAATCACTGCATTAAATTTTGGTATCTCCTTGGAACAAGTTAAGCAGCAAAACAAGCACAGATCACAGCTTAGAGATTACCAAAATGTATGAGAAGGGTCTCTTCGTTAAGAATAATTTTTTTCTACTTGCCTATGACTCCAATGAGTAAAAGATTACTGGAGATATTCTTAAGTCGTCGATTTTCCCGGAAACCAAAACTTATTAAATCGTCGATGACCAAACTCTTCTGTTGGCCACAAAACAGCCCACACTAAGCAAAAATCAGACTGTTGCATCCTTTAAATAAAGCAATGAGGTCTACACCATCCTGGGGTTTCTTCAAAACCGGGAAGACCATCTTCGTTCCTGGTATAATCTGTACAAATCAAAGACAATTGTCAGTACCAAATTTCACGGAGGCTGAAGAAGGAAGAAAAGTAAAAGGGAAAAGGTGGCAGAGAAAAGAGAGTTTCAGACATTTTATTCTCAAGACAAGCACTAATAAGCACAATCCCTATGATGCAGCTCACAGTTTCAGACTATTTAAGTTTGCAATCCTAATAAACCTCTCCAATTGACTAATTTTATTCAAACATTATCAAGGGAGAACAACAGAAGCCACCGAGTTTTGGAAAAAACAAATAAGGACACACCTTCATCCTTTGCAAGGAATAGGTCCCTAGCATTAGTTGTCATTTCGTTACAAACAGGTCCCTAAGTGAGTCTTTATGTGTTACTCCGCCAAAGCTCAGGGACCGTCAATGGATTCCATTAAATTCCCCGGTGTCTTACTCCAGATCAAAGCAAAACTCAATGAACCTACAACTACATCATAACTATAGCAAAATTAATCGTTGTACTCCAAGCAAAGGTTTTTGATCATAAGATCATACTGCATGTGGAATTGACAAATTTAAAACTAAAAATAATTACACAATAAGGTGGAAGCACAATTCATACAATTTAATAACTCAAATAAAAAAAATCCGAAAATAAAGAAATTTAAGAATTAAAGAGAAAAACCTTGTTTGTGCCCAGTGCCTTTCTCGACGGTGTGACACTGAGCGCACTTGGTCTTGAAAATCTTCTCTCCGGCCTTGCGATTGCCGGGCGGAGCTTCCTGAAACGAAGCCATTTGCCTCCGTTGAAATCAAATTAACGAACCGAATTGAATTTCGTTCAGTCTATTTTGCAGAATAGAGTTATACTGGTTGGGTTTTGTTTATTTATATTTCAAGACTTTACATTAAACTCAACAATAAGTGAGATGATGGTAATACCCTAGGTCCTTGGAATGTAAGCTGAACGTTCTGGAAGTTTGCTGATTCTGGGACTTCTTTTCCGCTCAGGCGATCGCGGTTGGCGACACGTGTTGAGGTGAGAATTTGTTTTGGTATGCTCGGATTCAGTGTAATTACAATATGGAGACTAAATTAAAGATGGAAAGGTGTTGGATTAGGGAATGTTATCAATGTCCCCTTGTTGTATGTAAATTATCACTTTACTCCATAATTTCAATTTTATTACACTATTTCGCAAAATTTACTGCAACTTGTTTTGAATAAATTTTTTGTGGAATAATTTTTTTTATATTAATATAAAATTAATATAATTGATTTTACCAAGCACTAATTACACTAAAGTGACAAGATTCTAAGACTTTCTCATAATCTTTTACCAATCATAAGCATAATATTTCAGTATATTTATTATCATTTTTCTTTATACCAAAACTCTTAAATATTAAAGTGGTGAAAGAACTGGAGGCCAAAAATATTTCATGGTCCACGGAAGTGACTGACGGGCTCCTATTCAGTGTCTCGCGCGTTTGAAGCGGCAGTCCAAAGAACGGCAATCTTCGAAACACGCGTGCACCAAGCAGAAGACAAAAGTACCCTACATTCAGAATGATATAAGTGCCTCTTCAACAGAGAATCGTTTTGACAAAACGCCATCTTGAATAAAAGATTGAGCATGTAATGTTTTGCACAGCTTGAAGTAAATAAAAAGATTGGCATTTCTATCAGATTTCAAGCAAAAACTATTTGCACCATTCAGAATAACTACCTACTTAGAAGAATCTCAGAGCATATACTGCGGAGGAGAGAACTAGGAAAGGATTTATAGAAATGTTACAGAAGAAAAATATGGATCATAAATTCCACCAAGCAAAAATCATCATATCTAAAAATTTTAAAAGAAAACAAACCAAGAATAAAAATCCTTATTGAAGCTAAACCCTTTACAATCAGCTTTCCTTTACCACAAAATTGATATTCACTAATGAATTCTCCGGCACTTCTGCTTTTAGGGTTCAAGAACTTATGTACGACGCATAGGCCAACCCAGTGGAGGAGGTGATCCTTGTGGACTTGACTCTCGGCTGGGAGAGAAGAGGCTTAGCTCCACATAGGGAGCAGTCGAAGTGGCATCTCTTCCCAACGTGCGAAAAGAAATTGATCCTTGCTTGGTAGAGGTGTCAGAATTCCTCCCTGGGCTAATTCCACCACTTTCCTCAGTATGGCACTGGTTAGCAACAAGAGAAATTGTGTCGTTATGATCCTCAATAAACCTTCTTCTAGCCTCCAGATCTTGTAGACAGCCCAGAGCCAAAGAATCTGAAACCGGGTAATACACAAGCATGCAAATGGATACCCCAGCACAACATAAGAGAGCAAGAAAAGCCAAGAACACAAGAACTTCAAACAGAACATGCTCTGGTTTAGATAAAACAGATAAGCCAAGTAAAAGAACTCTTAATGAAAGGAAACTTGAAACAGAGATTATTAATATGTAAACTCTCCTCTGCAAACCCTTATTAATAACCAATTTCAAAATCCGCCTTCCTATCCAAAATAAGTAGGCAGTTAGGACAGTAGCAAAAATCCCTTCAAGGATGGTGCTCAGTAAAGGGCAAGTACAGAGGGCTATTTTCACCGAAGCATAAGATGTACTTGTAAAATAATTGGGCAACTTTAGCAAGTTATTCTTATCCCTGTGTAGCTTGGGGCCAATTAGAACTGCAGTAAGCTGAAGAAGAAACATGGGGAAGCAGTAGAGAAATACATATCCGGCTGTTTTTCCATTCCATTTCTGGCTTAGAGTTCCAGACTCCATTTTCTGTAAGGGTGCTCGAAGGAGAAACACAAGCGTCAGGAACAGGCAAGGTTCTGCAAACCCTAGATTTGAGACAATGTAACCTTTGCAGACATTTTCCTGCCATTTGAAATCAAGAGCATTCAACACTCTTCCCTCACGTCTCAACAAACTTAACCTTATAATTTCACCACAACCCCACCAGATTGCAAAAATAATTAATGTGATTCGGATTATCCACGGGCCACTAAAATACTTAAGTTGATCAAAACCTTCACTGTGAACACGAGAGCGTAAGTAAAATGAGTAAACAATGCACAGTAAACCAAGAATAATCAAGACTGCAACTAGACAAATTGTTGCCACACCGAAAGCATCGGTAACAAATCTCGTCGGGGGCATTACCCGAAGCACAGATTCCACGCATGCTCTCTGCCAGCATGGATACAAAAGGTCCTCAGGTGGTGAGCGTGCTTCCTTCCCAGTATTAATGAGGAATATAGCAGTTTCCAATGTAACATAGAAATATAATGATTGTAAATGTCCCCAACATCAATCATAAAGCGACATGCCCCAGTTATCCAATACTTCCAACAAAGCCATCTATTTTGAACATCAACCAAACCCAAAACGGTTCAAGTCTGCCAATCACTTTAAGAACCTTCACGTTTTGGAAGTGCTGTTAGTATCCAGCCCACTCACCTGCATTAGAGATAGGTAAAAGGTTAATAAAAAAGGCTACAAAGAAGTGTCAAATGAAATAATTAAGACAACCATAAATCTAACTTTCTTCAGGAAAAAACTCAAGTAGTCTCCAATATTTGTTACTACTTATTTGTCCTGAACCAGAGAACTCTCACCAAAAATATACACATAAATAATCCATGTTGAGACATTTTATGTGACCATGTAATTAGGATTAACTACTAAATGCATGTCAGTTAACTACATAATTACAGGGGAAATTCAAGCAAGTAGCTTTTAACAAGACAGACAGCCACATGCTACATTTGATCCTCGAATACACATATTGATAAGCATCTCAGCCAAAAATAAGAAACAATACTGCACTTAATTCACACTTTATAGCACTTGACAGATTTAGAGGGTAGTACCATATTTCTACCTGAAAACTGTAATACCAACTTGAAGCCACAACAAATGTGTCACACATATATTTAAAACCCTGTGACCCCCTCCCTCCCTCCTAATCATTCAGATAGCAGGCTATGGTAATTGCTATAAGTTTCACCATTAAGCAGATGACAAACAAGAGAATGAGAAATGCATATTAGAATGGGAAAATAAACCACAAATCATAATGTAAATAGACTTTGCAGGGAATTTATAGAACTAAAACATGTACATCTTCTATTCTGTGCATTCATCATCCACCTCACACCACATAAATCAATATTAATGTCTTTGCACTGTTTTGGAAAGAACGTTAAGTAAAACCCCAGGTATAGCAGGCACACAACTCATAAAATATTTCATAAAGTTAAAAATGGTATCCAAATAATGTATGGTATGAATTTTTACAGAAATAAACTTAATAAACCACAAAGTGTCCCTTGACAACACGAAAGAATTCCAACTATGGCAATATAAATAAGTAACGTGTATAAAAGCTGCCATATAAAACAACATTAATGCCTATTGTCATATAGCAGACAATACAACACATGTTTCAAAGAAAATATTTACTGAAGCAATAAATTACCAAGTAAGAAACAGCATAAGCTTTGACAACAAAATAAATGAATGTTAATGCCTTACTTCATAGTGAAAATTAGATTAATCAAATTTACAAGTTAGGAATGGTTCGTGCGCAACAAATGTGTGTTTCCTACTTAAAACTAACCAAATAAGAACTCACTAATCATACCAAAAATCAAATTACTACAATGCCATTAGAGCAACTGTATATCAACAGCTAAAAAACAAAGTATATAAATATTACAAAGATAAACCACATCGTGAAACTAGTTATAAAGTCGTTTCCTACTTACAATTAACCAAATAAGTGCCCGCTAATCATGCAAAAAAATGAAATTGCTACAATGCCATTAGAACGTATGTATACCAACAGCTAAAAAACATAGAATATTATGAATATAACCGAAGCTAAAAAAATATGAAACTAGTTATAAACTGTGGGCTGCATTCTACTAGCCCAATAAGAAACCTATCATTTACCACCATCTATTATTATATGTTCAGACATATGTATGCATGTAAAACCATATGAAAACAATAATATCCTAATATAAAAGAAAAGAACTTGGGAATTTATTAGAAAATATCCCAACAATATTCATCATAGGCTTGTTCTCTTTTCAGTTTGATTTCTATTTTACTTTTGCTTTTAATGATTAAAGAACATAAATTCATAATTTCACTTCTTTCGCTTTCCCTCCCTTTCTCAGAAACCAAACAGGCGCCCAATCGTCGACAACCGAGTAACAAATCACAAAACAGTATAATCAACGCCTAAAATCAAAGCATTTACGAAAAAACAAAGAATTAACAATAAAACCAAACGAAAAACATATACAAGACGAAACAAAAATGGAACAAAAACAGCAAAGAATAGAAAAGTACCTATCAAAACGACGATGTAAGCTTAGAAACCTGACATTAAGACTCAATGGAGATGAACAGAACAAAAAATGGACAAAAGTTAGATCAAAGGAAACCTTACAAAACGCGAAATCTTGATCCGGCTGTAGAGAGAAATTCGAGAAGCGAGCACCGAGATCATGAAAACCTAAGTCGGAGAGAGAGAGAGAGAGAGAGAGGATGGAGAGAGAAGAGACAGAGACTGGAGAGAGAGGGAGAGAGAGAGAGAGAACGTAGTTAGGGGAATAGGTGAGTGGGACTTTGTTGGTGACAGGCTGTCTCCAGCTGTATTCAGAGTCCGAGCCTAGAGGTTCGGATTTTCTGAGGTTTTGCTTCGGTTTTTCACAATCACAATAAACCTACGTGGCACTGGCCGTGGCGGCGTTTTAGGCGACTTGTTTTTTCTTTTTTTAAATTAAAATTTATTTTAATTTTATGTATGTTGATTACGAGGAGTATATTATCAAATGTGATGTAATATAGTTGAACCTTAACATTTAATAGAATTATGGTAATTTTGTTATTTGGGGTACAAGGGATCGACTAGATATAAATGAAACCAATTTCTTTATGTTTGAAAATATAAGAACTCAGGGACTTAGATGCTATTATCTCTTTTTATTCGGTTTTAAGAGCCTGTAGCATGCCAACCCGTGCAGTATTAGGGAAAAGCCTAGTGTGCACTTGATTGGTTGGATGAAGAAGCTGTGTGCTATCCTGTGTCGGATTAGGGAAAAACTAAAACTGGATTAATGCTATCTTGTGTTCCATGTGGAGCTGTAATAATAACATTTAAGTTTTAATATATAATAAAATTTTGAATTTTTTTTAATACATGTCAAAGCACTTACAAGCATATTACACCAATTGCAATATAAAAAAAATAATTTTTCAAAAAATTTATTTTAAATTTTATATAAAAATATAAATTATTAAATAATTAAAAACAAATTTATCACATAAACCAAGCACAAACACAAACAAATACAATTTGTGATAATATAACTATTATAATTGAGAAAATGGAACAGATTTGCATAATCTGTCGTTAGTTCTTTTAATTTTGTAATTGCAATACAGAGAAATGCCAACCAGAAGCTGCAGTCAATTCATAGAAAGACAACAAGGATACAGCATGACTGAATGATTGCAATTTGCTTCTAACCCATTTGATCTTTTGCAATATACAAATTAAATAAAGCTAAATAATAAATAAACTTTGACTTGATTGATTCAATAAGTAAAATTTTGAAAAATGGTACATAAAACTTAGAATTCCAATCACATTTTTGAAAACTTTTAAATGCAACTCATATAATAATAAAGAATTAGCAATTTTAGTCATCTGAGTTGTAATCCACAGGCAGAAATGAAAGATCTGATACATAAATCTCTTAACCTGTTATCAGCTGAAATTTATTCTAGAACTTAACATATATAATATCATATCAAAATGCCAAAGTACTTGAGAATACAGGAAGGTAAATCAGTGAACTAAGTCAACAATATCCATAAAAGTGTATCCAAGACATAAGAGATACAGAATGAAGGAGTGGGAAAAACTTCTCAACATCATAAAAACTGTGGGCATCTTAGTTGTAAGGTTCTTACTTTAAGACAGTTTGCTGCCGCCCATCCGGGATTGCAAACAGAACTAAAGGCTTCGAAGGTCTAGTATAAGGAACATCGCACCTGAAGTAGCCCTTCCTCTCCAGCTGCAGAACATCTCCTCGTTTCAAGTTTCGCATGTTGGAATCTCCAACTGCTGCTGTCTCAAATTTTGTACATGGATTGAGCACGTCCAGAAAGTCCTCTCCTTCCTCCAGCTGCAACAATAATATGATTACAAGCATCAATTAAAAAGGCAGCTTTATATGCCAAACTTTAACGAAATTTCAGAATGACTAAGACAATTCTGCCACAATTTCTGAGTTATTTATCCTATCTGGACTATATTTCACAAGCTGATCCACAAACCATCCATGTTTCAAGATTTTGTTTATTTCATTTTACTTCAGTATTTATATTGAAGTCAAAGCAAATACTAAATTTGATGGACAAAAAAATTTCTGCCAAGAAATAATCAAAGATACAAAACAATCCAAATGATCACTTTTGAGAATTGCACAATCTGTAGCATCGAAAGAACATGTGGATGAAAAATTCTAATAATCAGTATTAAGATGTACCTTCTTCTTTGTGATTAGATAGTCAAACCCAACCAATGTGAGGTTAACTAACTCATTTGTTTCAGGTAGCCAGGTGAGCTTCAACTTTGTAGTCTTGACAGATCCTTCAAGATGCAAAATCCCAGTTAAATGTGCGACATTTCCATCCTGGTCCCTGCCAATTTCCTTCACTATGGCATTGCCCCAATCCATTAAAGTAACTTCCTCATTCACAGAGATGGACTCGGCATCTGTGTGGTCTATCCATATCCTTTTGGTGTATGTTGTGGCTTTCTCTCCTGCACCTTCATACTTTTTATGCCTTGGTATGATGCGAACAAATGGTTTATCAGGACCATCAGTAAGAGTCAGCAGTACTCGTCGTTCTTCAATTACAGCAGTATGTCTAGGGCACACAGGATCAATAATCTTCTTATTAATAGTCCAAAGTTTGTCCCATTCCATAAGATTGAGATTTTTTGAGGCCCCCTGGAAAATGAAGGATACAGTGATTAAAAATCCTCCATTTATATGAAGTACAATGATAACAGGGCATAACAGATACAAGTGGGGGGACTTCAAAGTTCAAAAAATACAATGACAAAGAAGACCCGAAGTGCAAAAATATTCCCAATAAGAAACCTGTATCCCTACGATGAAGCATTTCAATCATACAAAAATATCCCCAAAAGCCTATTAGAATGCAAACCCTATTAGAATGTAGCCCCTTTCCAATCATGCAAACTAAAGAAGAAAGTTATATCTTTGACATTAAATGTTTCTTAATTATGCTGCTATATTGCCAGAGGAATGTAAAACTAGTGTCACATCAAGTCCTTTTGGCAATTCAGAAGATAAGCAATTCAACTGAAGTATGACTGCCGTATAATTTGTTCCAAGAAAACTTTTAGCATATAATTTACAGTAACATTTATGCACTGCATTTATGATTTGACTACTTTTCCTAGTAAGTAGGACAGTATGAATGAGCAACAAGATGCAGATACAATTTTATGAAAGTATGATGGATACAGTAAATACATAATGAAATAAGAACACAGAAAGAATGAAATTTTGAAAATTACTTTTAGTTTTCCTACATTGTCTTACCTGTTCAAGAATAAACTGGATCAAAGCCTCGACTTTCAGGCCCCGACGCACAATTCCTTGGACAGTAGGAAAACGTGGATCATCCCATCCATCAACCTTTCCATGTTGTACAAACCAGAGAAGCTTGCGCTTGCTGAGAAGCGTATACACCATATTCAACCGACTGAACTCATAAATGTGAACCTTTCTTACTCCCATATCCTCTTGAATCCTATGGTACTGAGCATTGCGATCATGGTACTCGCTAGATCTCAGTGCATGTGTTATTCCTTCTTTTGCATCAACAAAAGGACAAGCAAAATCATATGTTGGGTATATCTTGTACTTGAACCCAATTCGATGGTGGGGAACAGGGTTGCAACGATAATAGACTGGATCTCGAAGAGATTTGTTCTGATCTTGCATATCCAACTTCCCACGAAGACAGCACTGCAAACCCCTTTCGGTTCCTGCAATCATTTCCTTCCACAATTTCATATTCTCCTCTATGCTGTTGTTTCTGCATTTTGATTCAATCCCATCCATCCTTTCTTTCTGCATTTGCTCACGGGGTGTATCATCAATATAAGCCTTGCCCTGATGAATCAATTTCTCAGCCATTTCCATCAAATCAGGGAAGTAATCTGAAGTATATGTAACTGCCACATACTTGACACCCAATGTCTCAATATCTATCAGAAGATTGTCCACGAATTCATTGCTTTCTTTAGCAGGATTTGTATCATCAAAACGCACAATCAGCTGACCCTGGTACCGCTGAGCAAAATACTGGTTCAACAGCGCTGCCTTTGAGTGCCCGATGTGAAGATAACCACTAGGTTCTGGTGCAAATCGCAAACACACCTTGCCA
The DNA here is from genome assembly GCA_019650275.1 of Xylocarpus granatum. Classification (NCBI taxonomy): domain Eukaryota; kingdom Viridiplantae; phylum Streptophyta; class Magnoliopsida; order Sapindales; family Meliaceae; genus Xylocarpus; species Xylocarpus granatum. The sequence goes on along the minus strand of BNST01000809.1, from coordinate 108,701 downwards.
ATTTCAGCTTCAGGAAGATCTACTTCAAAAGAAGGACGACTTCCCGCTTTTCCTTTCTCAGTAAGTTCTCCATTCATACCTTTCATTTGCTGATTGACACTCTGTTCTTTTGGTTTAGCTGTCGACTTTCCCAAGCCTCTTTTACCAACAAATGTTGCTATTACTTCATCCAAAGAATCACTATATTCCACAGATATTGAATTGAACCACCGCACCAGATTCTGGTACTTTTTTGATTTCCTCAAACTTTCCCATCTTTGCCCAGTTCCTGCAATAAATAAAACGTCCATCACATATAAATAGAGCAAAATAACAAGATTTTGGATGCCTGAAATACAAAAATAAAAAAAGACACGTGATGATCTATCAGAGCATCATACAACAGAAATCAAAAAAAGGAAAAAGTAGAGGCATCATCGCTTGGATGTTATTGGTTTCCGAATAACACAACTAGATGCAATAATTGTAAAGCCATATGATTTTATTTACAAGTTCCAACAACCTCTACCGATCTTGTTGCCTCCACAAAGGACAAAATATTCAATTCATAGGTCTGGTCAAATGTATTGCAAATGTAAAAATTATTAATCAAGACCATAAAATCCCAACCTTTAACCAATTTCTTGCTGACCCAAAAAGGAATGTAAAATAATAAATAGAATGTCACAAAGCCAAGCAAATACCCACCACAATGTGCACATGCATTCATTTGGCACACAATAGAAATTTTTTTTGCTGGGTATCTTAACAGGCAGGTTTCTTTTTCTTTCCACACAAAATCGAGTCCAAAACTGAACCTTGTAGTATTTAACCCAGAAAAAAGTGGATGTACCTCAAATTTAACTTTGCAGAAAATGCAACTTGACAGTGCCGTATGCTAAGATAAATAAACAAGCTTTAAAACAGTTACCTGCAAGAGCTGACCAGATTGCTATATCTGCAATCGACAAACAATCGCCAACAACAAACGTCCGCTTCTCAAGATACTTGTCCACATAGCTGCAAGCATTTTCAAATTCAGAACCAGAAGAAAATACCGGCGTATATTCCAGCCACTCGTCAATCTGAACCAAAGGGGAGAGTAGACGATGATAGTTAACAATATGAACGTCGGAAAACTTTATTTGTCAGAAGATAATAAAGCTGATAATTACCTCGCCAGATTCATACTCATTTTTCCCATACAAACTAGCAACCCGACCAATGTATCGAAGCAGAACACAAGTTCCGGACAATTTCAACCTATAACACAAATTAGGATAAAATATAAGTCCAAAGCTTTGTTTTCCAGCTTCAAAAAATGAGAGCAAGCAAACATAAAAAGCCGAAAAATGAAGCATTTTATCATTAAAAAAAACAGATAATCTCACCAAACGCATCTGAAGACAATTGAGAAAACACAAAAAAGAGAAGCAGTAATACAAGATAAATACCCGTTGGAGAAGTAAAAAGTAGGAGCAGATCCGGAACAATCAATCGCTAAAGAGATGCCGGCGAGCTTGGCCGCCACAATGACCGATAGCGGAGGGCTATCTGAAGGAAATGTTAACTTGATCTCCATATCCACCGCCAGCACCACCTCCAACTACAATAATAATTAAAACCCTAACACCAAAATCTAATTAAGACAGAGAAAAAAAATATATTTATACACGCACAGAATGTTGAAAAAGCAGACGCGGGTATTGGAATTTCTTCCTTTCCCGATTGCGCTTTATCTCGTAGTATTATTAAAACTGACGCTAACAGCCCACTGGATTAGGTTTTGTCATCAACTTGAGTTTGACTCTTTGTTAATGCAATTACTCGGATTTTTCCCGAGAAAAAGTTAAAATATTCACCGGAGATTTAATGACGTGAACTAACGGCGTCAGTAAGCACTGTGAACTGGATTATTATTTTTAAAAATATATAAAATTTATTATTATAAAATTCAAAAATAATTTTTCTTATCTAACGAAACATTCAATCAATTGGGATTAACGGTGGTGACAATTTAAGTTATTGATTACATAAATTTATTTTTTTTCTTTTATTTTTTTGAAATATTATATATAAAATATATTTAATTATTTATTTTTTAAATTTCTATATTACATATTTTAAATGTATATTTTATATTTAAAATTTTTATATTTTTTCTTCTAAATTTTACATTAATAATTTAAAAATTTTATATTAATAAATAGATAAATTATATTTTGGCCGAATCCTATTTTTACAGAGTAAACTGAGTAAAAATTAGATCAAGTTAAGTTCTAGGCTTTTTCAATTTAAAATTTTAATTTTTTCGTTGAATTTAAGTTGAAATCATCAAAATTGAAAATAATACTAAAATTAATAAAATTTCAAAACTTTATTTTTGTAAAAACAAGTCATTTAGTAATTATATTATATTAAAATATTTTTATTTATAATTATTTTAAATGTTCAAATTTCTCGATTCCTAATTAGTTTCTTAAAAATATGTTTTTATATCAAATTGATAACTTGAAAATCGAAATAATTTGTGTGAATTAAGTTATTTACTAATTATTAAAATAGTAGATATTTGAAATTTTTATTATTTTTGTAAAAATATTTTTTTTTATTTTTACTCACTTTTTGTTTAAGCACATGGGATTTGAAACATATTTTATAAATTTTGAAATAAAAAGTATAAAAATATATCAAATAATATTTAAAATATAATAATAAAATTTATAATAAATAAATAAAAATAAAATTTTGAAATGTATAAAAAATTTAAATATATACCGTAAATAAAATTTAAAATATAAATAAAAAAAAGTTAAAATAAATAGATATAAAAATACATACATATGTACATATACATGTATGAATGTATACATATACACACACAGTAGACAATCGTATTATTTTATGAATTTTGATTTATTATGTCAGTGATATGACGTGTTTAAATTAATAATTTCTATGCTTGTTTAACAATCTTCCTGCTCCATATTCTTCTTCAATCATGCATGACAGAGTCCATTTGCGTGCGAGGGATGAAGAGGTGTTAAGAAAAAAAAATCCCAAATCAAAAACACAACTACAATTGTCTTCTGTCTCTGTCTTAATATTTATCCATAAATATCCATTGGTTTTTCGGATTCCTAGGATCATCCCCAGATCCGCATTTCACTACCTCTATGGTTTTTTTTATTTAATTTATAAAATTTTCTGGTTTCGTGAATGTCACACATCTCATTTCAAATGTCCAAATGAGGTAATCTTTGACAAGTATTTCAGCAAAATTTTTGGCCGGTTTTTGCTGATTTCTTAGTTGGATACCTACTTCATTGTTTGTCTTTACCAAATTCAGACCAGAAATACTCGGGTCCTAAAACGCGCAACCCTTTAACTGTCTCTGTACAGTTCAGAACTTCGGTTTGTTATATCTTTTTTTTCGTTCTTGGTGGGTAATTTAACTGTATTTTTTGAGAGTTAAAGAGGTTTTTGATTCGTTTTATTTGATTGGGGATCTAGGAATTCCCCCTTTTTTATTTTCTTTATTTAGGTTCTGGGATTTCTTAGTTTGATCCAAAGCATCGGCATTTTGACTCATTTCACTGATTCTGCTGTTTTGGGATCTTTCAAATTCTTAATCTTTTTTGGGTTTTTTGGATCTGGATATCTTTCATTTTTGCAGAATTTGAGTTTGTGCATTACTTTTTTTTTCTAATTTTTCTAATACTGAGAGTTCAAGCATTGGATTCTGTCAATTGATTGTATCCATTGAGGAATGCCTAACGAGTGACTGGCACGCTGTTTCCGGCGTGGAAGCAAGATACTGTGACTATTTGGAGTTAGAATTATGGGCTGCATTTGCTCGAAAGGAACTCGAGCAAACCAATTTGTTGCAGAAAACAATGTGAAGGACAAAGAATCAACCAAGATAAAAGCTAAACGTTTAGGTTCCTTCAAGAAGGAGAATGTAGCTGTGGTGGTGGACACAGATTGTAATGGAAATGAAGCAACCACGCGGTTAATAAATGATCAATCCGTGGACGATGATATGGTTTTCTCGGATGAGGGAGAGAAGAAGGCGAAGCGCCAGCTGCAAAGTCGCGGAACAATGGATGTTGGGATAAGTAGAGTGCAAGTGGCTCCACCGCGGATAACTAAGATTACTAGAGTGAGCAATGGAGAGAAAGGGGCACAAGTTGTTGCTGGTTGGCCTTCGTGGCTGACTGCAGTTGCGGGCGAAGCCATCAACGGATGGGTGCCGCGAAAGGCTGAATCATTTGAGAAATTAGACAAGGTCAGCTGATTATCCAGTGTATTCTGGCAAACAATTGGAAAGATTTTGTCTGTGTTTTATTGTTTTCATTCATATAATTAAGCTAATGGCGCAGATCGGACAAGGAACTTATAGCAGTGTGTACAAAGCCCGTGACCTGGAGAGCAACAAATTAGTTGCGTTAAAGAAAGTGCGCTTTGCTAATATGGATCCAGAAAGTGTTCGTTTTATGGCAAGAGAAATCATTATACTGCGCAGGCTCGACCACCCAAATGTCATGAAGCTCGAAGGTCTGATTACCTCGAGAGTGTCTGGAAGTTTGTATCTTGTATTTGAGTATATGGAGCATGATCTCACCGGACTTGCGGCAACAACTGGGGTTAAGTTCACCGAGGCACAGGTTCTTTCATTTCCCCTTCTTTTTTAAGCCATCGAACAAAAATTACAATGACATTAGTGCGCTCTTAGGATGGAACAATCATAATTCTTACAAAATGAAGTCAAACATTTTAAAACTTTATCAAAATCTGACAATAGCCTGTTATGATGCAACCTTTGATGGTAAAGTGTGGCGGATATTTCAGATCTTTGAGAGATGATATGATCGTGAATGCCACATTTATTTCGTATTGTGCAATATTCTTCACTATCATACAGTCTTATCTAATGGCCATGTTTTCTCCCCCTTCTTTGAACATTTTTTTTTAAATTTTTTTCTAATGAAAGAAAGATTGAACCCAGGGTAATATCTCTTTGGTTCATACATAAAATGTGATTTTATACCTTTGGTCTTGCAGATCAAATGTTACATGCAGCAGCTACTACGTGGACTAGAACATTGCCACAGCCATGGAATTTTGCACCGTGACATCAAGGGCTCTAATCTTTTGATAGACTGTAATGGCATTCTCAAGATTGGTGATTTTGGTCTGGCAACGTTCTTCCATACTTCTCAGAAGCAACCTCTAACAAGTCGGGTGGTAACTTTGTGGTACCGACCACCCGAGCTTTTGCTTGGTTCAACGCACTATGGAGCTTCAGTAGATTTGTGGAGTACTGGTTGCATCCTTGCTGAATTATTTTCTGGGAAGCCTATCATGCCTGGAAGAACAGAGGTACTTTTCCTAGCCCTTTTAATTTACGAATATGGAGTTGCACTTTACTCCTCGTCATCTGTATCAATTGCCTAACAAATATTGTTCAACCCTTGCATCCTTCATACAATGCAACATAAACTGGACACTTGTCATCGCAAATCTGTGCATGTTAGGAGTGTGGACACATACAGTTTTGTTGTCTGTTTTGTTGCCTTTTTATCCTCTTTTAATTTCTTTGCTTCTGTAAAAATAGTGTGAATAATTTAACGTCCTTGCCTATAGAGCTGCTCTCTAATTCTGTCTATGGCCAGTTATTAGCTAATTTGCTAGGGGATTGGGGTAAACATAGTGGTATCCTGCTGTAATTGTGGGCACCAAATTGCTTTGATCAGTGGTGTGCTATTCAGAATTTGGTTTGGTTGTGGCACAACTCAATAGGAATGTCTTCTCTGTGCATGGATTGTGAGAAAATGCCGCTCTACTGTATCTCATGCCATCATTTTTATTAGTTTAAACACTCCATTTGTCTGCTTTCTGGTATTATGGATCTACCTGGAAATCCAAATATTCAACTTCAGAAATAATTTGTTAAACAAAATTGATCCAGCAGTTGGACGATTAGGCTGAAAACATTAGCTGATGAGGAAAGTGTATTGCAGTTCCACATCAGCTGATATGCAAATGAGAAATTTGAGATACAACTTGTGAAATGGGAAGTATAATGTTACTCTTTAACAACTGTTTGCAAGAAACACTTCATGAACTTGAGTTATCTGAAATTGATGGAATTTGAAGATCTCTTAATTTATCTTTTATAGGTGGAGCAACTGCATAAGATCTTCAAACTTTGTGGATCCCCATCCGAAGAGTACTGGAAGAGATCAAAATTGCCACATGCCACCATTTTCAAACCTCAACATCCATACAAGCGCTGCGTTGCTGACACATTTAAGGATTTACCTTCTTCAGCTTTGTCTCTTTTGGATATCCTCCTCTCAACGGAACCTGAGGGTCGTGGAACATCTTCTTCTGCCCTCGAAAGTGAGGTAAGTTTGTCAAATTTTGGTGTTTATTACCTTCTTAATGACTTTCTCTGTCGATTGTGTAAATTGTTGCCACTGGATCTTTCTGTTTCCAGTTCTTCACGACAAAGCCTCTTCCTAGTGATCCATCTAGTTTGCCCAAGTACCCACCTAGCAAGGAGTTCGATGCCAAGCTTCGAGACGAGGGTAGAAGGTGACAGGGTTTCCTGATCTTATTTTATTAATTTTATATGTGATTTACTTGTTTCAATAATTTGGAAAAATTAAATCTCTTACAGAAATCGTTATCGGTATGGTTCTGTAAACTAAGCTTTGATGCCTCAAAGGAGTTAGTATCAAAGAAATTTCTTTACAGTTGTCCCCTAGTTTTAATTTCAGAGACGGGGGAGAATCCTGTCCTTTCTAATTCTCTTTATGGCTTAGGGATAAATCTCAGTTACTCATTACTGGAGTAGAAATTTCAAAAAGAAAGTTTTTATGCCCTTGCTCAAGATAGACGTTTTTACATCTGAACCAGGAGAGGAGCAGCTGGTGGTAAAGGATGTGGTCATGACCCAATTAGAAAAGCTAACAAAGAGTCTAAGGCTGTGCCAGCACCCGATGCCAATGCTGAGTTGCAGACATCCATACTGGTAATTAATTCATCCTAAATTTTACATTTAACTCCTCACTCATTTTTATACCACGGTTGCTACATTCATATTTTTATCCATATTACAATGTCTTAATTTCTCTAATAATGAATGTTTATTTTACTTTTTACTAATACAGAAAAGACAAAAGCAGAACAATCCTAAAAGCACCAGTGAAAAGTACAATCCTGATGAGGATGCTGGTTCTGGATTTCCTATTGAGCCTCCAAGAGGCATAACACGAAATGTTTACACCCTAGGTGGCCAATCAATGCAAGCCGACAACTTTGGATCTTCACAGAATATGATGGCAAACGACAGAAGTTCAACATCTTACATGCATCATGGGGAAGCAGGGTTATCAAGATTTTCCAATTCAGTTGCAGTTAGAGGACATTCCGAATTAGATTATAGCACTGGAGTGAATCCACAGTGGTCCGAAGACTCCACACATGAATGGTCTCAGAATTTGCTGGATAGACCCAAGTCACTGTATATGCAGGATGAAAAGCCTTCTGGAAAGGAGTCTACAATGGTGAGGAATGTTCTTTTTGAATGGTTTGAATATTATGTTAACTGTCGCATAATGATTTTAATACTGTTATTATTCATTACAACTTTAAAGTTACAAACTAATCTCTTGGTCTTTTGTTTGGCAGCAAGATTATGCTGCTAAGAACAGCCGGATTCATTATTCTGGACCGTTAATGCCTCGAGGAGGAAACCTGGATGAAATGCTAAAAGAGCATGAGAGAAAAATCCGGCATGCTGTCCGCAAAGCTCGTGGGGAAAAGAACAAACCCCAGAAAAACCATGTTGATAATGCGCAAACCCAGTCTCTTCTCAACAAGGAAAAAAACAGCGGGTGACAATTAAAACAAAGATTAGGCATGTCTAATTTTGATCTAGAATGGGCTCAATTAACGTATAGGAAGAACTTTTCCTATTGGGAATCTGATCACTATCAGCACTTAAAGAGGCTACGGATTTCATCTCCATCCAAATGAATAATTTTTGCAATCAGAATTTTGTTATGAAGTTCTAGCCGTATGAATGCTTTTAGGTGATTCAAATAGGTGGATAGGGGAAAGTAAATTCGAGCCATTGCCAAGTGTATGATATTTATGGTGATGGTTTTTGAGGTTTGGCTGAAGATCAAATTATTTAGTTGTTTTGAGGGAGAGATTTCTTTGGGCATTGTTCAATTGCTAGAGCTATGCTTTGTACAGCTAAATTTTTATTATATAAATCAATTTTCACCTAGTTCTCTGTTGCGATCTTCCAAATTATTGTGAACTCATCATCCAAGGTTTTATCCTCCGTGTGTGTGAACAACAGAATGGTTTCTGCAAGCTAACTTGCTAATGGTGTGAAATACATGATTTAGGCTCTGTTTGGTAAGTTCATGACTGCTATGAACCCAAATCGATACCTTTGAAGTAAAAGTGGGTGTTTACTAAATACTTAAGCTGCTGTGCTTCCAAAGCATGAAAGAAATATAAGTCTCAAACTGAGCCTTAGTCTTATAACTTGAATCAGTATCAATGTGAATACTTCATGTTTCATGTTAACTTGCAAATGATGAAGTACATGATTTAGGTGCCATCTGGCATGGTTGTGCTGTAACTTTTAAACTGTCGTTGGGAAACAAAGTCAGTAGCTGTCCGGTTTGAGTGTATGAATGGATGATAAATATTAGTTATCAAATAAATTTGCTGAACTCCTAACCATTGTGCTTTCAAAGCATAACAAAAGTTCTGAACTAAGCTCAGTTTCAAGAGATGCTCTTCAAGTGAAGTGCTTTTATGGTGTGTTTGAGAGTTTTCTGAAAAGTTCTTTTGAGCAAAAGAGTTTCTTGCAAAGCAGTTAACGCATTTTTTCAAAAGAAGTATTCTCCCAGGAGAAGTGTTGCTTAAACAAAGGAGGAAAGGATACACTTTTCTCTTTGGCAGCATTTCATCAATCTCTCAAACAGACTATTGACTAATTTGAAAACATATTTTGAGTTTTTATAAGAATAACTAACATTGAAACCTAGTTTTTTAGGGTTTGTTTGAGAGTGATTTTATGAAAAGTACTTTTCAACAAAAGAGCTTCTTGAAAAGTACCTAAAAATATTTTTAACAAAAAACGTTGCTTAAAAAAGATAAAATAATAGTAACAGAAGCACTATTTTTTTAGCAGCATTTCAATTTTCAGCAATCTCTCTCAAGCACTTCTTTGATTAAAAGTTAAATCCATAATTGTGTAATTCTTTTTGATTTCCAATAATTGGGATTAAAGCTTTAATAAACAGCTGTTATACAATAACACATCTCTTAAATCTAAAATAATAATTGTGAAATATTTCTACTTTTATAATTGTTGTTGTTATTAATTTCTACTATTCGGTTAATTCTAATGAGATCAATCTGTAAGTAAAAATGACCAAAGTAATTGATATGTACTTATCATAGATATGGTATTTGAAAACAACATGTGAATTTATCATGATTCATCTCAAGAACTTAAAATAATGTAAATAGTTCAATAGTTATATTTTTAATTCAGATAAATTTTGGAAGTGATCATTAAAGATATTGCTTGAAACGTTTCAGGGTATACAATGGCTGTGCCTTTGCTTAATTTTAAAGCAAAAAGCTCTAAGTGCTTTTGTAGATACTCATTTTACCTCAATAATCATTTCAAACTGACCTTTAATTTGTTTTGACTTTTAACATGTGTTTACTTCAACAAAATGATCCCACAATCATCAACAAATCATGAAATATGGACAGTTTAAAATTATGCAAACAATCTATATCAATGAAACAACTCAGCAATTACTATGTGCATGAAGGAGATACAGCATTTTCAATTCCTCCAAACTCATAGCTTCAGCAGCAAGCAGCCACTAAACAAACTGAAAGGGATGAAAATTTCATTCACCAAATCAACAAGAAACAGAAAATTTTTATTAAAAAGAACAAAAATTGATATTTCACAGTTCACCAAACATGGGAGATCCACCAACCACTTCAATTTGCTTCATGCAAAATCGTAGTAGCTTACTTGTCTTCATCATCCGTTTGTTTCTTCCCTTAATATCTAAGCATTACAACTTTCAAAATCTTAGCACATTTCCTTCTTCAATTTATTTCTCCCTCAAATTGGAATCTTGAAGCAGCAAAAGTTCAATTCTTTAGTTTCTTCTGCTTCTGCTTTTGACATACATATTGTGGGAGAAAATGAGGCCTAAAGCCAATCAAGCACTTAATTTTAAAGTGCTTCTATTTGGAGTTTTCCTTGCTTTCTTGCTTCTCTTTGTGTTAAAATCAAGTTTATCATTGTCAAAAGAAAACCCTTCTCCCATTACACAAGCCCATTTGCCAAACGCATCAGATCCCAAGAAAAATGTAGAAGCAGAAGCAACAAATTGCTCACCAACTTGTACAAAGATTCCACGTTCCTTAGCACAAGCACTTATTCATTACTCAACTTCAACTATCACCCCACAGCAAACTCTCAAGGAAATCTCAGTTTCTGCAAGAATTCTTGAAAAGAAATCTCCTTGCAACTTCTTGGTTTTCGGCTTAGGCCATGACAGCCTGATGTGGAACGCTCTCAATTATGGTGGCCGGACAATTTTCCTGGAAGAAGATGAAGTTTGGATTGAGCAAATCAGGCGGCGGTTTCCCATACTAGAATCCTACCATGTCATCTATGACAGCAAGGTCAACCAGGCAGAAAACCTGATGGAAGTCGGCAAAGGACCTGAATGCACAGCAGTTTCTGATCCTAAATTCTCTATGTGCCAACTTGCCCTGAAAGGACTTCCAGATGAAGTTTATAACATTGAATGGGATTTGATCATGGTTGATGCGCCAACAGGTTACTACGAGGAGGCGCCAGGGAGGATGAGCGCCATATACACAGCAGGGATGATGGCAAGGAACAGGAAGGAAGGAGAGACTGATGTGTTTGTGCACGACGTTAACAGAGAGGTTGAAGACAATTTCTCCAGGGCATTCTTGTGTGAAGCATATATGAAAAAAGGGGAAGGAAGAATAAGGCATTTTTCAATTCCTAGTCACAGAGATGGCTTGGAAAAGCCATTCTGCCCTTAGTAGTATTTTTTTCTTCTATCGTTTAATTGCTTTTTGGTTCCCTTTTTCTTCAAAGGGAACTAGAGTTTCCATTTCTATGGCAGAAACTATTCCTCGGTTGAGCATTTTACATGCAAAAAGCATATGGAAAACCTTTCATTTGCCTTTGAATCAATTAAAAAACTAGTCATAACGTCAGCTGGGATTCCTTTCTATCTACTTACGTTTATGTATCTTTGAAAGTTTGGAGTTTTCTATTTCTTTAACATCTTCTCACATGAACCATACTGCTAAAATGAGAAAACTCTATCCAAATTTCAGTGAAGTGGAAAATAGCAGCCTTGTCCACAACATTTCCAAGAAGTAATATAAGATCTATTATTCATAACACAACCCAGAGGTTTAGATAGAGATTTCTTCTTTCCTATTTCCCACGGAAAGTCAACTCAACCAGAAGACAGTCTTCCACAGTTAATCCTTCGAGCAAGCTTCAGTAGCTTCCGAGATTATCCATAAATTCTCCCAAACCTGCTTAAATCAAGTTTGACATTGGCAGGCCCACAACTCTACTGTCCATGAGTAATAAAAACATACACAACATTTTCACACTCTGGGTTTCCAGGCAGATCAAAGTGTAAAATCTGCTCTTTGTTGTTGCAGTAGTAACTTACTCTTTGTTTCAAGTACGAAGAAGCGTTACTCAAATACAAAAAGAAAGAAAGAAATATTTAAAATCCAAGACATCCACATCCTGGGCAACATAATCGAAGACAACATGAAAAACAAGAAGAATATGATGGCAGAGCAAAGTCAATGCTATAACATCGTATAAAGTATTATTGATTCTAAATCTCCCAAATAATTTACCAGAAGCACGACAAAACAAAAACAGTGTGTATCAAAAAATTAAAAAGCGAAAAAAAAAGAAAGTCATCTAAAAGAGGCACCAGCAAGTTCTTTCTGACAAAAAGCAGTTGCATCTGTCATAACACAGTTTTTCAGGCAGTTAATCTCCATGCAAGTGCCAAATTTCTCCAGCACTTGAAGACAGAACACTATTTACACCAGCACTTGAAGACGCCTTCTGGCTTAGCAATCACTTGTGTTTCTCCCAAAGTTACAAGTACAGCAAAATCTTACAAAAGTCTCTTCTATGCAGCATTTAGACTACTTGTAAGCAGAACATCATAATATACATATGCCATGATTCATAAAATTGTTGTAGCAACAATTAATATTCTCAACATATTATATAGTAATATCTACTCACAGTAATTCTTTTACCTTACCTGGTCAAGAAAATGGCAGTTGGGTTCCCAGGGGACGGAGGATTCTGGTTCAGCAGCGAAGCAAGGGAACCAGCTTTGACAAGAGCATCAGGATCATTGACAGATAATATTTCCACCTCTTCAAGACCAAGTTGCCTCTTGATTAAGTCCAAGTTCTTCTGAAGGACCTCAATCTCGCCAAATGGAAGCTTTAAATCCAAGGCTTGGTGCCCAATTGCAATTGTCTCATCCTTCTTGAACCTCAAGAAAGGCATACAAAGCTTTTGGCTCTGTTTAAAGTTTGCAGCCTGACCAACAGTGCTCTTCTGCAATGCCTCCAATATCTCCTTATCTGGAGCAAAAGTGCAGGTCTTACTGTCAAATTTACTTTGCAGTATCTTCAAGCACTCTGCTTTCCATCCATCAAATTGCTCATTAACGTATACCAAGCCTTTCAACTTGTCCTCGGTGAGTGTCATAACAGGAGCACCTTTCTTGTTGGCTTTTTTTGAACCAAGAATTTGCTTTTGGAGCAGCTTCCTCATCAAAACAATTGAGTCTTGCAAATACTTATTGGCACTCTTGAGGGTCAGATCAGGAGTATCAGCCTTTGGCCAACCTGCTTTCACTGCAAAGCCATCCTTCTTCAAAATCTCCCTCCAAACATACTCCGCATAGTGAGGGCAGATTGGAGTGATAAGCTGAGTCTGCACATCCATGAAACGCCACACCAAATCACGGTTCATACCACCAGCACCACAAGAGAACCTATATTCATCCCGTGCAGCTTGAAGATCATAAAATCCAGTTTTGAGAGCCTCTCGGAACATGTACTTCTCGTAATGCTGCTCAGTAATTTTGACAGCAATATTTATCTCATTTTCAAATACCTGATCAGCATATGTAGATGGTGGACCACTTCTCAAAGATGATTTGGCAGCTAGAACCTCTTCCATCCATGAGATCTCCTTAGTCAGTCGAAGGATTCCAGTATTTGCAGTGTCAAATACAAAATTTGCATCATCAACACCATCCCCAGCATCAGCAAGAGAATATCTAGTGGCGTCTGCAGAGAATTCCTCAATGGCCTGTTTCAGTGTCCTAAAATTTCCTGTGGACTTGGACATCTTCTCAGAATTAAGCATAATATGCCCATTACACCTAAATCCACGAGGCCAGTGCCACTTGGACATAATTGCTGTGTGGTTATAAATGCAAAATGTCAAATGATTCTGGATGAGGTCCTTACCAGAGACTCTAAGATCAAATGGATACCAATATTCAAACTCCTGCTTCATCTTGTTAAGGATAGATGATGGGATATTAGATGATTCTGGAAATGCACCACCACAGAAAATGAAATCCCAGACGTCATCAGTCATTTGTCCAGGTTCTATTGAATCAGTGGTACTCCCATACATGTCTCCATTTTGTAACAGGTGAGCTACTGTGTAGTAAGCCATGTAAATGGTGGAATCAGATAATGACTCAACCAGGAACTGCGGGTCCCAAGGAATGCGAGTTCCAAGCCCAAACGATCTTGAGCAAGCCCACTGATTCAACCAGCTTAGAGTGTGCTCAAACCCATGACGTGTCTCATCGTGGTAGAGGTTCATCTTTGATAAGCACTCCTCAGCCAGTTTCTTCCATTCATCTTCTCCGTATATTATATACCATTGGTCTGTAAGAGCCACAACACATTCATCACCTGACCTTGACATGACACGCTTCTCAGGCTCACTGTACATAATTGCCTCGCCTGTTTCTATCAGCTTGCTCCGAATCAAAGGCTTAGCTTCCTGGACTTTCATCCCAGCATATTCTCCAACAAGCATGGTGCCCTCTGTGAATCCTCTCAAGTATGTCAACCTCTTAGCTTCTGCAAGCTTATCTTTCTCATTTTGACTTTTAATTTTCAGATCCAAGCAAACTTTTTCAGCAGACTTATCCCCAAACTCAGGAATGTTGATAATAGGCACAATCTCAAAGGGCAAAACCCACTCATCCTTCAGACCAAACTTTGCTCTGAATGCTGGTTTTGCTTTCAAATCATGCAGTGACATATAATCATCAGGGGCATCACTGGGAACACTTGTCACTATCCCTGTACCTTTATCCATTAGAATGGTCAACATAGGAAGAGCATATATGACCTTGTTAAATGCAAGTGGAGACTTTACAGGAAGACCAATCAAATCATGACCAGTCAACTCAACCAAGCAAGTAGGCTTCTTCGGGATCCCAGAGAAATTCTGATAAGCAAGGTTAAGAGCTGCTCTCTCTGAGATAATAAACACATCAGTTTCGTTGATTTCAAATGCTCCGTATTTCCCATCAGGCAATACCCATGCATTAGTCTGTCCATACATGGTCTCCGGTCTCAAAGTAGCAGCAGCAAGAAAGACTTTTTTACCCTCTAGAGGTGCAAATTTAGCAGGGAAAGGTGGCAGCACCTCCATCTTGATGAGAGTGTAATCCTGGGGCTGAACTCCTTCACCACTTGCCCGGTCGTGATCTGCACACGGCTGGTCATCCAAAGGAGAGTAAATCGTGTATCTCACATCTTTAATGATCTTACCCATGGATTTTAACTTCCTCATCTGCCACTTTACAAAGGAATCATAAAATGGGTTTAGCTCTGTAGTCACAAACGAGCGCCTCCAGTCACAACCCAAGCCAAAAGCTCTCAGATCTTCCTTGGCCAATGGTGGAAAATATTTTATCCATTTCTCAGGATCCTGAAATTCGGATATTTCACTATCAGTAAGTCCAAAACTGCGCATGATCTCCCACTGGAATGCTTGTCCACCAGATTTTGCAGAAGCCTTGGACTTCTTGCCCTTGAACTTATCTAGCGGAGCACCTCCATTAGCATCCTCAGGTTCAGGCTGTGGATTTTCTTCCTCCTCCACTTCTTTGTGAAATACAGGCGGATTACCAAACTGCTTAATTTCCCGAGCAAGTTTATCAGCTGAAGCCTTAATGGGCATACCAGTGCAATGGAAACCAAATGGCAGAAGCACATTGGCACCACACAATCTATGATAAGCAGCAGCAAACTCCAGCTTGGAAAGGGAGAATGCATGACCGAGATGCAAATATCCATTCATGTAAGGAAAAGGAAAATTGCCAAAGAACTTTTCACCAGGTTCTGGAGGCTTTTGGCAGGACTCGGCCTTAAAAACATCATTTTCCTCCCACCAAGTCCGAACCTTTGCCTCAATATCCAGGAGACGGTCTCTCCTCGCAAAGCTTTTCCCACTTTCTGTTGTCATATCGTGAAGCTGAGAGAAACTGCATAAAGAAAGCAGAACACACATAATATTGCCATAAGCAAATCACGACACAAGTCTTATACCACTAGATCAATATACAAATACGATTATATCTAAGAATTAATGCAATCTCAATATTTTTCTGTAAGAAACAAAATTTGTATTGAGTATAGAAAGATGCAAATTCAATCATATATAGGCGAGCGCGCGATCGATTATACTTAGATTCACTAACTATGAAATCTACCCAAAAACAAATTAACTAGATAAATAAATAAACCACAAACAAAACAAAACCCATAATTCATTAAATTAACGTAACAACATTATGCAAAACAAAATCCCAATGCAATAGCCTGACCTCTAAATTTGAAGAAACCAAGAACAGTTTAATTAAACAACTTTCTCTTTTTTAATCTGATTTCAGCACAATCTACAGCTTCAATTTAATCTAACAAATCTCAACCAAAAAAATGAATAAATGATCATAAAACAACACAAAAGTTGCTCAAAAAACCTCTGATTCGAGGCCGACAAGCGAAGGGCACTTCGGTGCAAAAACGTCGCGTTTTGTTTCAGGAGAGAAAAAGCCAGCGGGAGACAATGAAAAAGAGATAAAAAAATCTTTGCTTTGAGATTCTTTGCTGCTTTGAAACGCGGAGGAGAAGAAAATGAGTGACTAGCTCGGACCCACTAGGGTTTATGGGGCAATCTTGTTTTTCAATAAAAGGCAAAGACACGTGGCGCCGCATGTTGCAGTGTCAGCTCACTGGATCGGCACTCTTTATCTTATTTTACATTTTATGATGCGATGTCCCATGGGAAGTGGGCCCTTAACTGATCCACCGAAAATAAACACACACACGTGTGCGCTCGTGTGTAGATTGAACCAATTCGTATTTACTCAATTTTGGTCATATAAAAATAAAAATTTAATTCACAAATTTTGGACCAAAAAATGGATAAATATGAGCTGTAACACATCTAACGGATTGATTTAGCATGATATACCAAGGGATTGTCATTAACGGATCTATCGTTATCATTAACGGATTGATTGACGGCTAACACAGCGCCTTCAATACAGTCAACTCTACAAACAAACTTATCAAAGTAGTTAGGTTCATAAAAGTTGGATAATTTTGCCTTAAATGGTCAATCAATTCAAATGAGAATTTCTTCCTTCTTCCTTCTCTTACTTTCACATTTCCTTTCATTTTCACTTTTAAATCCTTTTTTTTTAATTTTCATCCTTCAATATAAACAATACCCAAAAAAAAATAAATTATATATATATTTTAATATTTATAAAATTTACATTTATTTATCAACAACACATTTGATATATTAATATATTAAAATTTTTATTTTTTTTAAGATTATTTTTTCATTCGAAGTTGAAAGTGAAGTCTTTTGGAGTTGGGAAGTAAATGAGGAGAGAAAGAACCAAAATCATTTTGTTTTTGATTGTTTATTCAAGTCCAAATTTTGTGAACTTGGCTATTTTGATAAGATTATTTTAAGATTTATTATATTAGTAAATATCATTAAAAATAAAATTATTTTAAAATTTTTTTTAAAAACATGATAAAAACTCAAAGACTTTCATTTTATTTACGATAAAAAATTTCCTATATACAAAAATGATAAAAATTATCGCTTGATTACAAACTTTTTTTAAAAAATAAAAATACATAAAAACATATAAAAATTTGAGTTACGTAACAATTGAAAAAAAATAATTAAAATGATTATATAAATTTTGATAAAAATATTAGTTTTAAAAAAATATATATAAGCATATATTGTAATAGGATTTTAATCTCATCGATTTTAGTTAAAAATTGCCAACTGTTTTTAAATTAATTGAAAATAAATAAATAATTTCTATGAATATTTTAGAAAATTGAGATAAATGAACTGTTCTATCATGTACGCAATTGGCAAAGGGACAATAGAGTAATTCACCAAGTCATAATCAAGACTAGAGGGGAGGATGGAAAAAATAGAAAAATAAAAAAAAATGACAAAACACAACATTTTCGCATGGGTGCAATTTGAGCATATTTTATGGATCCCTATAGTTTTGGAATTTCTCAATTTAGGATATTGTTTATTCATGTATATAGAATAGGTCCTTAGTCTCGGTTCTAACGATAGAGATATCACGGAATTTAAGTGCAAGAATCTTTTCGTCATTTTAATGTTTATATGGACCTATTTGATCAAATAAAATAATTATGATCTTTAGTGAAAAATAATATACATTTTTGGTAGCTGAATGTTATAGCTCTTTTTATTATAATCATTATTAAAATGACGGGTGGAATGAGTGAGGCAGCAGTGGTGGACAAAGCTATATATGATTGACAGGTGATATTTGAGCAGATTAAAACATTCTGCAAGCACAAGAGCAAACAAACTTTCCTTTTCGTTTTCTCTTTCTTTCCTTCTCCCCAAACAGGAGGACGTCTATCCACTTTTTTCATTTCCAAACCGACATCATGAGCAACGAATAGTAAGCCCTCAGTTTCCTCCATTTGCTTCCATTTCTCTGTTTGTTTATATTATTTTATTTTTATTTAAGTATTGTTTTTTGTTCTTATTTTGAAGCGATTATTTGTTCAAGCTATTGCTGATCGGAGACTCGTCCGTCGGAAAGTCGTGCCTGCTTCTCCGATTTGCTGTCGGTTAAATTTTCCTTTGACCTTTTGGTTTTCCTTTTGGACATATTAGTTGCTAGTTTAGTTTTTTTTTCCTTCGTATTTTCCTTTTTGTTGTTCCTGTGTTTGTGTTTTTTAGATGTTAATTGAGGAAACTAGCGGTGATTAATCGTGGATTTTGCGGTTGTTATTTTGTTAATTCTCAGGTTTGGGGTTAAAGTATAATTTGTTTGTTAATTTTTTGCATTTTCAGGATGATTCTTACGTCGACAGCTACATCAGTACCATTGGAGTTGATTTTGTGAGTCTCTCTTTCTTCATGAATGTGCATTTATTATATATGTGTGTAAATGTATGTGTAAATGAACGTGCATGCGTGTGTGTGTGTGTGTGTATGTGTGGGCACGCGCGCATGTACACACGATGTGTATTTATGTGTCCAAGTGTACGTTTAAATGAATCTGTATTTTAGGGTGTGTGTGGGTGATTGTATGTATGAAATGTATGTGTGTTTGTTTGTCCGCAATTATGGTAGAAATGTTCACTAGACTTAGATGTTTTGCTTTTGCCTTTTTTTTGTCAGAAAATAAGAACTGTAGAGCTGGATGGGAAGACTATCAAGCTGCAGATTGTGAGTCAAAATTGCCTTTATCTTTTATTTTTAAGAATTTTTAATATTTTGTATCTGGTGAAAATCATGCACCAGGGTTGATTTTATTTTCCTTGGAAGAACGGTGGCCTTTTTTCTTATCTGTGATTTTTTACTGATTTTGACATGAGATAAGAGTAAAGTTCTCTGATTGTTTTCCCTGTTTTTGTGAAAAGCTTGTTCACTGTTTTGTGAATCTTTCTTTTCAATATTAAACATATCTTGTTTTCTAGTGAAAAATAAAAGTTTATCTTGAATTGAATATATTTCTTTTAATGTGGCTTGCTTGGCTTTTAGTAAGAATGAAAATGTGATGCTATAAAAATGTTTCTGTATTGGTATCATGACTTAAACTTTTGACTAATATAACGTTGGATGTGTTACTTGTGAATATTTATTTAGAAGAAATTAATTCTTCCATGTGTTTTTTTTTCCGCTTTTGCTCACTGTTGAATTGCCTCACTTTTATACTGGACGGATGGTGAGCTCTTGCCTAATCATAAACCCAATTGTAGTTTGATTGTGTATATACTTTGTACTCTGTCTTGTCTGATACTTGATTGTTTGTCTGTTTAGTGGGATACAGCTGGGCAAGAGCGATTCCGGACTATAACAAGCAGTTACTACCGAGGAGCCCATGGGATTATTGTAAGGAGCTTTCGCCTATGGTTTTCTTGAATCAGAAACGATTTATTCCCCGAGATTTGCCCATACTTGTTTATACTATACTTTTTCTGTATGTAATGTGATTTACAAATGGCATATTAACAACCAACTCCTTTTTTGTCTTTCATCCAGTATTATTTCATATTCAAGTGTAAATAATATAGTTAATTCTTATGCAAAATGATGTTGCTGGAAAGCAATCTTGGTAAAATTTTGCAATGCTGTAGTTTCTTTTAAAATAGAGTTAAAATGATATTTTTCTTTTCCCATTTTTTTTATTTAGCTGTGTTCGAGAGTTCTTAAATGTTTTTGGATTTCAACAGATTGTCTATGATGTCACTGAGATGGAGAGCTTCAATAATGTCAAGCAGTGGTTGAATGAGATTGATAGATATGCAAATGACAGTGTATGCAAGCTTCTGGTCGGAAATAAATGTGATTTAGTTGAGAATAAGGTTGTGGACACACAAACAGCAAAGGTATAGTTTATTACTTTTGTTTCGTGAACTTTGAATATAATTTTAATCTTGTCTAATTTGGATTTGCTTAATGAGTTTCTACTCACTCTGGACAATCAAGCTTTGGGCAGTTTGTATCTGGAGTTTGAATCTCTGCTATTACTACAAGTTGTTAAATAAAAATTCAATGTATGTTTTTATTTTTTTAGTTCAACCAGTTTGTTTAATAAAATTGTACTTATGCTTTTTGGCTCTCTAAAACTCAAGTTTGACTCTTCATTTAAAATTACTCTTTTATCATCTTCTCCATATTGAATACTTCCAATAAATTTGTGTAAATGAATTCCTGAAGAATAATGAGTAAAGAAAACATTTAGACAAAATTTTCCTTGAAAATAGTGATTTGACTCTGAAAAGTTTAAAAGTAAGAAAGTAGAAAGATGCCCAAAAATAGCAAATTTATTTTTCTTGAACATATTTGCTCAATGGTTCTGGGATTTGAACATCTGATTTGGTGCATACGCTTGTTTAATGTTGGATGTTGTACATATGGGCAAGCCCAATTACATAATTTCTAAGGAGTTTATGTACAGGTTGTGTTTTCCTTTTTGGCTCACATAAACCCATTTGGATGCATGTCCATGCACACGCATGCTTACACATGCAAGATCACACGTCACTCATTCTAAGTTTTATGGCTGAGCTTACGACTTCTACTCTTTGCAACTCAGTTTGGAAACTTTCGATTCCTAGTTCTTCACTCAAATGATTGGTGAGGCCGAGATCTGTATCTTTCCGAGGTGATCAAATTCAATGGGAATAGTCATGTATCAAAGACTTAGCAGCCCTGTTCTTTGGAGACATCATCGCATAAGATCTGTTGTTTGTCAATGTTATAATTTTTATTTTTCTGGTTATGTATTTAACTTAAGTAATTTTTACTATATAATTTGCAATCAATGCTAAGATTCTCAACTCATGACCAAGATTAATGTAATAGCCACTTTAGGTCTACCATCAAAGTGCTTCACACTTTGAAGTAGAACACAGCCTTTTGGGCTTCTTTGTGGGATTTAAATTATCCAAGGTACTTATCCTGCAAAATGTGTTTCTAGACTTTGTAGATACTTTTTATGGATGACTGAGAGAGATTTGTTCAACAAGTTTTTAGCACAGGATGGAGTTATGAACTTTTTAATGATTAAGATAGTACATAGGCTGATGTATCGGCATCAAGCAATCTGCAGAAATTATGAGTAGAATATAAGGGCATTGAAATTCACATTGATTTTCTAACTTTCTATTGGCCTCTGAGTGATATGCAGGCATTTGCAGATGAGATTGGGATTCCTTTCCTTGAGACAAGTGCCAAAGATTCAATCAATGTGGAGCAGGCTTTCTTAACCATGGCTGGCGAGATAAAGAAAAGGTAAAATCACTTGTGAACTCTTTTTCTTTCACTTATTGCAGATTCTATGATCCTTAACCTATTTGAAAATGCTGATTATTCCTACCATTTACCATTATCTCTGCTTTGATGTCATCATGACGATAGTTTTGCAATAGCTAAACTTTACACCTATTTTTGGTTGGTACTTACCACTCTGGAAAAAGATGTCCACTGTGTTTGAAAAATCTCATGTTTTGAGGATAGTGAGCTTTTTAGACACCGTGGAGGGTTTATTTGTTAATTGCAATTGTAAAATGTTTGTATTAACTTTACTTTTTGGTTTTTAGAGCATAGAAGAATTAAAAGTTTTAGATCTGCCTAAAATCTTAGCCCCAATCTTTTGAAAGAATGTTATGCTACCCATTAAAAAGAATTGAAACAATTTCGTTTAGACTGAAATATTAAATGATGATGTTTTTAGGATTTATAGTTGTGATGAAACTCACCACTTTTATGGATGATTGTGTATCCAAAGGCTGATTCCACAGTGATGGATCCCGCATTACCCATTTTTGAGTGATGGAATCTAATATATCTCTTGTCCTGCATTTATTTTTCTTAGCTTATGTAATTTGGGAATCATCAAACTTTATGTTAGGCATGCAATTTCTTTTGCTGGTCAATAAACTTAGGTTCGGTTTCTTCTAGATCTTTTATTCAAATGTCAAATTATGTGCAGAATGGGTAGCCAACCAACTGCAAACAAGCCTGCTACTGGCACAGTTCAGATGAAGGGACAGCCAATCCAGCAGAACAGCAACTGCTGCGGTTAGGCATTACTGGTAGTATTTAAATTTAATGTTGGGCAGATTGTAAGATAGTCTGACTATACTAACTCGTATCATATGCACCTTTAAACTGTCAAATATTTCCTGCTTTAAGTACTTTCCGTTCGATAGCAAAGTACTTGCACTTTCACACTGCTTCTCAAAGTTGTCTCTAAAAGTCTCAAGAAAAAAGTGAAGAAATAGAAGAAAATGGTACTTGCACTTTCTGTAGTTTTTCTTTTACATTTATTGTCCTTGGACAAACAAGCTTGAGGAATCGAAACTAGAAAATTTAGGTAGAATCAAAATTAGAAAATTTACTTGTTTTCTGGGTCCTTGGAGGGGTGTCAATTTCTTGAATGTGTTTGGAGGTGGAACTGATTGTCACGGTGTTTTTTCTTTCTTGTCAAATCTGAACAATACAATCTTTAGGGTGGCGGTGCAGTATCACTTGATCTGTTAAGTTTTTTAATCGTGTCCATCGTTAAGCCTTTTTGATTTTCCAATATTTTTTCAAAATAAACATCAAGTTTACAGACCTGCTAATATATATTGAATGTATTTTATATTTTTTTAATGACAAATTTAAAAAATAATCATAATAAAATTTGGATTAAATTTGCATTTAGTGTATTTTAAATACTAATTAAGCATTAATGCAGAGACATTTTATTTTTACATATTTCAGATGGTAGTTAACCAATATTGTACGAGCATGCTAATGTAAAAAGTACATATAATGAACAATCAATAATATTTATTGATAACAGTTCTAAAAGAATAAAACTTCAAAGAATGATTAAAGCTGATAGTTTAATTTGACATAAATTTAATGAACGGTCAATATCATTTATTAACAAAAGTCGTAGGAATGCAGCTTCCTGATAAATTTTTGATCGAAAGAATAAAAAATAGAAGACAAAAATATATGTAATCAACAATGTTCAATACAAACTGATAGGAGGATAGAACAAGATAAAACCCGCTAGCCTGAGAGTGAAAGATAGTTGAACGAATAAATTCCGATAAAAAGAGGAAGAAATCTTAACTCAGTTGGAAGTAACCGAACTCAGCGAAAACTCGTTCCCGGGAACACTGCAAACATGGTTTTTTCTACTGCCTGCGCTTCAACAGGTTAACTTGGCCAATAACAGCTTGACACGTCTCGAGATCTCGAAGCCCGTGAATGGCAACAGCAACCTGGTGGCCGTTGATCTCGGGTTCAAGAAAATCGAGGGGTATTTACCTGTGAATTTCACCGATTATCCTCTCCTGTCGTCTCTGTCAATGCGTTACAACCGGTTACGTGGCAACATCCCAATCGAGTACGGTAACAAGAAGTCTTTGGAGTAGGCTCTTCTTAGATGGGAATTCCTTGACTGGTAAACGTGTTCTTGGGGGAGAACTGTCTACAGGGATGTCCAGGTTCTTCTCAGCTCTGTACCCTTTCCCACAAATCTTACTCCGTCGGCAAGCAAGCCTACGGTGGTAAACCAAGGCCTTAGTCTCTGTCAACACTGCTCCAATATCGATGGTTTTCTTTTTTCCCTGTTTTCTAAAACAAGAAACAGTAACGTCGATTGGAAACATTTTACAAGCGAATGAAGTATAGAAATTTGTATAATCAGATTAGTTATCTAATGAATAATGATGAGTTATGATCTCTTCATCATCTTAAAGCAAAAGTGTAACTTCTGTCACGTTCGATAGAAGAAGCTGACACTGACAATCCTGTAACTAAACATCGTTTCGGGAAGCTGGTGGGTAAAAACAAAAACAAAACCAAAAACCAAAGAGCAGAGTTCAGAGACAGTTTTCACATTCAGGAGTAAACTCACCAGTTTTTAGGGTATAAAACTGTGATCCCTAAAAACTGGTGAGTAAACTCACCAATTTTATGGGAGATTGTGCACCCAAAGGCTGATTACACTACCCATTTTTTTAGTGATGGAATCTAATACGTCATTTGTTTTTCTTAGCTTATGTAACGAGGGAAGCCTGGTCAATCTTTTATGGTGGGCGTGCAATTTCTTTTGGTTCGACAGCTAAGTATTTGCACTTTCACACTGCTTTTCAAATTTGTGTCTAAAAGTCTGAAGAAAAAAAGAAGAGTAAGAAAATGGGCGGCAAAGCGAAGAGCGGGCAAGGAACCCGATAGTACTGGTGTAAGTTTGAAAGCCCGCCCCATGTATGCGGAAAAGTTCTTATAAGGAAAAGTGAGAAGTACACCAAAAGCGAGTTTTGAAGAAAGGTTTAAGACCATAAGTCTAAATACGTGGACACACGCGACCAGACGGGGACAATCGGGCCTGGGTCCGCGTTAAAACGGGCCCAAATCATCTGAGAGCGTGTGTCCCACGCGCCCAAAGACTTCATTCCTTCTGAAATTTCGCAATGAAAATTAATATTTGACCAATAACGAATAAATAAATTATCACAATAAGTTTAATTTTGTTCTGTAATTATAAAAATTTATGTCAAAATCTAAAAAATTATTTGTAAGCACACACAAATAGTAATAACACAATCTAATATGAGTCACATTAATATTTTTTCTGATTGTTATTGTAGTGAAAAATTACTGTCGAAGATAAAATTTGGGAATGACTAGCAACCTAAAGTAAAGAAAATAAATTTCCACCAAAATGAATTACGTGTTTTTAGGGTTCTTGTTTTAGGTACTAATGATAAAATCGTTAAAAGTAATTATTTTGACAAAGAATAAACCAGAGACAAGAAAAGATGGTACAAAGAAAATTCAATAATTTGTTTCCCGACTTTTAGTCTGTCTGCCAGTATCCGTACTGTCCCTACTTTTGCTGATCAAGGCGCAACTACAATTGAGGTTTTCTATTATAGATATAGACCAGTAACCCCACCTCTAGAAGTAAAAAGAAGCGATAGTCTTGTTTTCAGGGTATTCTTTCCGTGGTTTTTCTTCTCTCCTTCTATAAATTCAAACAAACCTGAGGAATGGAAATTTAGGTAGAATCAAAATTAGAAAATTTAGGAAATTTAAAAGTTTTGAACCAGCAAAAATTATTAACGCTGCAAAGGTCAATACGCCAATTGCGGTACAATGAAGTTATGGTTCACTGGTTATTCATTAGTTATTCCATATGCTTGTCAAATCTAAAGGTTATGGTAGGTTATGCTTGTCAAATCTAAAGGTTATGTAGGTTATGCTTGTCAAATCTACAGGTTGTTTGTATGTCTTGGAAACTCCGCCCACATCACCGTTCAAAAATCATGGGAAGTAAAATAAACAAACTTAATTATTTTTCAAAAAATACTTTTTTCAAGATACAAATAACTAATGAATACTTTTTTGTTAATTAAAACTTAATTAAAATAAATAAAAAAAAACCTAAAATTCAAGATTATACTTTTTTAAAAAGTCTTTACCCTGAGCCCCTATTCATGACCGACGACTTCTTCTTTGGCATCTTTGCCCAGTTTCCTTTCTTAGAGCTTGGAAAGCTCCAACTTTGTTCTTCGGATTGTGATTTGAAATATATTTATAGATTATTAATTATTTTATAACTTATCTTAGAAATTGGTAATGTGCTGAGGATGACAAACATTTAATAGCGTGTCAAACTTAGGACTGAACTAGTTTGCTCATACTCATATTTAAGAATTTTAAATTATTTATTTACTATAAATACAAATAAAAGCCGCCACTCTGTAGCTAATTTATTCTTTTTTTAGTATGGGAATCACGTCAGGTGCATGGGGTCCACTGGAAACTATTTTTCGGTGCTTTGGGATTTTCCCAACTTCTGGATGTCCAGACTCTTGTCTTTGTCTATAAATAAATTTGATCAATGGCGATGAAGAGAAACGAGAGAAGAAGAAAATGGAAGAGCAGAGGATTAATGTTAATACCAATATTAATGGTGTCCAAGCTGAAAGAGTCAGGCTGCCTATTTCTCAGCGCCGCCGGCGAAGGTTTGTATTTTTTAAATCAAATGTAATTGAAGGTTTCGTTTTTATACATACACACACACACACACTTCGAAAGCCAACACGGACTCATTTTCAATAATTTTCTGAACAAGAAATGCTAAAGTTCTCGCTCAGTTTTTCCGTTCAGAATTCAAACTCACTAACAGTGCTATAAGAATTGGTACTGAACATCCTTCTGTAATTGTACATGCTCCCATAGCCATAACATATTTTGGTTCAGGCATTTGTTCATATAATCTCACTAAAGAAGGAGCCATTTTCATTGTTAGTGTGCCGGCCGTTAAAATTAGGTCTGCCTGTCTAGGACTCGATCTCGGTACCAGTCTGTTGTTCTGCTCATTGATTGAAGATGTATGTATAACCAAGAACATGGCACGTTGATTGTTTTCAGAAACAGTATGAACGGGCGGAGAAATTCCTCATCACGGATGTCATACAACACAATCTTTGCATTTCTAATTTCGTCGCTTCTTGGCGTTCTTCAAGTCAATGTTCGAGGAAGAAGCACAAATAAAGCCTTGATCCAAGCACAACCAGCGAATATGTCCGCATTTCTGTTGTGTTTGCTCATCTATTGCTTGGCGTATTTTGTTTATACGAAATATTATTCACCGCGGCATCGTCGAATCTTCAGATACGTCGCGGTAATCTCAGGTTCACTTTCTGCAGTCTCGTTGCTCTCCATGATTGTCCCACACCCATATGGTAATTTCAGTTTCATTTTAACGCCTTTTATCCTTCTTTCTGTTGCCGGTTTACGTGTTTGCGAGCGCCTAAGTAGCATAGCTTCGCTCGCTCGGGATTGGCAGAGAGGAAACAACCGACCACCACTGTTGCCCTTGTAGAAACAGAAGAATAATAGTGAAAAATGAGAGATCAGTAGTTCTGGCGACTGAGAATAAAACGAAAGAATTCTCTGTAAAAGTTCCATGTTTTTCTTTGAATTGCTGCTGGTAAAATGAAAAGAAAAATTAACTGAATAAAATTTTTAGAGTTTTACTAAACTTTGTATTAATTTTTGTTAAAAAAAAATTTGTTGGATAAATATAAAAAATAAAGTCTTAAAAGTTATTTTTTCTTTCGTTAATTTTGTATTAATTTAATAATTATAATTAATCATTTAATTTAACATCAACTAAATATTATATTTTTATTTTGATAAATTTTAGTTAATAAGAAAGCAAAATATAATTATAGTGTGCATGTTCATGTGTGTGTGTTTTATTTTTAACATTAAATATATTAATAGATAAAAAAAAATAGGGTAATACATTTATCATAAAATAAATTTTTCACAAATTTTTAAAAATATATTTAATAAAATCTTTTATTATTATTAAGATAAAATTTGTTTGATTGGTTAGGTAGTATTTTATATTCTATTAACGCTATAAATAGTTGGGTATTGAAAGACTTATACAGATAAGAATAATAAAAAATAAATAAAATTTTCTCTATTTTTTTAATTCTCTTATTTTCCTTCTCTTTCCCATCAACCAAACAAGATTTTTATCAATTTTCACAAATGAAAGGTGAGAGTGCTTGAAGAAAGTGGGATTGGATAAAGTTGAAAAAGATAAAAGCATACCAAGAATTTTCAGGGTTTTTCTATATTCCATCACAAAATTTTTAAAATAATTTATTTTTTATTTTTCATTAAGTAATAATTTTAAAAGATTTTTACTTCTTGAAGTTGCTTATTTATCCAAATGTGGGTTAGGACTCTTTTGATTAAAATTATATAAAACGAACCAAAGAAAAATATTCTTTTATTAAAAAAATAAAATATTTTATTCTTGTAAACTTTCATTAAGTTTTTATTAAAAAGAATAAATTAAAATAATAATATAAAAAATTATTTAAATTAAATTTTAAAATTAGAGCTGCAACTTAATATAATTAAATTAAAATTTTAGTTAATATGTTTTTTGATATCGTTTAATACAAAACTTAAAATATGAAATATAAGACTTGGAAATTATAAAACAATTAACATAATTTTTTTTTAAAATAAATGTAAGATACTTAGAATTTATTGTAATCAAATCCTTCTTAAATAGAATGTTATTTTGATAGATTTTAATAAAATAAATAAACAAAAATTAATTTTAAATAATAGGAATCTTTTCTTTTGTAATTCTTAAAATTAGAATGGCCTAAGTTTTCTAATTAGTGTCACCTTCAAATACTCATATTAGGACTAGCTAACACTAAAACTTTATCTTGTTTTATTATTTTTTCAGTGTAGAAATCACACATTGTTACATACGTACATACATATATATATATATATATATGTAACATCAATTTTCATCGGCATAATACATACTTAAGTGCTTCTGTAGAAGCTCTTTGTAAGTGCTTTGACTGCTGATTACTTTGGAATCTCATTTGATGATGCCCTCTTGGGTTCTATCAAATTTCGTATCTTGATTTCCTGTCGGGTGAACGAATTCCCAATTCGAGGCTTTATGATTCTGTCTCTTTCATCTTTTGGGGAATGCCTGATTAATTGAAGTAATATATTATTTTTATCGGTCAATAATTTTATAATAATTTATTATATTATTTTAAAATTTAATTAGTAAATGATATATTAAATAATTAGTATCTTTAATTTAATAAATGACTATTAGATTATATTTTAATATTTTACCAAATCAATTCTTAATAAAATTCTAAAAAAAGAAGAAGAAAAAAAAATTGATATATTAAATTAGTACGAACTAATTCTTAATAAATTAGATATTTTATTCTTAATGAAGAATGAAAAATTAGTACAAACTAATCCTATTAAATATAGATTCTTAACCCATTTCTATATTTAATAGGATTAATTCGTACTAATTTTTTATTCTTCATTAAGAATAAAATATTTAATTTATTAAGGATTAGTTCGTACTAATTTGATATATCAATTTTTTTTTCTTTCTTCTTCTTTTGGAATTTTATTAATAATTGATTGGGTAAAATATTAAAATATAATCTAATAGTCATTTATTAAATTAAAGATAATAATTATTTAATATATCATTTATTAATAAAATTTTAAAATAATATAATAAATTATTATTTGGATAAATAAGCAACTTCAAGAAGTAAAAATCTTTTAAAATTATTTTTTTAAAATAAAAAATAAATTATTTTACAATTTATTACAATTCTTGAGTACCCATTTCCATATTTAATAGGATTAATTCGTACTAATTTTTTATTCTTCGTTAAGAATAAAATATATCAAATTAGCACGAACTGATCCTTAATAAATTAAATATTTTATTCTTAATGAAGAATAAAAAATTATATTTCTCCCTTGCATTTCTCAACTTCACAAACAAAATTATATTTCTCTTGGTCGGAATGCATGTCACTCATACAATAAGGAATGCATTCTCCCTTGCATTTGTTGGCGTATTCTTGTGTTTCGTCTCATGCTGTGCCTATCATCTATGCAATAATCAACAACATGACAATGATAACTTTTGGTTTTGTTTCAGCCACGTTGTTTTCTGTTTTGCGTTTGAATCCTTGCCTCTTGTGAAAATATGAAACTTTGTTGTCAATGAAAAGTATAGAGAAAAAAAGTTTGGAAACGGTTAGAAGTTGGTAAAATGACGACGGGATATCTATTATCAAGATGTTCTAGATGAAATTGCAAGTGTACAAGAAGTCTTAGGATATTTGTCTTCAGGAAAATCCATTTCAATGAACAATTAAATGAATAGATCATCTCAAAGGAGACAAAAATATCAACTGAACAACAAATTAGATTTCAAATTTAAGTCAACTAAACCAAACTGCAATTAATGGTTTCTCAAAATTCAATCATCATCATTAACTTGAGCAATGCAAGACTTTTCTCTGCTTCCAATTCATGATTCACATTAACTATTCTGCCTTTTCTCTTCAATGATTGCAAAAATTCAAATGAAGCGTTTATGAGATACAGCATTTAATAAGAGAAATTATAAATTTCTTAAATGGGATTTTGCCAAAAGCTAGCTAGTACTAGAAGTTAGCCGTTAATGCATGGATCGAGGGTTCTTACCTCGTCTAATGTATGCTTTTAAACTGTAGTTTTTCCTCAAAAACGATGTGTAGATCTCCAACAATTTCATTGTTTTCCATTCAGCATTCTTTCCACTTAAACTTCAGGAAAGCTGATCATTCTTACTCTTCCGAATCGTATAACAGTATGCCATCTATAAAAGAACTCAAGGAATGTGAGATATCTTGGACCACCTTCCCTTATCCCTTTTTGCAGTTTTCTTTTAGCAATGGACAATAATCTCGCACAACTGAGTGCGCAAGTCTCAACTCTGGTATGGAATTTGATCTCTGCGCTTTACGATTCCACAATCGAAAATTAACTAAAAGACTCTCTCTTCTATAAGATACCATACAACAATGTCGTGGTATGTACTCAAGCAAGATGTCGTAATACAGATGATAGGAACTGAATAACTAATACAAAAGAAATTGCATTATCAAAGCAAAGACTGGGAAGAGGGGGAAAAGCAGCAAACGCAACCTCTTGTGGAATTTGCAAAAGGTCATAGACTTGCAACTTATTATATTGCAAAAATTGAACCTTAATCATCGCAAGTCGGCGTGCTTAGTTGTTGCCCCCTTTAAGACTCAGTCATAGTTTAAAGAGAGAGAAATAATTTCTAAATTAATACCTCACAAAAACAATATAATTTTTTAATTATTTAATGGAAAGCATTTCACAAATTTTACTTAACATTAAACTCGACAAGAGTTATATTTCAAGAACTGACCAAGACCTGTAAAAATTTAGAAAAATTCAGGGTCGTTTGATCTTCATCCCTAAAACCCTTCAGGATACATACGATCACTATCCTTAACCTATCGGAGAAAGCTTTCCAATAGAACTGTTCTATTTTTCTTTTTCCTTTGCAGAGTTTAGAGAGGTAGAATTTCATTAGCTGTGTTCTGGGTTACTGAACACAGCTAAGAATCTTTCGCTAACCCTGTTATGGGGAGTTAAGATCTACAAGCCAGTTTTGTTTTTTTTCTCTCAAAATTTTCATTTATCAGGTCAATGTATACACAAACACACACTGACCCGATAGAAGTGACTCATCATGAAATCATCTTCATGACGAACAAAAGTAAAGAAAAATCAAAGGAAGAAGAATGATCTCTTTCAGTCTGCTAGTGGGATTAGAAGAGATGAATAAAAAACTAATGAAGGGATATGCGGGAATCTACCAGAAGACTATTATTGGACTTGGAATTCAACAGAGAATTAAGTAATTCTGATCAGATCCCCTAAAAGTTGAACCATATCTTTTGGTTGTTTCGTAAAGAAAGAATTTTATGCAGATTAGTCCTAACACACCAGTTATGTAATAAATTATTTAATTAATAAAAAAATATTTATTAATAATAAATAAAAAATTAAAAATAAATTTAATTTTAAAATTTTTAATTCACAATTAATAATTTTTTTATTAATTATATAATTTTAACACATTAATAATAGACCATCCCACTTAAGGTTTACACTCATTATTTCCCTAAAATTTCTACTTTCCCATGGTCATGATTTTGAAGAATAAATAGACTAATATGCTAAAGAGACAAACTCATGCTTTATTTTAGAATATATTTAGGAATTTTATAAGATTCTTTCCTTAAATTTTATGGTAATTTTGACTTTGTAATAGATTTTGTAAACATTTACATTAACATCCTATTTAATTCTAAATTAATTAATTAAAAAAATAAACATCCCTTAATTATTTATTCTTTATAATTAAAATTCTAATTTACTCATTTTTATTTTAAAATTTATTTATAATAGGTAATAATTTATATTCTAAACTTTTAATAATACAAAATTTTAACTAATTTAAAATAAATATTATTTTTAAAAAATTATATTAAACTTTCAAAATTTTATAATATGATTATTGTAAAATAAAATTGCTTTATATAATTAAGATTAAAATATTTTATAAGTATTAATTAACACCGTTTAAAATTTATACAATAAAATTATTTTTTAATATAAACAATAAATCTTATATAAAAGTAGTAATTAATTCTAAATTAATTTATTATAAAATAAATAAGTATATGTATGTAATTAAAATATTTTAAGATAAATATTATTTTATAAAACATATCCAATAAATTTTAAAAATAAAATAAAGTTAAGTATATTCTTATTTCGAAATGAATTCCCGACGATCAAATTTATATGTGAAAGAATAATAAACATATAAGAGATTGTTATGACATGAATTTAATATTTTCAAGTTTAAATACATGAGTAGGTTATATATATATATATATATATGTATGTATGGATATCATTGACCAAATATTGTAGTTAGTTGACTTTCAAAGTATGTTGAAGTATAACGACCAGGATATACCTTCTGTAGTTCTCTTTAGTTTTCTATCTCTGTGCGCTTTTATATGAAAAAAAAATAGAAAAGGTTCGATGGCTATATAAACACTGCCTTCGAAATGGTTAGAAACAACAAACCATGTGTGCACAGATCATGCAAAACTGCGTGTGCCATCTTCATCATCAAAATCCTTCAAGGTACGTATAGTTTTTTTTTACTTGCCACTCAAGTAGTGATCATTTTCTTTAAATTCTCAATTTGTTTTTATATACAAAGATTGAAATAATACTGGTAATCTCAATTGTCGACAGCGCTTTTGTATAGATGTTAACTTTGTTTTTAGGCTATGGTTTTCGATAGGGATCTTTCTTTTCTTCTTTTGGGTTTGTTTGCATGCATGCATGGACTTGGAATGACTGTTTTTGGTTTATGCAACAGAATTAACAATGTTTCTTTCAGTATAAATTTTTATGGGTAATGAAGATCTAAAAGCCAGGTACTGTAATGAATTTGCAGTGACCAAAATTTCTTTTGCTCGATGCAATACCCTAAAGTTTTTGAATATCTGATCCCAGCACTCATCGGAATTCTTGGTGCGTGCGCTCAAGGCGGAACTAAGTCTTTGTGCGAAACACACAGAGCAAACATGTGTACTTTTTTGTCAGCCTTAGTCGTGTACTGCTGTGCTCTTGCAGCTGATTACAATTCTCGACTTGGTCAAGCAAATTCATCAAAAATCTGGGGCGTTATTGCTGTTATCTCAGGATCCCTTTCTTCAATCTCTTTGACTTCCATCTTCCTTCCACGCTTTCTTAATCATATCATTTTATACGTTGCATGGACTTCTGCGGCAATTATCATCGTTGGCTATCAATATGGTAGATTGTTTAAGAATGCTTCTTGTTGGCTTTACCGTGAAATCCTGAAGGCGTTTTTCGGCAATATTTGGTATTGGTTTCAAGCTAACATCTTAACAGAGCAGCAAAGGCTCCCCGTATGAGTGCGAGTACACACACATAAGATGTTGTCAGGGGCGATCCTTTTAAGTTTTTGGGGCCTAGGTGAGTTCTTGAAATATGATCTCTATCAAGCCTAAAGTTAGTCTGAACAATCAGCCAGATTTTGAAGATCCCATGCAATTGCCTGTATCTTTTGACCCAGGGCCGCCTCTACATGTTGTGCAATTAGATGCTCCATTGTCATATAGCGGAAAAGATCTTCGATGTGGGGCAAACTTAGACTTCAATTAGTCTGGAAAGTCTTTTTTTTTAATTTTGCCAATTCAAGTGACATGTTATTAAATCTTAATCACTGTTATTATCCAAGCCAGACTTTAATTCAAGTGATCATCATATTTTCTTTCACTAATTAATAATTATTCGAGCTTCCGAAAGTGAGAAGTAGAAATTCTTATGGTCTTTTAGTGGGACCCCTAAGAATAAACCAAAGATTCACTGGTCTGTGGTTGGGACTACAACACAAGAAACATGGGGAACAATTATTTTTTGATAATTACCTGCATTGACGCCGTCCAATTTCATTGCTATCACACCCATAAAATAAAATTTAAGTTATTTCTCCATAAGTTCATGATTCTCTCAAGATACCAACTGCAATTTTATCCTTGAAGGTATGAATGGCAGTTAACGAGTATGGTAGAAAATATTCGTTACAAGAAGGATACAAAATTAATATTTTGAGTAATACAAGTATTAAATGAGTAATAAACCATTGGATTAGATTTTAAAATTTTTGACATATAAAATCATTTATAGTACGATTAATTATTTGAATAATTACAATATATTAATTTGTTTTTAATTTAATAAATTTTATTTTTATTTTGTATTTTTAAAAAAAATATTTGTTTTTATTATATTTTAAAATATATCTAATTATATTTAATTTATTAATATTTAAATATATATTATCATAAGTACTATAAAAATATATTATAATATACAAAAAAAATTATTAAACGATAATAAAATTACAATTCATTCAATTGTTTAATAATTATGTCGGATTAAAATTTATAATTCTTAATAAAATAATCAAATAATTTGGTTTGAATTAAATTCTACGCGACATAAATACAACACAATCCAACAATTCAAATTGCTGACCCAAATACATTTGGGTAAGCAAACATAGAAATGAATATGAAAAATTGTTCTCCATATGCATCCTTATCGGATATGGAGACATATAAAAAGGGATTGTGATAAATTATAAAATTACTTATTTTTTACTTTTAGAAAGTAATTCTAAAATATGTTTACGTATTGAAGTTTCTTACTTATTGTAACTGTTAATGACAACTCTTTTTTGACTAAAATTATATAAAATAAATAAAAAATAACATTCTTTTATTAAAAAAATGAACTGTGTCTTATTCTTGTAATCTTTCATTAGGTATCAATGCACCAACAACGGTGTCTTACTTTAATTGGCACATAAGAAATAAATCTTATACTCCATAGGTTGTTTCCTTTACCAATTGTAATAAGGTTACTTGGCACACCATGTTCTTTTCATGCAAGATACTCAACTTGTTCAATTGATAATCAGTGTAACCAACAACAGGATAAGGAATGTAATCTGATTTATCTTCCGGATTAGCCAAAAACAATCCATCAAGAGCACCCAAATCTGTTTTAGTATTTGTATTTTTTTTTCTTTTTATCTTCTATTTTTGTTGGAATTGATCCAAGAAGCGTGTTTAAATTTGATATTATTGTATTATTGTGTTAGAATTTAATACTACTGTATTATTATATCGATCGTGTACATGAAAGAGCACGTTAAAACTTAATCTATTATTTAAATCCTTGCTTACAAGTTTAAACTTTGAAGTCGAGTAGTAACTAAACATAAGCTAATAAAACAAACAAGTATACAGAATAAAAGCCACCCTTTAAAATAAATTAAAATAGTGCAATTTCGAGATAAGCAATTGCCAAGAACATTTGTAGCATAAGTACATGATGACAAAGTGCTTCTCCATAAGCACTTTTTTCTGGCTCATTTGAACCAACTTCCCATTTTTATGCGGTTAAAATCCATTAATTAAGCAAATAGATAATTAATGGATTTTGTCCATGTTAGAATCCATTAATTACATAATAATATTTTAACAATAAATTTACCAAATGCACATATTCTGTTGTTAAAATTTACAACACTTTCTATGTCATTTTATTGCACAACTTGATACTCATTTAATTTATTTTTTAATATCATAATAAATATTGCTTAAGTTATTTTCTACAAGTCCCCCTTAAGTGCTTCGATTCAGTCAGATACCATTTCTCGTCTATGTTCATATCTTGTTGATTTATTATTTTTTCAATATAACAGTCGAAAATTATTTTACATGTGACCCAAATTTTTAACGGTGATTATGCATGCTTAAGTGCTTTCCTAGAAGTTGTTTTCAAGTGCTTTGACTGCTTTCTATTTCTAGAATCTCGTTTGATGTTTATAACTTGGATTCTATGAAATTTCATCCCGTCGGTTGACCAACTTTCCAATTCGAGGCTTTGTGATTTTGTCTTTTATCAGCTTCTGGGGCATGTTTGATTAATTATGATACTTATATCCTTTATGGGAAGAATATGAAATTAATATTCTAAGCAATACAATGCGATTAATAATAATTTTAAATTTAGTTTAAAATTATTAAAATATGAACTTATTTATAATAAATTAATTATTTAAATAATTACAATATACTAATTTATGTATGATTTGATAAATTTTATTTGATATTATATATATATATATATATTTTAAAAAATAACTATACCTATCATATTTTTAAATATATTTAGTTGATTAATATTTGAATATATATTATCATAAATATTATAAAAAAAAAGCATGTTAAATAATGACACAATTATAATTTATTTAATAATTCTATCAAGTTAAAAATTTTTAATTTTTGACAAGATTATTAAATAGTTTTAGTTTGAATTGAACGAATTAAATTTTATTTGATACAAATATAACACAATACGATAATTCAAATTATAAAAAAGTTATTTTTCATTTTTAGAAAATAGTTTCATAATATTTTATGTATTGAAGTTTTGTTACTTCTCCCAATCAAGGGTTACAATTCTTTTAACTAAAATTATATAAAAATGAACAAAAGAATAATATTTTTTGTTAAAAAATGAATGATGTCTTGATCTTGTAAGCTTTCATTAGGTTGGTTTCAATGCACCAACAACAATAATGGTTTCTTACTTTAATTGGTACATAAAGTAATGGGATAAAATAATTGTTTAAATTAAATCCCGAAATATAATTAATTAAATAAAAAATTTTATTAATATTCTTACACATTTTAAAATAGAATTTAAAATTTACATAATTAAGGTAAAATTTTAAAAAAATATATTTATTAATAAAATAATAATTTTAAAGATAAAAACTCTATGTAAATTATGAAATTCAAATTGATGTAATGGTGCTATTGTTTGATTGTCAAATATTTCATACTATTGATTCTCACTAATTATATTGATTTTATACTTTTATTCAATTAATGATATCATATTACGTTAATTTACATAAAATAATTTATATAAATAATTTTTATCTGTGACGGCATTATTCTTAATAAGAAGGAAAGAGTGAATTACCAATTTTATCCATTAAAAAAATGGATAATAATAAAAATTAAAATAATAAAGAAATGTAAAATCAAACCCATAAATTTACACAATCAAAATTTAAAATTTTAATAAAATAAAATTTTAATTGATTTATTAAATTAGTTTTTTTTTGTTAAAAAAATCCCACCATTGGAATGATGGAGTTTTTAAGAGTTGTTTGAGATGAAGAATGGGGATAAAGAAAAGAGATAAATACTATTGCAAAGTCATTAATATCAAATTCGAAGGAACCATACCATGTTCCTTTCATGCAAGATACTTAACTCATTCAATTAGGAACTTCCAGGAATGGATAATCAGTATAGCCAACAACAGGATCAGGAATGTAAAAAGTGCTTCTATTGTACTTATGGGAAGGTGCATTTATCTCAAAGTGCTTCGGCAAATCCGGATTAGCCAAAAACAATCGACCAAAAGCAACCAAATCTGTTCTATTCTCTGCAACAGCTTTGTTTCCCTCATCTCTGTTGTATCCTCCGGCGGAAATAAAAGTTCGATTGAAAGCATTTCTCATGGGAAATAAAACTCTGTGGGGTTTCGTAGTTATCGTTGATTTTGATCATCCGTGGCTCGACTACGTGCAGATAAAGAATCTGAGATTTGTTGAGTGCTGTTGCCATGTACAGTCCGAGTGCTTCTGGATTTGAGTCTCCTGCTTCCATGTAAGCTGCATAAGGTGACAGCCTCATGCCGACCTTTTCAGCTCCGATTTCGTTGACCACAGCTTCGACTATTTCCAGGGGGAAACGGCATCTGTTTTCTAGGCTTCCGCGGTACTGATCGGTTCTGTCGTTGACTTGATCTTTCATGAATTGATCGATTAAGTATCCGTTTGCTCCATGAATTTCTACCCCATCAAAACCTGCAAAATGGCTCGTAATTTCAAATAAGCACTCGTACAGAATCACTTCTGGAAAAGCATTTCTTAGGTGATAAATTAAAGCAATATTCTTGGCAGTTACCTGCTTCCATGGCATTACGAGCAGCAAGTCTGAAATCATTGACAATTGGAGGAATTTCTTCGGTCCTCAATGAACGAGGAGGCAACCAATCTCCTCCGTCTAGGCCAGGTGTCACTCCCTTGCTGTTGCATGAGATTGGAGCTCCACCGTTTGGCTGAAAATCTATGTTAAGTATTCCAAAGAATCATTAATAATCGAACATATTAATTACTAAAAATTACCAAATAAGGGCAGTAATCGTACATACCATAGGTGGAGACACGGCCTACATGCCAAATTTGGCAAAAGAAGATGCCACCTCTTTCATGAACAACATCCACAATTGGTTTCCAAGCTTCCACTTGCTCTTTTGTCCAAATTCCGGGTGTGCTTGGGTAACTTCATTCGGAATCAATTTCGGCATCCAATATGTTGTTGATCTATTAAATTATAATAAATATATTATTTATTAATAAATAAATTACCCTTGAGCAGTGTTAGAGACTCCAGTTGCCTCGGCAATGAGAAAGCCACCGTCTGTTGCTCGCTGAGAATAATACAGAATTGCATGTGATTGGGGAATGCTGCTGTTGTATGATCTATTTCTTGTCAACGGTGGTAAAACTACTCTGTCAAAATTAACAAATACAAATAAATTAATAATTTAAAAGTGCAGAGATTATTATTATTATTATTGAGGACGTATTTGATATAAATAAATAAATTATTTTCTTATTTATAAAACTATAAAAATTCAAGGACCTTAATATTTTTAATTAAAAAAATTATTTAATTATTTGACATCAATTTGCTTGATGTATGGTACAAACAAACCTGTGAGAGAGGTTGAAATTTTCCCATTTTGTAAGGAGTGTGAAGAGGGACAGCAGTTGCCGTGGATGCAACGGTCGCGGCGGCGGCCATGTTTCCGGTCCCTCTTCTTCTTGGTTCGTTGTCTCTCCTCTGCTTACAGCTTCTTTTCTCTTCAAAAACTTTTTAAGACTACTCAAACGAAGCTTAAATGGCAATTATTCGTGGGAGCAAGCTTGCTTTTATACTCACAAAAGAATTAGCAATGACCCAATAATTGAGAATAAAAAATCAAAGAAATGGAGCAGCATTATAACAAATTCATATGTCCCATGAAAATGACTTGGGAAAAAGCATTGGGTGTTCCTGTAAAATGATGTCGTTTTTATCTTTTATATTGTTTGGAGAGACGGTCGTGCATCACATGTTAAATGAAAAGTAGTGGGTTGTCGTGCAATCACTTTATTAAAATTAAAAGACTCCTCTTAATCTTAATTAATTTAATCAATCAACTTAATTATATTTGATTAATTTTGTATAATTTAACGTCTTTTAATTTGTTACGATATTTTAGTTTGGTCTTTCTTACAAATTTAGAATTAGCTGCTATTATTAATTTTAAAAATTTTATTTATGTTATCTTATAATAATAATAATAATAATTTTATTATAAAAAAATTAAAATATTTTTATTAATTAATAAAAAATTAAAATAATATTATTAATTAATATTTAAATAATTATTAATATATGATCAGTCATTACATAAAATTATAAGGAGTATTATTAAAATATAGGGGTACATATGTTAATATTTAATTTTTGAAAATGTTTCGGGTTGTACACACCTCTGGCTCAGTATAGGTCTGTCTGGCCCATTTAGAAGCCCAAAATGGAAGAAATTCTTCATCTCAGGTGGGGTGAAACAGAGCCCGAAAGCATTTTCTTTTGTCGCTCTGTACGGAAATCCTAGTTCACTTCCTTCTTTCTAACTCTTCACGTACACTCTCTTTGACCTCTCAGGAGAACGATCGCACTCGCAGGTTTTTACTCCACTCCCTCGGAATTGAATCATCTATAAATCAGTTATTGATTGTCAATTTCTTCGAATAAAATCTTCCTTTTCGAGTAAAATTTTTGTTTTTCGGTTGTGTTTTGATTTCATTTCTTTTGATACGTTTTATTTTTGTGGTGTTTGTGTGCTCAGATCTGAAACCTTAGTGAGACGTTTCTCCGTTAAGCCATGGCTCTGGTGAGGTTCTTTGTACTTGAGATAAATTCAGTAGTTTGATTTATAGTTTATTCATTTCTTCATTTAACTTATTAACATTAAAATTTGTTAATAGATCAAGGCTATTTTTAATAATAGTTGAAGATAAATTAATAGCAATTGCAGTTTTTAATTTAATTGCCTTTGAATTTGAAGGGCACTGAAAGAGAAGAAAGAACTTTAAAAAAACAAAAATAATAAATTATTTGATTATTACCATTTTCTAAGCATTTATGCAGACGAAACCATCTTTTTTACATCGGTTAATTCATTTTTGGGCTTTTTTGTTACAAATAACCAATTTGGGAATCATTTGTTCTGGTTTATACAATAGCAGATCTTATTTGCACCAAATTGTCATTCTGCAGTTTATCAATTTCAATCCTGTAGTTTATCAATTTATTTGGAATAATTTTGTTTGATCTACTCTGCAGATATTGAACGGTTTGAAGGGACACCCAAGGGCAGTCAAGACACTCATTGCTGCTGAGTACAGTGGCGTGCAGGTGAAAATGGTCGAGAACTTTGAGATTGGTGTCGCTAATAAAACCCCTGAATTTCTGAAGAAGAACCCTATTGGGAAGGTAAACATATTTGATACAATATGATTGCCTTCCACAATTTGATGTTATGAACAAATTTTGGGCTTAAATTAAATTTTGAGGAATATTGTCTTATTTTCAGATTCCTGTGTTGGAGACACCCGAGGGTCCTATATTTGAGAGCAATGCTATCGCTCGATACGGTAATGAACCATTTGATGGCCATATTTGAAGTCCTGTTGGGGGTTTAAAAATGTGTTGGGTTAGTCATATTTTCTACAGGATTGACCTTACATGACATGATCCAGCATGATAGCAATATTAGTAAACATAGAATAAAAATTTTTGAAAAATGATATGACATGATCCAGCATGATAGCAATATTAGTAAACATAGAATAAAAATTTTTGAAAAATGATATGACATGATCCGTCATAACTGAGTACAAACCAGCATTATTTACAGACATTTGTCATGCCTATCAGTTCCTGTTGAGCAGTGAATTGATTATGTAAGATGATTATTTTTTAGCACAGTAGTTTAATTTTAATTCCTTTTTTGTTCCTGCAGTTACCCGCTTGAAAGCTGACAATCCACTCTATGGTTCTTCTTTGATTGATTATGTAAGATTCATTGTTATTTTTCCTTACTGGTTTAGTTTTATTCTATTTTCCTAAGTTTGTTGGGCTTGCACTATGTTACGCTTATGGTTTTGTTTTGTTGGTTCATTAGGCTCATATTGAGCAGTGGATTGATTTTTCTTCAATGGAGATTGATGTTAATGTCTCCAAGTGGTATTATCCAAGAGTTGGGTATAGTGTTTTCCTTCCTCCAGTGAGTTATTCTCCATTTTTACTTTCACACGTGTGCTTGTCATGTTTGATGTTAATCTACTGTTTGATATTATGCATTTTCTTTATTTGAAATTTAATTGATTCTGTTTCTTTTTTCCACAATAAAAATTTTCTTTTCTATTTTGTTTTTCTTTGGTAGTAAAATAGGATTACAAATTAGGCTCTTAATGTTTGGCATTTTAACTGTTTCTTCTACAAGCAAGTAAATAAATGTGATGAATAACATTTTCAAATATTTTAGGTAGAGTGAATGAAATGTTTTTGCCCAAAATGTTCAAAATGATCTTGTGTATTACCAAAATGTTGATTAAATGTGTTTAATTTAACAAACCAAATTTAGAAACTATGTAGGCTTTGTTTAGTTTTGTTTGTTTGTTCTTCTGTAGGGCTGGGGTTGCAGTAAGCTGAGAAAGAAAAACTGAAAATATTATATATGTATGTTGCACTTCTCCCATTAAATTTGACCACACTTTTATTCATGTTTTCATTAAGGCGGAGGAAGCTGCCATATCTGCACTGAAGAGAGCCTTCAGTGCTTTGAACTTCCATTTGGCTTCAAACACGTACTTGGTTGGTCACTCTGTCACCCTGGCAGACATCATCATGACATGCAATTTGTATTTTGGATTTAGTCATGTCATGACTAAGACTTTCACGTCTGAGTTCCCCCATGTTGAGAGATACTTTTGGACCATGGTCAACCAGCCCAATTTTAAGAAGATTTTGGGTGATGTAAAGCAAATTGAATCAGTCCCACCTGTTCAGTCCTCAAAGAAGCCTGCCCAACCCAAGGAACCGGCTAAACCAAAGCTCAAGGATGAACTGAAGATAGAAGCACCAAAGCCCAAAGCTCAAGCTGTCGAAGAAGAGGAAGCTCCAAAACCCAAAGCAAAGAATCCTCTTGATTTGCTGCCCCCAAG
This sequence comes from Xylocarpus granatum, assembly GCA_019650275.1. Classification (NCBI taxonomy): domain Eukaryota; kingdom Viridiplantae; phylum Streptophyta; class Magnoliopsida; order Sapindales; family Meliaceae; genus Xylocarpus; species Xylocarpus granatum. The sequence continues at coordinate 66,027 of BNST01000809.1, read as the reverse complement.
TAAGATGATTCTCGATGAGTGGAAGAGGCTTTACTCAAACACCAAGACCAACTTCCGTGAAGTTGCAATTAAAGGTATCCTTTCAATCCTCAACATTTGATGTGCTTAAAGATATAGATTGCAGAGATTTATGCCAAAATATTGTGTTGTAGGATTCTGGGACATGTATGATCCCGAGGGCTACTCCCTATGGTTCTGTGATTACAAGTACAATGACGAGAACACTGTATCGTTTGTTACTCTTAACAAGGTCAGTGGGTTCCTTCAGAGAATGGATCTGGCTAGGAAGTATGCATTTGGAAAGATGCTAATCATTGGCTCCGAGCCTCCATTCCAAGTCAAGGGCTTGTGGCTATTCCGAGGGCGAGAAATTCCTCAATTTGTCCTTGATGAGTGCTATGACATGGAATTGTACGACTGGAAGAAGGTTGACATCTCAGATGAGGAGCAGAAGGAACGTGTGAATCAGATGATCGAAGATTTTGAGCCTTTTGAGGGTAAGCCCCTTTTGGATGCCAAGTGTTTCAAGTGATCAACTTAAATCGTTTCTAGCTCCCAAGTTACAATATTAGTTTGCCATGGTTATGTGTTTATGTTTTTGGTAGAGCTTGTGCTTGGAAGTCTTGTATCTTGTTACCCATATAAGGTGATAATAGTTGAACTTATGAGCTATCAGCATTTTTGAGTTTGAGTTTGAGTTTGAGCATCTTTCAAATATAATCTTGCAGCTGATGGCATATTTCTAGTATTATTCTGAATGTTGTATTTAAGTTTACATGTATAAATAATGTGAATAGTATTTTATGATTATTACATTCGAAGTAACAATATCTATCATTTGTATGCTTACTGTTATTGATTAAATATGAAGTTTAGGAGATTTATTAAGGCAATTGAGAGCGGGGATCGAGTTCTAACCATTGGAAATCAGGATCGAGATGGAAATTACTTTAATGTCCACACCGTATCTCACTAATTGATATCATATCATGCCAGTAAAATGTTGTCAAACCATCTTATCCCTGAGCAAAGTATTTTGTCTTTCAGTTTACAAGTCTTTGATAAATAGATTTAAGATTTGACATATGGAGATAAATTCAAGACCCAAGATATTCAGGGATACCTCAATTATCATTAAATAAAAAGGTTTGTCGATACCCGGTAGTAAGGTTGGCAAAAACTGACCCGGTAGTAAGGTTGGCAAAAACTGACGATAATTTATCCGTAAGAAAATTTTTATTTGCTTTTACATGTTTGATTTTACATTCTACTCCAATAATTTGGTGATTTTCGGTTGCTATTTTCATTTGATAGGAATGAATTTGTAAGAAATAATAAATATATAAAATTATTTATTACTTTCAAAATTTACAAGGATCCTTTAGACAATCATAGTTTGTAAATAATAATTATGTACTATGTATTCCACTTTTTGTATGTTAAAATCACTAATTGACCTAACCGCTACAAACTAATTGATATATTAATAAAAATTTTATCATCTCCTTTGACATTTTCTTATTATATTTTTGGTGATTTAAAAAAAGAAACTAACAAAGAAAATTAATTCTTTAAGTTAATTAGATTAATTAAATTTTAGTGTTAATCTAATACAATTTTTATTTAGTTTTAATTGATTGTGGTGTGTAGTTGATGGAATTCAAATATGCAAATTTACTGTAATTGAAAATGAAATAATTTTATTAAAAAAAATAAATATAGATCTTATTAAAATATAATAATTTTTCAAAATTTAAAATTACAAAAATAATAATATCACTTGCGACCATACACTGACAGATCCTACGGGTGAGTAAAGAACAAAACAACTGTATATTATGACCACGCTTGCATTCATAGCCATTGAAGTTGGCTCCCTTATCATCACTTCCTCTTCGTCACTGAAAACTATAGTCTTCTATTCCTCACCATGTCTTGGATATGGATTTCAATTTCCCTTGCTGCAATTTTCTTCCTGGCAGCCGTTTACAGGAAGAAAAATCCGAACAACGAGAAGAAGAAGAAGAGATTACCTCCAGGGCCAAAAGGGTTTCCAATTTTCGGATCCCTTCATTTGTTAGGCCAATTTCCTCACCGGGATTTTCATAAACTTGCCCAGAAATATGGCTCAATCATGCACTTACGTTTAGGTTTAATGCCTACAATTGTTGTCTCTTCTCCTCAAGCGGCTGAACTTTTCCTGAAAACTCACGACCTTGTCTTTGCCAGCCGGCCTCCTCTCCTGGCCTCCAAGTATATATCCTACGAGCAGAAGAATTTCGCGTTCGCCCAGTACGGATCTTACTGGCGAACAGTGAGAAAAATCTGCACTCTGGAGCTCATGAGCAGCTTGAAGATAAATTATTTTCAGTTTATTAGAAAAGAAGAGCTTCAGCTTTTGATTGAATGCATCAAACAGACGGCGCAAGCTCGTTCCCCGGTTGATCTCAGCGCCAAGGTTTCCTCCATGAGTGCAGACATGACTTGCAGGATGGTGTTTGGTAAAAAATATTCGGACCAGGAATTGGACGAGAGAGGATTCAAGACTATGATTCAGGAAATAATGGTATTGGCAGCGAAGCCGAATTTGGGAGATTACATTCCTCAGATTGCAGGGCTTGATCTTCAGGGGCTGACGAAAAGAATGAAAGCTGCTTCGAAAGTGTTCGATGGATTTTTTGAGAAGATTATTGATGAACATGTCCGATGTGAGGATGAAAACAGAAGCAAAGATTTCGTTGATGCGATGTTGAGGTTTATGGGATCAGAAGAAACTGAGTACAAGATTGAAAGAGAGAATATCAAAGCTATAATCTTGGTAACTATATGCACCCAGTTAATTTGCACACACATGGACCTGAATTTCAAGTTTATAAGGGTTCATTTTATTTAATTTTTTTTATTAAAAATGAAATTGGTATTTCTAGTTTTACAAACATGCTTGCATGCATAGTAATTTGTTTTAAAATGATAAATTTAATAATTTTCAAGACAAAATTCTTCTCCTAATATATTATATCATTAATTTTTAAGAATTTAATTACATATTAATATAAAAGATAATTAAAAATTTAGATTTTTATTTAACAAATTTTGTCTACTGTTTTAATCTTTTTTAACAAATAAAAATTAGTTAAAAAATTAAAAAAAAAGATTTTTTGTTTAAATTGAAAATCATAAAATAAAATTATTTTGAAAAAAATTAATTATCATAAATTTTATTATATTTGTGTTCGTTTAACTATCATAAATTTGAATGAAAAAAATATTCTATCAAGCAATGGTATCAAACCCAAAGTTTTATATTCAATAAACAATTGCTTGATTCCCTTTAATGTCCAGTGCATGATTATCTAATATATTTATTTATTGGATATAATGTCCTGTCAGGACATGCTTGCAGCTGCAATGGACACTTCAGCGACTGCTGTGGAATGGGCACTTTCAGAGCTCGTCAAACATGCTGAAGTTCTGAAGAGATTACAAAATGAGTTGGAAAAGATTGTAGGTTTAGACAGAGTGGTGGAAGAATCAGATTTGGACAAACTGGAATACTTAGACATGGTTGTCAAGGAAACTCTCAGGCTTCATCCTGTAGCACCATTGCTACTTCCCCACGAATCTATTGAAGACTGCACAGTAAACGGCTACCACATTCCAAAAAAATCGCGTGTAATCATCAATGCTTGGGCAATCGGGAGAGATCCTGGAGCCTGGAAAGATCCTGAGAGATTTTTCCCTGAAAGATTTGTTGGAAGTAATATTGATCTTCGCGGACACGACTTTCAGCTTCTGCCTTTTGGTTCTGGCCGCAGAAGCTGCCCTGGAATGCAGCTGGGACTCACCGTTGTCAAGCAAGTGGTGGCTCAGCTTGTTCATTGCTTTGATTGGGAGCTTCCGGATGGAATGTTACCGGCAGAATTGGACATGACAGAAGAGTTTAGTCTTGCAACTCCTAGGGCAAAACATCTTTTGGCTATTCCTACTTATCGTCTGAACAAATGATTACTTCACTGGAGACTTTCTCAAATAAAGACGATTCAGTTTCAACTTGTGATTATTTTCCATTAATTGGTATTATCTAACTATTACATTAATTATAATTTAACAAACTAATAACTCAAAAACAAACATGACTATTCATAAATGCCATGTAGCTTAGGTCATGTGATTAAGTGACAGATTAATGCTAACTTCTTATGGTATATCCAAGTAAATTCTCACATATTGAATACATTAAATTTCGAAATCACACCAAAATCCAAACTTTATGAAACAAGCACTTCCTAATAAAAATCACTTCTATAATATAAGTCGCAAAATTTTCATGCATTGAGAGAATCAGCATAAGTTTTCGCAGCAATTAAGATTCAAAATTGTTGATATGCATGTATTTGAGTTTATATCTTAGCTTTCGATGTTCACAGTGACCAAATTTTAGTTCTTTTGGATGGAAATAAGATTAATTTCAAGTACCTCAAGAGACACTGATTAATTTATTGATGCATACAAAAGACGAAATGAAGATCCTGGTCGGATAGATTTGTTTCCATTCCCAAACTAATGAGGGCTCTTTTATGTTTAACTTGTTCTTCATTTTAGAAGAAGGAAAAGAAAAAGTGAAAACATCAATTATTCATGTGTGTTTCACTTCGCCCATTAATTTGGACCACACTTTTACTCGTGTTTTCAGTAAGGCCGAGGAAGCTGCAACTGAAGGGAGCTTTGGGCGCTTTGATTTTCCCATTGGCCTTCAAACACGTTCTTGGTTGGTCACTCTGTCAACCTGCCAGACATCATCACGACATGCAATTTGGAATTTTGGATTTAGTCACGTCCGGAGTAAGACTTTCATCTCTGAGTTCCCCAATGTTGAGAGATACTTTTGGACCACGGTCAACCAACCCAAGTTTAAGAAGGTTTTGGGTGATGTAAAGCAAATTGAATCAGTCCCAGCTGTTCAGTCCCGCAAAGAAACCTGCCCAACCCAAGGAATCTGCTGAACCAAAGCCCAAGGACGAATCAAAGATAGAAGAAACACCGAAGGATTTATATTGAAGGTGGTAATATTATGCAATTGTTAACAATACGATGCAACAATATAATTTCTATACTTACTGTTGTTGTTCAAACATGAAGTTTATGAGACATAACAAGGCAATTGAGAGCCAGGATCAACTCCTAACCAATTGAAATTGGGTTCTCAGATAGAGAAACATACGTCAATGTCCACAGTATCTTCTTAGTTGATGTAATATCCTTTCAAATTGAGGAAATTTCTTGTATGCATATGCAACCTAATACCAACTTTTGAATCTAATGGAACAAAATATCCTCAAAAAGTATGTTCATAAAGTCTACTAAATAATACCATTCAACAATGATATTATTATTAAACTATTTCTTCTTCCTTGACAACAAAGTTTGTCAATACTTAATAGTAGAGTTGGTAAGAATTTTCGTGGAAAATTGAAACCTCTGCTAGAAAATGAGACCGGGAATGGGTCAATTTCTTTTTCTTTTTCAAAACAAGAATGAGTTGAAAAAGGTGCCTAACCTTTTACCATTCCTAGTTGACAGAGACAAATTTGTAAGTAATAATAATATATAAAATTATTTATTACTTTTGAAAATTACAAAGATTGATTAGATAATTATTATTTATGAATAATAATTAGATCCTATGCATTACACTTTTTATCTATTAAAACCATTAATTAATAAAAATTAATTCACCAATCAGAATAAATTCTTTTTCATCTCATTTGATATTTTGTTATTATATTTTTAGTGATTTGGAGATTAAAAAAAGAAAACAGTAAAGGAAATTAATTGTTTAGGTGAATTAGATCAATGGAACTTGGGTATTTAATTGGTAGAAATCCGTTGACTGTAACTGATTGTCATATTTGGAGGCTGATGGACACGAATATTCAACTCTACCATCCTTGAAAGTCAAATGATTTTATTAAAAATATTAAAAAACATTAGAATTATAAAAAAAAATAATAATATTCTTATTTGCGTGTTGGATTTTTCTTCTAATTAGCTTCCTACGTTGCAGTTTCTCCTTCAGTTCCTATAATTATCCCACTTCCATTGTCACTTCCACTTCATCACTGAAAGCTGTAGAGTCTTCAATTCTTCACCATGTCTTGGATATGGACTTCACTTACCCTCGCTGCAATTTTCTTCCTCTTCCGAGCAACCTTTTCCTGGAAAAAAAATCCAAACAACAGCAACAAGAAGAAGAGGTTACCTCCGGGGCCAAAAGGGTTTCCAATTTTCGGATCCCTTCATTTGTTTGGCAAATTTCCTCACCGGGATTTGCATAAACTTGCCCAAAAATATGGCTCAATCATGCACTTACGTTTAGGTCTAGTGCCTACAATTGTCGTCTCTTCTCCTCAAGCGGCTGAGCTTTTTCTGAAAACTCACGACCTTGTCTTTGCCAGCCGGCCTTCTTTCCTGGCCTCTAAGTTTATTTCCTACGAGCAGAAGAATATCACTTTCGCTCAGTACGGATCTTACTGGCGAACAGTGCGAAAAATCTGCACTCTGGAGCTCTTGAGCAGCTTGAAGATAAATTATTATCAGTTCATTAGAACAGAAGAGCTGCAGCTTTTGATTGAATGCATCAAACAGTCGGCGCAAGCTCGTTCCCCGGTTGATCTCAGCGCCAAGGTTTCCTCCATGAGTGTGGACATGACTTGCAGAATGTTGTTTGGTAAAAAATATTCGGACGAGGAATTTGACCAGAGAGGTTTCAAGACTATGATGCACGAAGTACTGGTATTGGCGGCAAAGCCGAATTTGGGAGATTACATTCCTCAGATTGCAGGGCTTGATCTTCAGGGGCTGACGAAAAAAATGAAAGCTGTTTCGCAAGTGTTTGATGGATTTTTTGAGAAGATTATTGATGAACATGTTCAATGTAAGGATGAAAACAGAAGCAAAGATTTTGTTGATGTGATGTTGAGGTTTATGGAATCAGAAGACACTGACTTCAAGATCGAAAGAAAGAATATCAAAGCTATAATCTTGGTAACTATATGCCCCGACTTATTTTGCAAACATATAGACATGAATTCCTACGCCAAAATCCAATTTTATAAAGGTTTATTTTTCGAATATTAACTGTTAAAAATTTGTTTTTACTTTTAGCTCTGAAAACATGCATGCATTGTAGTGCGTTTTAAAAAATTAATGACTCAGAAGTGAAAACTATGAAACGAGGTAGAGAAAATTATTTTTCATAAATTCTATTATATTTATATTTGTTTAATCATTATAAATTTGAATAAAAGAATAATTATATATTGTAATCTAATATATATTTTGGAATAATTTCCTGTCAGGATGTGCTTGGAGCTGCAATGGACACTGCAGCAGCTGCTGTCGAATGGGTACTTTCAGAGCTCTTCAAACATCCTGAAATTCTGAAGAAACTACAAAATGAGTTGGAAAACATGGTAGGTTTAGACAGAATGGTGGAAGAATCAGATTTGGACAAACTGGAATACTTAGACATGGTTGTCAAGGAAACTCTCAGGCTTCATCCTGTCGTACCATTGCTACTTCCACATGAATCTATTGAAGACTGCACCGTAAACGGCTACCACATTCCCAAAAAATCGCGTGTAATCATCAACGCTTGGGCAATCGGGAGAGATCCTGGAGCCTGGAAAGATCCTGAGAGATTTTTCCCTGAAAGATTTGTTGAACGTAATATTGATCTTCGCGGACGCGACTTTCAGCTTCTGCCTTTTGGTTCTGGCCGCAGAAGCTGCCCCGGAATGCCTCTGGGACTCACCATTACCAAGCAAGTGGTGGCTCAGCTTGTGCATTGCTTTGATTGGGAGCTTCCGGATGGAATGTTACCCACGGAATTGGACATGACAGAAGTGTTTTGTCTTGTAACTTCTAGGGCAAACCATCTTTGGGCTATTCCTACTTATCGTCTGAACAACTGATTACTTTACTGGAGACTTTCTCAAATAAAGATGATCGAGTTTCAACTTGAGATTATTTTTCATTAATTGGTATCATCAAACTACCACTTTAATTATAATTTAATAAACTAAAAAGTCAAAAACAAACATGTGATTCGAAATCACACCAAAATCCAGCCTTTATGAAACAGGCACTTCTTTGTAGAACTCACTTCTATAAAATAAGTACCAAAATCTTCATGCATCAGAGAATCAACATCATTTCTTGTAGCAATTAAGATTTCTTATTTAAAATTCTCCTTTGAATATGTTAAACCAACCCATTTCCTTTATCATTCTCAAAGCAAAAGTAATAATAATACCATTAAATGGTTCATATGCATGCATTTGAGTATATATATTGGCTTTTGGTATTCACAATGACCAATTTTTGGCTCATTTGGATGGAAATGAGATTAATTTTGCATACCTCTAAACACACTAATTAATTTACTAGATGCATACAAAATACCACATAAAATTCCGGTCAACTCGTCATAATGTTTTTAAATTAGGATTCATGAATTAAAATTTAATGGAATAATTTCAAATGAAGAAATGTGATTGTAAATATTTTAGTAAAACTTTTACTGTATACGGATAATATCAATATAAATTTATAAGTACTAAAATTTTATAACACTCCTATATAAAATTTCAAATTATTTTTACAACAAAATTTATCATATTAAAATTTAATATATTTATTTAATTACATGTAAATAATTTTCTTATAATATTTAAAAATTCAAATTCGAACATTTTAAATGGAAAGCAGTATCATAATATTATTATACAATATCTAACACCGACCGATAACTACAATACGTTGTATTAAAATATTAAAAGTTCTCTAATTTAATTAAAATTTTATTTTGTATTTCAAAACTTACCAATTACTATCAATGTCGTTTATGAAGATTAGTAAATTAGTAATATAAAATTTGTTCTATGTTTTTAAAATTACTAAATATTATCAATGTCACTTATAATTACGATGATTGTTAGATTAAGTATCGTACGGTAATTTATAAAATTAATTAAAATAAATTATAATAGGGTGTGAATGATGTTGTATTATCGGACTCCTTCATAATCAATCCATTGTGTTAGGAGATAATATTAATATGAGTTATAATACATATTATTATAATAATTGTTTAATTAAAATGAATATATTCATTTTTTTAATTAAAAAATCCCTAAAAAAAAATAATACAAACAATAAATAGAACGCATCTAAACTACGTCGTATTGGTGAATTAAAATGGTTCGAAACAGGTGTTTTCTCGCTGTGAACTTAGTCGCAGTATCCAGCATCTTCGTACGGCAGTCACAGCACTGTTCTCTTCCCACAGATTGAAGTCCGCTTAGCAGGTAACTGGATTTGTCTATAATTAAATGAAATTTTTAATTAGTAATTTCATTTTTTGGTTTTGTAAATCGGATAAAATAATGTTTCGAGCACAACCCAGATAGAGAACAGGAAGAAAGAAAGAAAAAAACCAGGGTTGATGCTAGAATCTATAGTGCTTAGGTTTGAAGGGCTTGATTTGAATGGTAGAATGCATATCATGGCCTCGACGAAATTTCAAAGTGTAAGTTTTGCATTTGAAGCCATTTTGAAAGTTTGCTGCAACCAAAGTTGTTGGGGCAAATAACATGTTAGACTTTACGCTTTGATTTTTAATCAGTACATCTATAAGTGTTGCTGCATATAAACAGACATATTTCTCTATATAAATGTATGATAATATTGGATTACTAAATAAAACAAGACTTCAAATTTATTGTTTATTTGACCGCCTATGTTAATCAGATAGAGGGTGCAAGAATATTGGAGTTTGATTGCCAGAATTCGCCTTTGCTCATCTTCCAGAATTTTTTATTTTTGCACGTTGAAAGATTGTCTTCGATCCTGAAGTTTCTAAATCCCCAGCTTTGCTTCTCCTTTATTCATCTCAAAAACAAAGATAAGAGGAAAGTACCCTTTCCTGAATGTTCGTTTTTCCTATTTCCACAGACAGACACCTTTTTCCCTCTTAAATAAGGTTTTAATAGAGGATAACAGAAAAAAGCAACAGAGTGTGTGTTAGACAGAATGGTGTTTGGGCAAGTGGTGATTGGTCCACCCGGCTCGGGAAAGACCACTTACTGTAATGGCATGTCTCAGTTTCTAAGCCTTATTGGCAGGTAAGTTCACTTCATTATTTCATGTAATGAAACTTTGGCAGGTAAGTTCATTTCATTATTTCATTTAATGAAACTTGTTTCAGTTCATTTTTAACTTTCTATTTACTGTTTTTTTGAGTAGCAGCACATAATTTAAATAAATTGGAAAAAAAACTAATAGCCAGGTATCCAAGTTATATGGTTAGCTTAAGTGAGTACTGATAATGACTTGATTGAGGCCTTACATAACATTTTGATTCATAGCAATTGCTCGAGAATGACTATAATCATTCATGCTAATGTTTTAGTGATAACCTTATTTATATTTATGCAGGAAGGTGGCTGTAATCAATTTGGATCCTGCCAATGATTCTTTACCGTATCCCTTCCAACTAAAATTGTTTACAAATGCATGTTTCATTGTAGTAAAATTAATCCAATATGAATATTTTCCTTGATATTATGATAGATATGAGTGTGCTGTGAATATTGAGGACCTCATTAAACTAAGTGATGTGATGGTGGAGCATTCACTTGGTCCCAATGGAGGTGAACCACCTTATTGTTTTTTCTTACTTTATCACATAAAGATATCTTTTTCTTTGCAGCAAAATTTATGAAAATTTTAAAATATGTAAACCACAATCTCTGGTATTTATCTTTATCAAAGTTGGAAAAAGTATATTCAATCAATGATTACATTATATGTTTATTTAATGCTGTCTTTTTTCCTTTGTGGCAATATGTTTGGATTTAAAGTGCTTGTCCTGATGTTTCTAGAGTATGTGGTGTTATGATGAACTAGGTCTTGTGTATTGTATGGACTATCTAGAGAAGAACATTGACTGGTTGCAATCCAAATTGAAACCACTTCTGAAAGGTAGATAATGCCATCTTTCTTCATAGTAATACCAAGAATGTGCTCACTAGATTCATAAAGAAGCTAGTGTATTTAATGGCTTTGATATTTTGCAGATCATTATCTTCTGTTTGATTTTCCCGGCCAGGTGGAATTATTTTTCCTTCATTCCAATGCCAAGAATGTTATCATGAGACTTATTAAGAAGTTGGATCTTAGGGTATGTCTACACATTACCTAGCTATAGGACACTAAAAAATTGAGGTGAATTCAGCTTTGTTATTTTGATCAGTTGGTTTCTTTTTCCACACAGTTGACTGCAGTACATCTAGTCGATGCCCATCTTTGTAGTGACCCTGGGAAGTATGTTAGTGCGCTGCTTCTCTCATTATCTACCATGATACATATGGAACTTCCTCACATTAATGTCTTGTCTAAGATTGATTTAATTGAGAGTTATGGAAAGCTAGGTGTGGATATATATTCAGCTCCCCTTCTTGTTTTCAAGTGGAAAATATCAGATATTGTCATAAGTTCCTACCTGCTGTTCTTGCTAATCGTTGCTTTTGGATATCTTGCAGCTTTTAATCTTGATTTCTATACAGACGTGCAAGACTTATCATATTTACAGTATATTCTGGATCAGGATCCTCGTTCTGCTAAGCACAGGTTTGATTTATGGCTGAGCCAATGATGCAAGTTATGCCAACTAGTCCATGCTACATTCTCTTACACACAATATTGAGTTATTACCCACTTCTATTTCTACCATTTTCAATTTTTTACTTTCCCAGTAGTAATGCCAGGATGTTTGCCAACATAAATGCCTTTATCTGTATGGATCTTAGATGCAACTAAGCAATTTTAGGCTCTAGCCATGTTACAACCTTAGATTTCAACTGACCATATCATGGACAGAAGGTCTCTGAAGAAAGCACATATGTTGGGCAAATTATATTCTAATTTTTCATGGAACAATCAATAAGCAAAACAATTCCTCTTTTGTTTTGATCATACTTAATAAATAAGGGGTTAAAATGTTGCTGTCTTAGAAATATAGATACATGCTTCCTCGAAAGTTGTCATGGGTTCCAGAAAGAGTTAATCCCAGAAAAATATACTTGCATTGTTACAACCTTTCAATAAATTCAAGCAACTTATCGCTAAATATTTACAAATTTCTTGTGTTGTCATTGAGTTGTCAGTATGAAAAGGACCATAGTTGCCCATGACATTATGTTTTTTGATTGGCTCTGCACTCTCTCTGCTTCAGGAAATTTGGCTGTTTGGTTTTCTGATTGCATTCAGAAGCACATATTGTGTCATTTTTATTATTTCAATTAGTTTTCATACATAACCGCTCCTATTTCTTCTTGCAGAAAGCTTACAAAGGAGCTGTGTGATGTAATAGAAAGCTATAGTCTGGTCAATTTTACCACCTTAGATATTCAGGTCATTGGTTTCTCTTAACTTCTTGAGTTTGTTTAAGTTGTTTGAGAATGTGTTATCACTAAGCAGCTTCTATTCAGGATAAGGAGAGTGTTGGAAACCTTGTGAGGTTGATAGACAAGAGCAATGGGTACATCTTTGCTGGTATAGATGCCAATGCAGTTGAATTCAGCAAGATTGCTGTACGTGATGTTGATTGGGATTACTACAGATATCCTTCCTTTCTCTCATTTTGAATCTTATGCTTCCTCGTATTGATGGTGCTGTTGACATGCAAAGCATAATTTATGAAGTTTTGGTTATTTATTATTGCATTTGCATCTTCTAAGCTGTGCATTTGAGGAAATAATTTTGCCGTCGGGTAGGTTTCAAGCTTGATTATCATCTTTTTCTAGCCATACCAAAATCACAAAAAGAACTTCTGCCCAAATCTTGCATTTGCATTTTTCTCACGTAATTAATAACGTCTTGGATGACTAGTCAATGACTGAGACTTACATGCTTTGCTTAACAAAGCAATCTACAGTTGCTGCAGTGCAGGAGAAGTACATCAAGAATGACGACAACTCTGATAACAATGAGACATGAAGATATACTGTGTGCAAATGGTAAGCATTCTATTTACTTTGGTGCATGTTTGTGGGCATGTGATTCGTGTTTGTGAACTTACTGTCCTCTCTTTCAAAATGTTTTTTACTGTTGTGCTCTACTTGCAGGAATCTTGAAGTTTTCAACTAATTAACATTTAATTTCAGTTCTGCACTGTTTACCGTTCAAAGGACACTTAAGAAACCAGTGGATCCAAGAAGAGGTTATCTCGAATTCTACTTCAGCCGATGAACTAATCAAATTCTAGTCTATTCTGATAGCATGTCGAAGAATTTATTTTCCCGGAATCTCAGAGTGCATATATAATTGGTGTGATGTATTAAGAGATGATAGGAAGTCAAGACAGACAAGTCTCAATGGGTATGTCATTACAGTATTAATATTTTATTTTGTAACTAATCAAACTCGTTTTATGAAGTTTAGTTTACTTAACTTCAGTTACAATCCACAGTTTTACAAGGTAAGAAATGTTACTCATAGTATAAAGTGTCACGGGTCCCTTCTACAGCCTATGTAGCTCTCGCCGACTGGGATGTGTTCGGAGATTAGTCTTTAACAATTTGCATTGGAATTGAGGGTGTGACATAAAGCATACGAATACGTATGTATGTACGTACGTGACATTTTTAATTAAAATAAATATATAATTTTTTTAAATAAACATATACGTTCTTAGTTTTGATCGTTGGAGAAAGAGGGCAAAATCAAAAGTGACATAGTGCACTACAGAACGACGTCGTATTGGGGATTCAAAAAATGGTTTAAACATTGACAGAGCAACACAAATATTCCCCTTGGTTTCAATTTTACATTTTCAAAAACGACGGCTTTCAGCGATCTCTCCGTAGAAAGAAAGAAAAAAAAAGAAGAGAGACGAAAAGGCAAACGCGATGAAAGAAATCTGGAGACATCGATCCTTTCGTTTACTAGTATTAATCTCCGCAATTTCTAGACAATTCATCTCAGGTTGGTACCGAATTCAAATTTAGTTGATAAAAATTGAATTTATATATATATATATATTAATTTGCGTTGATTGTCTCTGAATATGCTGATATTCGTCTGTTGAATACATGCAAATGTGTTTTTGATTTTTTTAGAGATTTATATGATTATTTTGTGGAATCTGATGGAATTGTGTTGGTTAGTTGATTTCTCTGTTTGGTTGTTGGGAAAATAAGAGGAAATGGAAGATGCAGCGGTGCGAAATCTTTATTTGGGTTTTAGAATTTGACTGAAACTTTGAAGAACTAGAACGGTTGACAGATACATAAGATTTCAAATTTTTGTTACTTTTAAGTACAAATTCTGAATTAAATAATAATAGTAATAATAATATTGTAAATTCGTCTTGTTCTATAGTGTTCTGAACAATATTTTATGTAAAATGTAGCTATGTATTTCAAAAAGAAACTGGTAGGAATGGTTACAATACATTTTTTTTAAATCCTTTAGCTTGCTTCTAGGTGCATTAGAATATTTGAATTGCAATGAGTTGGGGGAGAAGAAAAGCAACAGGGTGAAAAGGGAGATCTTCTTTTTTTTAAGTTCTTAAGACACGATGGGAAGATATTTTCAAAAAAATTTATGATAAACATTAATCTTCAATTAGCTCATGTGCATATATATTTCCTGGATATTTGTTTGTTTGGTTGTTATAGGATGAGTATGGACGGTTGATAACCTAATTTGGTTATTCTATGAGATGATTCATGATGAATTGCATTAACTAGAATTTTAACCTCACTTACAGCCTAAGTGTTGATTTACAAGAATAATTCGGAATGCGATGAAATATATTTTATTTTAGTTCTTTGAATCAGGAAACCTTACAATAATTGTCATATTTGCAATATAAGCAGGCTTCCAGGATGAGTTACTACCCCTTGATCACTTATACTACCCCAAACACAGTTTTGCTTGAACTCCTTTGTGGTTGATATTATTGGACCATAGTTTTATTTGCTGTTGACAGACTTTAGGTAGGAATGATCCCTGTCTTCAAATTACTAAACCCATCATGGGCATTAAGTATTTTCTCTGCCGAACTGGTGTCATAGTTAAATTTAGGTTATGATCATTCTCTTATATCTTTTGCCCTTTGTTTTCAGCCTTGTCCGCTGACTCATCAAGTTCAGAAAAGGGAAAACAATCTGAGGCTCATCATACTGCCAATAACAGCACCGGGGCCAAGATAGTCATCATATTACTTGCAGTTGTGGCAGTAGGGTTGTTTTCTTTTTTCCTTTTTAAGTTATGGCAAAAGAAGAAACGAGAAGAGCAGTACGCCCGTCTTTTGAAGTTGTTTGAAGAGGATGATGAGCTTGAGGTTGAACTTGGTCTCCGAGACTGATATTTCATTTTTGTAGAAAGTGAGTTCCTCATAGTTGAGGTATGTCTATTCTCTCCGTATATGTTGAGTTCTCAATTGCTAAGATTTTGCTGCTTTCCATGGCATTTTTTCTTGTTTTTTGACAGAAACAGTACTATTTCTCATATAAAATTCTGAGTTCTTGATTATCATTTAATAACTGTTATTTGCTTCTATTGCTTTACAGGCTTAAGTGGCCATGCCTTATTTAGAAATCCAGTTCCTCGCGGTGATTGAGTATGAAGATATCTTGCGGTGAGGTTTGATATCATTTAATCATAAACTCTAGGAACTATAAGGACAATGTTGAAATGAAATTTTTTTTGAATTAATTTGCCTTGGGAAGACATTTTGTACGAGATTTTTGGGGTTTTTCTATTCATAGTTTTTTGTATACATACTTTTGGATATTCATTCATCATTCACTGTGTAAAAGTATCTAATATTTCGATGCATTGAAGAAATGTAAAAGTGAGTTCTGTCGGTGTGCCTATATTTGTCATTTGGTTGCATGAATGAAGGCAAAAATACTATCATTAATATTCTTTGGAAGATTGGTAGGCCAAACTTGCTTTGCCAACCGATTTGGTTGGTAGCTTTCTTTGGTCCAAATGTTGGAGCACGATTTAAATTTCTGCATTGGTTGAGTTGTATGGGTAGAAGGAATATTTTAGTCAACTACTTGTCTCTAAAGTTCTCTTGGACATGAAGTAATGTCTTTCTTTATCTACTAAACTAAACTAATTAGCGTGTTTCTGAATAACTTAATGTGTATAATTTCGGCCTAGATCTCAAGGGAAAAACAAGTCATAAAGCTGCAAGAATTCGATGCCATGTAACATAAGGGCTCAAATAAGTCATTGGAAATAAGTAATAAATGATGAACAATCTACGATTTGATCAACCGCTTCATTCTATTGACAAGTCTTGAGAGAAAATACAACAATGCCACTACACTTACCTTACTAAGGAATTGTTGATCAGTATGTGACGCAAAAAAAATGAACTAGACGTTACACCCAACAAAATAGTTTGAATACCCGTAAAAGGTCTACCACAGACCTCAGTAATAAAGTTCCCGGCCACAACTAACATATCTACATACTCGATAAAATCAGAATGTTAAAATCACATTGATATCTTCTCTACAGTCATTTGTCTGGAAATCATTAACGTTGGTTCCAATAAAGGGATTTTAGCACTGGGTACATCTGTGACCACATAGTGAACAGCTCCTTTGAATGAATTATAACTTCAGTTACAAAAAAAGCTCCCTTCCAGCAACAAAACTAACATCCCTCTCCGTACAGTTTACCTTTAAAAAAGTGTTGAAAGTCAGAAATTTTACTTCCTTCCAACATACGCTCCCAGTTTAGACAAATCAGGAATCCAAAATGACAGCTCAGATGAGCCAGTGACAAACATAAGACTTCCAGGAGCCCATTTTATGACAGGAGGCTCGGTTTCAGAACTCATCCAACTTGCAACCTGGACAAGGAAAAAGAAAAAGTTCAAACAATGTTAGCAGAAATAACAACACAGTCAAGTTAATATTACTATTTATAGAACTCATAATTCAAAAAGTTTCTTCAAGTGCAGGCTCAAATGAGAATGAAGAGCATTTTACAAAGGAAAACTATGAATAGTAAATGTATGGATAACAGCAACCCTGAACGTTTGTTCTTTCCCTCTGAATCCTGAGCAGTCAAACAGACAGGGAAGACACAATTCGTGTATTATTGGCATAATGATAGATGATACTTTGATTCATAACTCTTTGTTCCTAAATATCTTTCTCTACATCTAATTAGCTGAAATAAAATTATTAAGAACTTCAATCCACGTTAAAACCATAATCTAACCCAAAAAGAAACATGAACTTTATCAGTGAACAATATAGAGATATATACAAGTCAGCGGACATAGAAGAAGAATGAGTTATGCATGAGAATCATACTTCTTTCCCACTCCGTACACTCCAAGCATACACGCTACCGTCACCAGAACCTGCCAGAACCAAGAAAGTCAAATTAGCATAAATTGTAACCAGTAGATCAATATAAACTCATAAAACTAATGAAAGCTGCTTCAGCATGTAATAGGTGCACCCTGCTATTTCAGCATTATTTTTTTCCTATTAACGAAATAAGACATGCTTGCATGAGTTTGAGTTTAATGCAACGGATTCTGTTAAAAAAGACTGCAGCTCAGCACTTCAAGCCATGTAATTCAAAAGCACCAGCAAGATAATAAGTAGATTATTTGATGAATAAGATAAAAACAAGTGCAATAAGCACAATTATGAAGTATCAAACAACTGATTGGTAATCTGCAAATAAAAATATCAAAGTCACTGTGCCCTAAAACCTGAATGGAGACATCCTACCTGATATAACAAACATTCCCTCAGGGCTGAAAGATGCCTCCAACGTAGAATTGCTAGAAACGGGCTTCACATTATATGTTGATAACTAAGAACAAAAGTAACGGTAGGAACATTATATTCATAGATTATGGTGAATAAATATATCTACAATATTTGAAGTGCAGGAGAAAAGAAAAAAGAAACTCACAAGTGTGCCACGGAATGAGTCAAGTACATGAATGTGTCCATCCCTTGTTGTCAGAAGCATAAGTCTACCATCATTGCTGAATTTTACAACGTTCGCATCTGATACATCTCCGCCAACAGAGAAGATGTCAAAAGGACCCTAAAAGGATTCAAATTTTAAAAAGTCAATGCATGCTGAAAGTTTTGCTGTGAGAAAAATAGAAAATAAAATAAATCATCAAACTTTTAAACCTCTCAAATATTCTTGGGTATCAATTTTCAACCTTTTCATATTTGCGAGCATCAAACATTCTTATGAATCCCCCGAAGGCAACGGCAAAGACAAGCCCTTGGTCATCATAAGCTGTAGCAGGCCGGCCTTGTACACGTAGAAGACCCTGATATCATATGTAGACTATAAATTCAACTGAAAATGAAAACAAAGTTAGTAGATTCCCTATACAAGCCACAACATCCACCTGGCACTTCTCAGCCCGTTGATCCCAGAGCAAAACAGTTCGATCAAGAGAACCTGAGACAAAGCAATCTTTGGAAGTGCACAAGCTAAGTGAGACAACCCTGGAAGCAACAAACACACATAGAATTAGTATTACCCAAAGACTCAAAGCAGTCATTTGGAGAAAATCACATTTTATGCATATCAGAAACCAACCATACCTGTCATGGTGACCTTTGAAATATCTCAAATACTTGTTATCGTGCAAAGAAAGAAGCCGCAGAGATTCTGAATAACGAAACTTCAAAATAAGCAGCTCTAAACTAATCAATTAACATAAGCAGAAGCGTGCACACATTGCTTCGATCAACATACCATCCCAACCATTTTTTGAAGAGTATATAACTGTTGTAGGATGAGAAGTAAAACAAACAAGATCCACACCATACTTTTTGCTATTAATTGTCTTGAAACATCTGAAAACCAAATAAGGGTACCGGCAACACATATCAATACCAACTATCAAGTGTTCATCTAAAGTGCATTTGGTAGTGATTTTATGCACAGTGCTTTTGACTCTCAACACTTTCCACAGAAACTCTTAAAAACACTTCTGAAAAGAACAAATGGAAGTGTTTCTCCAGAAAGCACGTATCCAATCCATAAAGGGTTTCTGCAAACAAAAATATCAAGCCTTCCCCCTCAAAACCAGTCATTTTTAATTCCAAAAGGCACCCAGGTGCATTATACTATTAAACCCCCCTATTTTTAAGTTAAACGCACAGTCTAGCAGTCCCAAAAGCACTTCCAAAGACACCGAGAGAGAGAGAGAGCAACTTACGTGGCACTAGTAACATCATAAAGACGAATAGACTCATCATCACTGGCAGTCACCAGGTAATTTGATGATTTGTGAAAATCCATGGAACTAATCCTCCCATTCTGTTAAAACAACACAAACAAAACGACGCTGATACATAAACATAAAACGCAAATCAAGCTGTTTCTCAAACAAAACTTCAACGAACAGAATAAAATACTCACATAATCTCTAAAAGCCATGCCCACTTCCATGCTCTGAAGAATTTCTTCAGAGAGTTCCAGCGAAACCTTGTCTTCTCTCTCTGATTGCACCCCTTAACACAGAAAAAATTACACAAATAAACCAAAAACAATACCAGCAAGAACACGAAGAAACACAAGATTTCACATATCAATTCCACGTACCAATCATTTTTTTTTATCGTTGTACTTGCTTTTATTCTTCAAATCGATGCCGCTAAATTGAATGTTTCTTTTTTCTCTGAAACGAGCAGAAGAACGGGGTCATTATTTATACATAAAAGGGGCTGATCTGGGCCGAGCAGGAATGATCCGATCCGGCCCATCTTCCATTGACCCTCGTCGGTATTGTTACACCTCAAAATTTTTTATTATTATCAACTTAAAAGAAAATTAAATATTTTATTTTAAATTAATAATAATAATTAAATTTTAAAAATATATCAAAATATATATACATATATAGATATACGCGCGCGCACGATAACTAAATTTAATCACTAAACCTATTTTCAAGGATAGAATGTCATTCAAACTGACGTAATCATTTATATAAGGTTTCAAGGAAATAAAAATCTTTTAAAAAAAAGAAAAAAATTACTAATAATAATTAAAAAAAATAAAAACATATACACTGCCTTGCTTTCACTGGATTCAATTCTCTTGCCTGGAGCCTGTTCTTGAGTTTTCAACCTGTCTCAAACAAATGTACACACAAATGTTGAATCACAGTATAAAAAGTTGCTTCCTAAAGGCTGCTCTTTGAGGATACAACAAATTGCCATCCTCATTTGGAAGAAAATAATTCTCAGAATATTGGCTTATAACCGAAATGGCAATGAAATTATTATTAGCAATCTGTTTCAAGGCAATAGCAAGCACAAAAGTATCTGACAAAGTACATTTAAAAGGTTTAAATCACTTCAGCTGCTGGCTGGAATAACAAATAAATTTAATTAGGACATGAGTTATATTTTCATCCAATGAAATAACAAATTCGATGTCTGAAAGCGAATAATAATACATGAAAGAATCATGATCATAGATATTAAACATGTTAGCGAGATAGAACACAAACTTCGGAAGCAGATACGCGTATCAGATCAGAGAGATGCCAGCAGATTTGAGCGCAAACAAAACTCAGGATTTTCAACCGACTGCTTCTTGATCAAGTCTTCACTCCCATGGTAGTTTCCAAAGAACGTAATGGATGATGTAATCAGGACTGTAATCCATTGGCTGTAGTGATCCGGCTGTGATGATTCGTTCGTAATGTGTATGAAGGTTATCTTACTGTCTTGGCGCGTTTCATTCCAGCAGTGTTGAACGGTGACATGCTAGGACTCATACTTGGACTCATGCTTGGGCTTTCTTCTCTTAGGGTACCGTTCAGCATTGCCAATTCCCTTAGCTGTTGCTTCTTGTAATGATCCAAGGATTCGTCCTAATAGACAAATGAGTTTGAACAAGAAGGTATCAAGCAAGATGCCAAGGGAAAATCATCAAAACAAAAATGGAGAAATGATAAGAGTTAATGCAACAGTATTCCTGATCATACCACAGGCTTCAAAAGGTTTTCTAATATTGCCACTGCATGATCTATGCGGGAATTTATTATATCCTCCGGGAATTCAGCCTCCACTAACACGTGCAATGGCTCATTAAGATGTTCGTAACCAGGTTTATCTTTCAGTTTCTCTTCCTAAAGAGCAAAGGGAATCCAGAATCATCAAGTTAACCAAGACACGACAAACCAAACAAGCATTGAATAAATTAGGTCATCAAAATTCTTAAAAACAAAAGTTTACCATTTGTAAACATTAAATGAGTACATAAAATTAGTTATAACATAACTGGTTTCCACCAACATATACCTAAGCAATGAAAAAAGCGACCAAAATGTACAAAAATACTTTATATGGATATCTACTGCCAGCCATATTGGTGGAAAAGCACTATAAATCTAACAAGGCACTGGGAGAAACACAAGCTATATGGAACATTTAAATGCAAAGTTTAAGCCATTCAACTACTATGCATTAACATTTCTTTGAGAGAATTAAAGTCCAAATGAGATGAGGGCATGAATTTTCTCAGGCTACGTTAGGACACATCCGCCCATGTCAAACTCAATTATGGTTCTCTTAGGACAAAAGTGGGACAATGATGATGCATATAATCCATCAACCATTTTGTCTCACAGTATCACTGTGATAGTTAGCTGGACGAGTTCGATAATGCAAGATGATGTCAATGCTCTACAACAGTAAGAACGAAAACAAATATTTCAAAAGTACTGAGCATGACAGATTCCAAAGGCACCTGGATGAGAAAGTGGGAATAAAATGTTACTGGGGCTCTGTAAAACCAGTACCAACCCATGAGATAACTCAGTAAAGTGAAACCATCATGGCAATGGCTCAGAACTAATATAGACAAATTTAAACAACTTTCACCAACCAGACCAGCAATATGATCATAGAATCAAGTACAGAGATATGGAAATTTGTAATTATATATTTTAGCTGAACATTGCTCCCGCGACACATGTAATTTAAGTACAGAAATAAATAAAATTATATATATGGTGTAATGGCAAAGATAAGCATTATCCATATTACTTAACATAAACTAAGCACTTTCATTCAATTTTTTTTTATCAGAAACTCCTCTGCCTGATTAGGCTGGTATCATCACCGTGAAGTTTTAATCCAAAACTTGTTAGAATTCAGAGACAAAAGATCCATAGTGTCCAATCTTCACAAGAAAGCTCAATTAAAATAAATAAATTGCAATAAGATAAAGGAGTTCAGATCAGAAATCCCAGATCAAATATTTCACCCAAACATTTTTCTCCAACTCTTTTTTGCCAGCACAGTCTCAGAAATAATTTAGCTTACCTTTATTCCAAAAAAGCATACTTAAGTTCAGAAAAATAGACAATATATTGCTTCTCCTTGATAACTGTAATTTCATGCTCAGTCCGTCTTTCTTTAGATAAATCAATCAGCCCATTGAGTCTCATGGAACTACTTCATGCATAATTATAGACAAAACTATTGACTGTCATGAGCAATATTATTTCTAAACTACACATTGAAGTAACTGATAAAATCTATATTCTTGATCACAAAATTAAAAAAAATTTGAGTGACAATAAAAGAGCTTGACATTTTTATTAAAGCTTCCACAATTAAAAAACATAGCAACAATATACAAGTCCATAGTTTGGAAGGTTGAAGTAAGAAGGAACATAATAAAAAAGGAGAAAAATAAACCACTTAAATATGTAAATGCAACAATTTGGTCACAAAACGAAATAATTCTACTCTAAGACATTAAATATATGAAATCTATATCAAGAACCAGCTTTAGACTATTAAAAGTTCATATTTTCATGCTTCAAGAGTTCAAATCCACTTCAGCTGGACTATATCTCTACTTAACCACTGTACTTTTCTTCAACATGTACTGCTTTATCAAATTATATATAAAACAAAAATTATGATGAAGCATACCTTTATTGTATCCTTTACAGAACCCTGGCCTCTTATGAACACCCTACATTCTGTCATGGCTTCAACTCTTTTCAGGGAGTTCCCACGTGGTCCCAAAATTCGGCCAACAAAATTATACTTCCATGATTTTAAGTTAGAACTATTATCTTAAAAGAGAACAAAAAATTTCTGATTCAACATCAAGAGATAAAATTTAGCTTACATTTGGATATTTGTCCACAGGAACATCAAGTCTAACAACTCTCTTTACAACTGGTGTGATCGGAATTCCCTGCACCCCCCCGGGCCAGCCCATCGATGGAGTTTGAAAAGGAGCCATTCTTTGAAGATGCCCATTTTCCTGGAGAAAACATCAAACATTATAAATGCTTCTCTTTCTTTGTGCTTTTATGGAAGAATAATATTTAACAACAGTAAAAGAAGGAAAATTAATTAAACACAGTCCAAATTCTAGGATCAAGGTTGTCAACCATCCATACACTATCAATCAGCAGCCACAAACATCCAACAAAAGTAAATTTAGACAGAATAGGAACTTTCAAATATAGAGGGAAAGATAGTTACTGTTTCCACCAGCATTAAAAAATTTTAAAGAAAGCTCGGTCATCTGAACCACAGCATCCAGCTACACCACTAAAAGAATTTAGTCTTAAGCATGGATGCAACCTCAGGTATTCTTTTTCTCTTTCACTAAACATACGTACAACAAAATGTGTTAGAGCCCCATCAAGGCAGGAGGCAAGTTCAGAGAACATATCTTTTGTGTGCTAGAAAAATAATGAGTTGAACAAGAAGACACTCTTGAGTTGATTATAGAATGAACGTGTCAATCTAGTGTGACAATTTACAGTTAGATACACTAAGATCTTATACCATAATTGTACAAAATGATGGTCATACCATCGTGAATAGACAAATAGCAACAAAAAACAAACCTGATACATTCAGCATTCCACAAAATTACAAGATAAAAATTAGTGACATCAGATGCTAAGAAAATACAAAATAAAATAAATTGTAAAGACAAAAACATGAAGTGATTTTATTATTACCTCAGTTTGCATAGCAGACAACCCCTCCAAATCCATTGGTCTTCCATTTGGCTGGCCTAATGACCTAAATGGACTATCATGCTCAAACCTTTCAGGATCAACAAAACTAGGATTGTATCCCATTATCCGTCTGATTTCTGAAGTGCCATAAGATGATTAATAAAGTATGAATAACAAATTAACAGAACCAGTATAAAAGTCCAGCTCCAGTGATCTCTAATACATGTCAGTGTCACTCAGGAAAAATAGTTTTCATCTCCTAAGATCCAATTTTGAAAAGATATCCAACATTATCAACTTAATTGTAGATCAATTATCACTGAAATATTTAATAGGCATCAGCCAGTTACTTTACAGCTTCACCTCGGTGAAGCATATTGTGATAATAGCTATGACATACTCAGAATCATTTGGCAGAGCGACAATTGACATCATTATAAAATCAGTCAACTGTCCCATGGAAAACCACAACAGCCACTCCAAGACACATGTGACAGCAACAAAAATCTACATGATGGTAAATATAAAATGGAGCACACATAAGAAAAATTCAGCTGCAAAATATCCGTTTTAGAATCATATCAAAGTGCAAATGATAGATTTAAGAATCAAAGGTATGGATCTGTCGATGAATCTCTTCATTCTCTACCCATGTACTGAGGCAAAGCATGGATTGAACATTCAAACCTTGATTTAGAAGCCTGCTGCATAGGGGCAAAACTTGGATAAATGGTCCTAACTTTTGCCTTTCCGCCAATAATTCAGCCAAATATCTGCAATCATTAAATGAATATACATCTGACAAACCATAACAAGGTAAATTTATCTAATTGCACATCGGGAAGTGATTCCTTGTAAATTTAAATTTTGAAGAAACCTATACTATTTTGCTTAGTTTAGATTATTTATCACTGAGAAGCTGGTATTGTTGATCAAAACACTGTAAGTTTCCTTTGTTGCATGTCGACCATATAAATAGGTTCGGATTAAATCTGAAACCATGAATCTCTATTATGTTTCAAAAGATGCTTCATGTAAGAAAGAAAAGAAAAACATTCAACAAAAGCTTCAGTTCCAGGGACATTTTGAACTATATTCCCAAATTTTGCCTTGCTTTATTCTGAAATGTCAAATAAGAATACTACGATCCATTAAGTTGGCAACCTTTGTCCAAAATAGGAAATGGAAAAGAAAAGATAGAAAAACAATAGCACGTTCAGCTGTTCTCTAATATTCCACTTGACATAAAAGGAAAAAAAAAGAGAGAGAGAGAAGAGGAAAACATGGGCACGTGTTCTTAGCATAAAAGGATAATAAAATAAAATAAAACACAACAATAACGAAGCTTTGGACATTAATTATTTTGGTCCCAAACATTAAAGTATCAACTTAACTATGTTCTACACATCTATTTGGCCAGGTCGCCATGAACATCCACTCCCTAAGAAAGCAAACTAGCCAGATCAGTCAATCTGCCTCTCCCCCATTCCCTAGAAAGCACAAATTATCTTCCGATATAGAATTTACACTCCTACTTTCAATTGCATTATTAGCAACAGTAGAACCACTATTGCAAAGAAGTGGTATAATTATAGTAAGATAGAGCAAATACGGCGGCATATCTATTAAACAATCTATAGTATTAAAGTAGTAAAATTAAAGTAATTAAGGCAGTGACTTTAATTGCTTCTGTGCATTTGCACACTCACAAACCTCTTATAGATCCTTGGATTCTCCCATAATTTTACCACCTTAGATCATAGAAACGAATTTTGTATTCAGTTTAATTATAAAATAATGTCTTTAAACTCTAATAAAAATACTAATTCTCAGCAACAGTTATTTAACTAATTAATCTTGCCCTTGAACCAGAAATGAAAATAGAACAAAAATGTTTTAACCATGCTTATTGACTCATGAACATATACTTTGGTATAAAAAGAAATCATAATATGTGACAAACACGGCCAAACATATGCATACTTAAACCCATCAAAAGAAGACGAATCACAGGAAATACGCACAACACAAGTCTTATAGAGAGGCAATTATTGCAGTAATCAGAGAGAAACCAACCAAAGAAACTGGAAACAAGCACTACCCAGATAACAAAATGAACAAATATACAAAAAGAAAGATTACTAGATTCAACAAAACAAAGTATAATCCAGCTTTAAAGTAAACCAAAAAAACTGACCTTTCACGATCTGTAGACAAAGAAGAAGACCTATGAGGAGAAGCATGAATTCCAGGAGGAGGATACTGGAAGTAACTTCCGGGGGTGATTCTTTCTGCCATGTATTACTGTACCAAGTCAACACACATACATCAACAACAATCACACCAAATTTTAAACAGATAGAATAAAAGACATAGAAAATCCGAAGAAGAAAAGGAAATAAACTTACTGATGAGGGAAATGGGAAGGAGACAGAGAGATTGGGAGATGGAAGTGGTGTGCCGGTGCGTGCGTGCGCTACTCTGGTCTCTTTTTTGATAGGGGGGGAAGTTGTTGAAGTCCAGAAGTGTGTATAGAGATGGAGTGTGCTCACCCCTGCTGTTCAGATGCATAAACTAATGAAAATACCAACAAAATGCCCTACCTCTTATTATTATTGCCCTAGCTTTTATCGTTATTATTATTATTATTAAAAACTTGTCATAAAATTATAGTATTTGCAACAACTTTTTAATAAGAAATGAGTTTTGCATTTTATAAATAAGTAGATGT
The DNA here is from genome assembly GCA_019650275.1 of Xylocarpus granatum. NCBI lineage: Eukaryota > Viridiplantae > Streptophyta > Magnoliopsida > Sapindales > Meliaceae > Xylocarpus > Xylocarpus granatum. The sequence continues at coordinate 39,205 of BNST01000809.1, read as the reverse complement.
TTTCTTTTTAATTTGCAGTATATAGTTCCCTAATTCCTACCGAAAATAACTATAATTTTGTTTAAAATCGTAATAATTTCGTTATATTTTTAAAATATTATTAAAAAATATTAATAATATTAATTTTTAAACGTAATTTATTTTTTTTATTATTTAATATCTCGTACTTTTATTTTGTACTAATTGTAACTCGGAAGTCGCCACGACTCAATATCAAACAAATTTAAATAATCTTCTTGTGAGATTTGACGATGAAAATATTAGGAATATCAAATTTTTAAAAAATATATATATATTAAATTATTTTACCATATCTTAAGGACCCATTTGTCATAAATATGTAAAGTATACCTTCATTTATGAAATTATAAAACTATAGAATCTAAATGTTATTACATTGATATAAAATCTTTGTAGCTAGAGACATAAATTTAGAACAACCATTATGATAACATTGAATGTTGAAATGGCAAAAATTGTAATAATAAGAATATTTATTATTTATTTTATTAAAATAGTTGATTTTAAATATCATTCATCAAAAGAGATGCAAAATAGATAAATAAATAAATAAATAATATAATTCTTATTTTATATTGATGGAATATACTTTCTAAGTATAAGTAGATTCTTACAAGCGAAAGAGATGTTTTATAAACTTTTGAATGATATCGTGTTTATATTTTTTTAGAATTAATTGATTTATTCAATAAAATATCTTAAAATGATATAAAAATTTTAGAATTCGAATTTTACTCTTAATAATTTTAGCTCGTCAATATTCGTATTGTGAACATTGTTTGATTTGAATGATGAAAATTTTTTTGTATTAAAATAATAATTATTTTTTCATAAGATAAATTTATTACTGTAATCTCTAAAATACTAAGTTACGGTACCAATTCTCTATTGCACTAATTTTGTTTGAACAAAATTATTTAATTTGTATTCGTGCATCAACCGAGTATTATAATTGGGTGCGTACAATGTGATATATTTTTAAAAAATAAAAAAAATTAAATAAAAATAGTCTGAATAAAAATATAGAGATTAATCTACAACTTTACATTTGCAATTAGTAATACCAAAAATATAAACCATAGGAAAGATTTTATCGATGCAAACAATTATTGTAAAATCATATGAATGTCATACATCTTCTATGATTATGCTTTTACACTGTTAAAAAAAGGAAACACGTGACAATAATATAATGTTATTGTATCGATTTATATGAACGAATTTATATTTGTAATAATACTCATAATATTTATAATATATACATATATTTAAAGACATTTTCAAGTATTTTTTGTTACAAACCATATATTTTTATTTTTATTTTTATTTTGGTTCATTAAAATTACACAAAAGTTAACTATTTAAAGAACAATAAATAATTTATCCATTTATATCAAATAGGTTCCTCACTTCTATCAAAGTGACCAAAAAACACATTAGTGTTAAGTTACACATCCTAACCAAATTTTAGAAGGTGTTTCACTGCTTAAAGGACTATATTAAAGGTCCAATGAATTATTAATTTGAGTTAAAAAATATAGTTTAATGGTTAAAATTCAATATGTTTACGTGCAAGTTGGTCGTTTGAATAGAGATGTTGGGGGCCTGTTTGATATATAATAAAATATTATATCTATTAACCAAAAAGTGTAAAACATTAGGGACTCAGATGTTATTTTAATTTTAATATTTGTACGTGTTTTATTTAGGATTTTTTAATTAACAAAATACAATTAAAAAATAAAAAAGTATACGTAGTAGATTAAAACGATCTTTAATTAATTACCTTAATATCACTCTCTCTGTGTCTAAACGTTGGCTCGACTTAACTGCCACGCATGGCTCGATTGCTTTCTAAATTCAAAATTAGGGCACGAAATTTCACTCGATCGACGCATTGACACTCACAGAGAGATGTAATCACACGCCATTTTTCAATTCTTCAAACCAATTTTCAAACTAAGGGCATCAATACAAGCAAAAGTCAAGGGTTTTGGCAATTTTCAAGCGGTTTTTTTTTCTTTGGGGGTTTCTGAGGACGGCGTTGGAATGAAGGGGCAGTCGGATCGAACCAAGGTGGTGGTGCGGAACTTGCCACCGGAGATAACGCAGGTTGCGTTCACAGGACAAATCGACGGTGCCTTTGCTGGACGGTATAACTGGGCGTCGTTTCGTCAAGGAAAGACCAGGTTAGAGTTATTTTGTGTTGTTTCTGGTTAATGCAGACTTAATTTTGGATGTTTTATATATAGTATGTCTTGGACGATTGTTTGTCAGTGCTTTTTGTTGTAATTTAGTGTGATATTAGTGAATTTGAAGCTTCTATTTTTAAGTTTTGTGCTTGATTTTGTTGCACTTTGGATCATTTTGGGTTGATGATGGTTACTGATCAATGGTTTCTTTTAATTTATCGGATTTCTTTTATCCTACTTGAGTGCCATGGGAATTTTTACATTCATATAAATGTATGCATTTATCTTATTTGTGTTTTAGGCTGTGTAGAGTGGGGTACACTTAATATATTTGATTGATTGTTGACTTTGTGAAAGATTTAGGACTCTGACTGAATGTTTGGGTGTTTCTATTATTTGACGAGAAAAGAAATTTCCGGGGTCACTTTGCTGGCTTTAAGTTTAACTTAGGGTTTTAAGTTTTATGTGTTGAGATATAGCATGAACATTAAACTAGTTTTGTCTGGAGGTGTTGTCAGATAACAAAATTGAAACCAGGACACAAGTGGAAATTGGTGAATTTTAATAAATGCTTACAAATTTTAGGTGATGAGTGGGAAAAACAGGACTTAGGAAAATTTTTTGGGGATGTCAATGATTGCATGCAGATCTCTTTTATTACTTAAAGATGCAGTACTGCTTTTACCAATTGGCTTTTACTTTTGGTAATGTCGTAGGTCCAGAACTATAATTGGCAGACGTAATCTATTTTATTAATTAAAAATGAAGTTCAATTTAACAATTGCTTTTTTACTTTAGGTAATGTTGTATATCCAAAATTATGATTAATTTAGATGTCAAATTACAAGGTTGATTTGGTAAGTACTATATCTTTAAAACATGGTTCTTAGAACATTCATTTTTTACTTAGTCATTAAAGAAAGAGTATCACATTGATCCCTGAGTTGGTGAATTATAACGTACTGTGTCAGGCGGTGTAACTGGCATCAGTTGTCTTAAATACATTGGTCTGGGAATGTAGTATTAATATGAGTTAATTATCAAAATACTTTTTGTTTTATCTGAATGTATCTTTTAATAGTTTTTCTTGTTGAAGAGGTACCTGCCAAGTTTTATTAATTTGAACTCGGGGGCATGCTGGATGTCGCACTAGGCGCTCTTAGAGAATTTCAGTTTGTTATTTTTTGTTCTTTCGCCTTTATCTTTCGGTTCTGAAACACTAAATCATATTTTGACCCAACTTCGTCCTGTTATCTCTAGTAAAATATTTGTATGTGTTTATATATGTTTTTTCATTTAGTTGGTTAACTGTGTTATCAAATTATGACATATGTATAGAGGTCATTGCTTAGTGACCTCTATGCATATATTTTTGCTTCAAACAAATTTTTCACTGAGGAAATCCTCTTAAACTCATTTTTCTTGAAATTATTTTGCAGTCAGAAGCATCAATCCTGTTCTAGAGCCTACATTGACTTCAAGAAGCCAGAAGATGTTCTTGAATTTGCAGAATTCTTTAATGGTCATGTCTTTGTTAATGAGAAGGGTAATTTTTGATAAAAATTTTAATGAGTTTGATTAAGCTCAACTGGATTGACATGAATATTGTGACTATCTTCTTATTCAACCTTGCAGTTTTAATTCAGATTGTGATGCTTGTTGCTTTCGTTTATTAATGGTTTAGATTATTTCAAGCTGCTGGTTTTTTTAAAGATCATTCAGGGGCTTATCATGTTTATTTTTATTATTTTGTTAATGTTTCATCCCCTTTGAACAAGGGTTTTTCTAGGAATATGTGATTTGTGGAAGCTTTGAAATATTATTGCTTTCGTTTTTCAGGTGCTCAGTTTAAAACTATTGTTGAGTATGCTCCATCACAACGTGTTCCAAAGCAATGGTCTAAAAAGGATGGGCGTGAAGGGACCATAACAAAGGGTACTAGTTTACATTTTCTCCAGTAAAGCTCAATAGGCATATCAATTGCATGTGGACTTCAATGTGTCATCCTTTTCCTGTTCGTATGAATACAAGTATTTCTTGATGCACATCTAGATCCCGAGTATTCGAAGTTCCTTGAACTTATTGCGAAGCCTGTTGAGAATCTTCCCAGTGCAGAGATTCAGTTAGAGAGAAGAGAAGCAGAACGAGCTGGTTAGTCATAATCATCATAGTTATTTCCTGCAGTGAAGTTATCATCGTAAAATGAATAAAAAACCAGTTGTGCAATTATGATGAGAAAGAAATTTTGGTGTACGTTTCCAATTAATATTCTTTTCCTATTACACTTTTGTAGGTGCTACAAAAGAAGCTCCTATAGTTACACCTTTGATGGATTTTGTACGGCAGAAAAGGGCTGCTAAAGCCAGACCCCGGGTATTTTTTTGCTATTGTACTTGAGCAAGATCTAGAGTGCAGTCAAATCTAAGTATAATTGGACAGAAATGTATTTACATGCTATTGTATCTATAAGAGTGTTTTCTGTCATCTCATTTAGATTATTATTGCCTTGTTTGATGTCTTTTTGGTTGTCTTCTAGTTCTTGCTTAGATGCTCTGTTTACCAACTTTTCATTTTTCACTTTTGTATGTGCCATCACTTATAGACAAGAAATTTATGATATGAAATTTGTCTTTTTTTTGTGTAAGTTGATTCAGCTTTGAATTTTTTGTTTGTATGTAACTTCAGTTTTGTACAGCATGCAATGGTTTATGCCTTTTTTAGAGTTACATCAGGCTGTTCTATGTTTTGTAGTTTGATAAATGTTTGAATAGAAGGTGACTTATTTACAATCTTATATCTGATTGTGCCTGGATTGGAATTCACAGGGAAGTTACACAATTTGATTACTTTTATCAATATCCACTTATTTTGCTGTGTGTTGTTGACAGAGGTTATTATCCAATGGGAAACATAGCAGAAGAGATGGTGGATCATCAAGTGGAACTCCCAGTTCAGCCTCATCCAAACGAGGTTCTGAAAAGAAAAAGGCATCCACCACAATGGTAATTAAGTTTTTAAAATATTCCTATTATGAAAGCAAACAAATTCATGTTTGTGATGGTACTCATTTTATTTTTATCTTAAATAAGTAATTAGTTATAGTATTTGGAGATCATTTATATACTTCTCTCACTTTTGCACAATGCTTTGAAAAATAAGCTGTTGGAATGTTATAAGTGATTTACTCTGTGTCTAGGCTATAATGTGAGTTATTGTATATCTAGAGCTTATGGATTAAGGAATCTCACTGCCCAGGGTGGAAGACTATGTGAGACGCTTAAGTTTAAATTGCTTATTCATGGCCAGGCTGAAACTTGGCCTTGCATTAAATGAGTTGAGCTCTATCATTACTATAAGCTCATAATTTTTGTGAACTGCACTTGGATGCTACTTGGCTTTGGTAGACTTTATATATGTGTTTATGTATATATATATATATATTGTGCATATGTGTGTCTTATATATATATGTATATTTTAAAATAATCTCTTTGAATCAAGCTTGAGCAACCTCATGTTTAGATTGAGTTGGCTTGTTTGCAGCACCAACAAAGAAAGACCAAGAATATGCTAATTCATTTCAGTCCTGTTATTTATTGACCCTTATATGTACTTATAAGATAAAAAGGGTGGGAAGTGAGATATGTACTTCTTCTGCCTTCTCGATTTCTGGAGAAGAGCCTATGTATTGATTGTCGATTCTTTTATTACTATTCTAATTTTAGGTTGTGCCTGATCATATTGACATCTATAATTGATCCCAAGGTAATTTGCCATGATTTTTTTGATCATTTATACCTTTTCCTGTCTGATGGCAGTACGTGTTAAGGGACAGCGTAAAAAATACTAGTGGAAAAGAGAAATCAACTTACTTTCTGGTTCCCAACCGAGATGATCAGGGATTTGATAAGCTTTTTACTTCATCATCTGCAACTGGTAGTGAAGTAGTGGAGGAGGAAAGTGGTATGACTGGGACATTAAATTTAAATTTTTTGTCAGTGGCATCATGTTATTCCTTCTGCTAATAATATCCAGACCCCTTTGAACGGATGCCTGAAACTTTGTAATGGTGATGGTCAATTATTTTTTCTTCACAGAGTTACTTGTGATCTGTTTCTTATTTTTTTATTTTGGATCATTGCCAACTCAACCAAGAACATATCCTGATACCACCCTGACAGACCATATTGAAGTGCAAGAGTAGCAAGTGATATCACTTTTTATGGTTCTCTGCATGCATTTGGAAAATGAAGTTAGGTGAGTTTGTGTTTGATTAGTAAGCATCCAGTTCCCATAGCATTTGTTTAAGAAGAGAACCAGTTTGATTACAGCTTGTTCTGAAATCCTTACTGCAATTGACTCTATTAGGTTTATACATAAACAAACCCTTTTATAAAAAATTTAGTAAATTCAATCTTTAAGGCCATAAACAACACTTTTATAAAAAATTTAGTAAATTCAATCTTTAAGGCCATAAACAAACACTTTTATAAAAAATTTAATAAATTCAATCTTTAAGACCAAAATGCCTCTTTAAACTGTGGTTCCTTTAATACTTTCTTTATGGTGAATGTTCTATTCTTTTTGTCTATTCTCAATGTACTTCTATTGACTATATTTTCATTATTTGTTACACGTTCATGTATCTGGGCCTTTTGTCTTTGGAGTGGTTTGTTTAATTTTCTTTTCATATGGATAGATTTTATTTGGTTTATCTTTTTTTTTAACTTCGCTAAAGACAGGAGATGGAAGTCTATGTTTGTGTTCGAATACCTGGTCATCTTCCTGTGTAAGTTAACATTTGTGCATGTTGTTATTAGTGTTGTTTTGTGAGTTTCAGACTTCTGTATCAGGAGTGGTTTCGATTAATTTTCCTTTTCATACAGGCACACTGTTTGAGGGATTTCCCGCTTCTCTTGAAGATAAGTTAACATATGCACCAACAAGTCTTCTTAACCTTTTAATGGTTCTGTTGCAGGAGTTTCTGCCAATAGTGAAACTGGGAAAAAGAAAGTCCTGCTTCTTAAAGGGAAAGAACGAGAAATTTCTCATGTAAGCTTTCTACTCCTTGCATTTTACAGGGATTGATTACCTGTGCTGCATCTGCATCCTACATGGTGCTGTTTTCTGTTCACGATGGTTATAATTATGAGTCCCCAGCTTAAATGCACCACAAAAAAAAACCCAAAAAAAAGAGCTGCATATAAAAGAAAGGGTTAAAATTGGAAATGAGAATTATGGAGTGAGATAGGATTTTAACAATGGATTGGATATAGTGTATGGTATTGGGGAGATTTTTGCTATTTCACTATGGATTTTTGCGCTCCTGTCTACTGTGCAGATCTGATCATGTACTAGTAATTCTAGTTTGGACACAATGAATTGCATTTTCAACTCTGTCAATTGCCCTATTGTTATTTTTCTAAGTACATGACCATTCATTGATCCTTCATGGTCTTGTCAGTTGACAATAAGATTATGTGTTATAAATTTGCTAACGCTGCTTATCTCTAATTCATGTTGTCATTATTTTTACTTGTTTTTTCAGAATAAGGAATATTGTGATTAGTGATAACATAAAGTTTTAAAAACTGTGTCAAATAGTTGTTGTATTGGGGGTGGGGGCCTTGAGAAATCAGTGGAGGAAAATTAGATATATGATCCAAACATAGTGATAAGTTAAAGCCAATGTCTGTCTTGGAATATTTCCCATCTTGATTCAGTGTGAATCTACAGGCTTGTAATTTGGTGGACCTGATAATCAACTCCATTGTGCTTTTAGTGTTTTCAGCTTTGCAACTTTATATTACTGAACGATTTGTCTTGGATAGTTGTCTAGCAGTGTGTCACAGCAGCAGAATGCAGTATCTTCAGTTAAAAACATACTCAGTTCATCTGCTGTGAAACAGAACCAGCGACGTGAAAGCAGTGGGAGAACAATTAGAGGCATACTTTTAAATAAGAATGCTCATCAGAGTCATGCTACCAGGGTTCAGTCTGAGCAACAATTTCAAAACTCAAATCCAGAAAAGGAGAAACGGTCTCCACAGTCACATTTACAGTTGGTTTTCAAGGATACAAATGGTATTTCAGATGATAAGGTTTATGTGAATGATTTGCATCTTGAGAAGCAGGAAAGATGTACCAGAAACAAGTATCGACCTGATTGTGGTGTGTGGACTCTTCGGCATTCGGATGGATCATATGCGAGTGATGAATCTTTATCATTATCTGCTTCTCAACCTTCACTCTCAGCAGTAGATTCTTCAGAAGGTATGGCCATGATTTCAGTAAATCTGTGGGGATTAGGTATTATGCCCACATTCTGCTTTTTGATTATACTACTGAGGTAATTGGTCACTACTCCACCATCAAGATACAAATGCACAAAGAAGTGCATGCATTCTAAATGAAATAGAGATGGAAGGCATGGCATATTTTGTCTTGAATTTTTTTAATTAATTAATTAATCAATTAATTATTAATTTTTTTTTCATATGATTTTCCAGGGAGTCTTGGAGATATGAAAATTGACTTGGCAAATGTAAGGAGTGGAGAGGTTAAAACTGCTGGGGGTGCACGTAACAGTCATCCTTCTTTGGACAACAGTTAGTATTTGATTTCCAATAAGTGAATCGATCTTGAGATGTGTATTCTTTCACCGTCCCTGGGTACCTAAAGATACACCATTCTGTGATGGTGTTAATGTATTTTTGGACTATTTTAATTTTAGAGGTTGCTTATACTTGGTTTTGTTTTATTTTACCCCTCTTGCTTACTCATTCTATGCTAGAGCATGAGCATCTGAGATTGTCATGCTTGACTTTATGCAGGTTCCCATAGACATGCTGGTCGTCGAGGACCAATCCATGGTGGTAAGGTTGATGGTTCGCTTATAGTAAATGAGGGAAAGCCTATGAGAAGAGGTAGTGCTTCTGGCTATGGTTCCTATGAGGTAATCAGACAATTTTCTTGGGATATTTGGTGCTGCCTTTTCTGTTGTTTCTTCACTTAATATGTGCCAATTATTTTGATGTTTATTTACTCAACTTTGCAGAAACAAGTCTGGGTTCAGAAGTCAAGTTCAGGTTATTAGCATTTCTAAGATGGTAAGTCTTATGTGTTAGGAACGGTTTCCTTTTTAAGTATTTTTCAATGTTTTGAATTGTCATGTATGTCATTATACTTAGTTTAGTATCACTTTATTGTTGTGTCTGTTTTCAATATAATTAAACTTATGTGTCAAAAACCAAGAGTAGTCTGCATTGAAGTCTTCAGAGCTTAGTTGGACCGACGTGTTAGATTGGTCTTCAGAGCTTAGGAACATTGTTTTTGGAGTCAATTTTTTTTGCTTTGTGTGTTTTGGACGAGGGGAGGGGGGAGAGGGATAGGTTTTGTTGGATATTTGGGGCGGTTGTGTTTTATTGTATACTTATTAATGAGAAGTGTGGTTATTTTTAAAAATTTTTGAGCTAATTGATATCTGTTAATTCAATTTGATGTTTAGGAGAGTTCTCAGAGGTTCGATACTCGCATAGAATAGTGGGCATATCACTAAAACTAAATTTGGACTTGTCATAGTGCTATCAGATGTGAGGGTGGGCAAATGCAAATCACGTGCCTCTTATGTCATAGTTGGGAAGAACTAACAGTAAATGAATGTATATGTTATGCTTTATGTTTGTTTCTTCTACTCTCACAATGTGATTTATCTTGCCTGCATCTTTTCTATGTGGTATCCTTCTCCCTATCCACCAAATTCTTTGGCTGTTTGAGGAGCAGAAACTTTCACAGGCTAAGTTTGATGTACAATAACATAATTTTTGTATAAATGAATCTCTTCCCTGCACTCTATTTTTCAGATGACTTCCTGTCATACATCTTTTTACTGAAGTTGCTGGATGGGATCAGTCTTTTGGCTTGATAGTTGATATTCCTTTTTTTTTCATTTTCGTAAAAGTTTTCTTTTTTTTTAATGTTTTATTGTTGTTTTGCAGTGAATTGCTAGTCATTTGAAAATTTGGAGCATGCACTTTCTGTTTTACGGAGGCTGTCTTGTTTTGCTTCACACATGGTGATGAGGTGTAGACAATGGTTGAGCAGGGAAAAAGAGGAAAAGGTTTAATTTGACCTGAATGATTCAGATACCAATTTAATTAAATGCATGGTGGGTCCAAGAAAATCCCATTATTGGTCAGAGATGGCTTGGATAGGAAGAAGATAAAAACAAAGAAAAGCAAAGGCCATCCATGTAGTCTGTGTATTATATAATACCACAGTTTTCACCACAGTGAACCCTTGAGGTGTTTTGCCGGAGCAGCTATGGATATAATATCCCCATTCTTGCCATTGACTTGTCTAGGTAACCGGGATATTCTGCTGTTTCATAGGTGGTTTCTTCCATTAGCAAAACTGTAAATATAAATGCAGATCAATGCCAATCTTGTTCAATGGCTTGTGATGTATGACTGGTGAGCATATTTGTCTGTAGCCCTCACTGCGTACTTCTAGAGGGTTATCTATAAAAATGGTTTTTGTGGTAAAACAGTAGAGTAAAAGCTGGGGCCTTTTCCATGCCAGCTTGCATGTTTTGAGTTTGATTCACTGATGGGCATTGGAGTGAGTGGGAGGCTGAAGTTGGAGTTAGTAGAATAAGCTAATTGGGTCTGGTCGGTGGGTCTGTATGTCTTGTCTTTTTGTTTTGTATTTTACAGACTTAAATTACAGTGTCTCTGCCAGAAATTGAACATGATGTTGCTGGTATTTATACAGAATGATGATGATGATGGTGGTGAATTCCTTGGCTGAAAGTATAATAGTAGTACTATTGTATTGTAGCTTTAATTTCTGGTTTCCTACATTTTTCTTGGCTGTTTGAGTGGTTAATTTGACCCAAGTGAACTGTCGTTTCACATTTGGAAGCAAATGAGTACCCTTGATACAAAATTTCGAGAGTTTCAATACATTTTTCAATAATTTCTGATTATCTGTAATTGAATGGTAAAAATACTTTAAAAAAATTAAATTTTAACTGTTGAATTACTTGATATTTATGTAAATGCATTAACTGTGCGGCCCGTTGTTAGGAAGCTGAGTCGGTCCTGGGTAGACAGCAAACTTTCTACCCCACTCCGAATACGACACGTAACCCAAGCTAATTCCTTTTTATATTATTATTATTTGTCATTTTTGTTTTTGGGGATATTAGGGGGACAGATGATGAGGCAGACAGCGAGTACTGACGTGGCTGCTTCAGGACTACAAGTCAATTTGGAAGAAATAGCGAACTCTAAAGCAGATACTTTCCCTCCCTTCTTTAACGGCCTTTCAATTTCTCTGCGACTTTCGTCTTACACACGGTTCAATTCTTCGGTAATTTACGAACACATTTCATGGCGGTGAAGTATTTGCCGAATTATCCTTGCTTCAACGTTTTTCTTCCTCCTAATTTCAAAACCTCACCCGTCAGAAAGTCACTTTTGGCGCGAAACTCCAACGTTCCAGATGCTTCAGCCAATAGCTCTGTCCTCCTCCAAGAAAAGAAAACCTTCTCAGGTTCTCTTTCTGTTCCTTTCCGTGCTTAGTTAATAATACCCATGTATGTATGTGTTTATGTATGCACGCACGCACGCACGTGTTTATGCATGGATGGATGGATGCATGCGATTTCTTATAGTTATGGGTTTACCTTTGGAAGAGCTTATCGTGAAGAAAAATGAAGCCTACAAGGCAATTAGTTCTTATGTGGCAGAGAAATGCAAACAAAAAGAATTAGAGAATCCCACTTAAATATGATCTCAAGACTTAAAATTTGATTCTATTTCTCGCAGTTTTCTATGCAACCAAACATAGAGTTAGGTTACATATGGGCTAAAGTCTTGAATTTTTCATAATTAATTTTCGATGGTTTCGTGTATTTTCTCCACGTTTCAATCGGCATGATGTTTGGCTCGAATTAGTTTTGTTCGTATCACAATTTTTTTTTGGTTGGTTGGAATCTTATTTATTCATTTTTTTGTATTGGGTGCAAACGAAACCATTTTAGATTGTGATGAAATAATTTGGCAATAAAATTTGCATGATCTGAGGCCTGAATTTTGGCTTTCATGTAGGTGAAAAATATGTTTTAGATGATAAGATTGTAATGGAAAATTTCATCACATCATTTTAGTATTCATATTAAATGGTGTCTTAAATTGGCATTTTATGAAGTAACAGTGGCTTTATGTGCAGGGAAGCCAGAAGCTGATGTTGTTGTCATTGGAAGTGGTATAGGTGGACTGTGTTGTGCAGGGCTTTTAGCTAGGTATGGGCAAGATGTTCTTGTCTTAGAAAGTCATGATCTACCTGGGGGTGCTGCACATTCGTTTGTGATTAAAGACTACAAGTTTGATTCAGGGCCTTCTTTATTCTCTGGTTTCCAGTCAAGGGGTCCTCAGGCAAATCCTCTAGCACAGGTTGATCAAAAATAAATTCTATCTATCTTCTGTTAAACATTTTAGAAACTATAAATTCAAGCGATGATTTAGTATAGAGCATGGAAAACTCGTTTTTCATAAGCTATATACAAAGTTGTTTCAATTGGAAGATAGAAACCTAAAAGGGAACAGATGTGCAATCCATATTTGTCCCAAAACTACTCGAATTAAACTCAAACCCAACTTCTATAGCTGTTGGAACTAAAAGAAAGAGAAGGGTGCTGGGGTATGTCTTCATTTGTGATTCATAATAAATCAAGGGACTCACTTAAACATACACAAGTGGACTAGCTTAGTCTTCTTTCTTTACTTTGTTATTTCTTATACCTTCAATACAGTCTGAATCGTTCGGAACCACTATGTAACGATTGCTTTTTTGTTGCTTGACTTGTACCACAGTCTATCCAAAATAATTGGCAAGTAATTGATACACTACATACCGAAAATCATTGTGTTCAGCTCTATATGAAGGAAGTTTATCTCTATGAAGTGATGTTGATTAGGCTTTTTATGCAGCCGTAGAACTACATAATCCTTCTAAAAAAAGAGCAATTTGTATGATCTTCAGGTTTTGGATGCATTAGGTGAGTTGCTTCCATGTGTCAACTATGACTCTTGGATGGTCTACATACCGGAAGGTGAATTCTTGTCACGTATTGGCCCCACAGAGTTTTACAAGGTGAATTACTTTTGTTATCTGTTTAATGTCTTGGCCATGTCATATAGTATTGTGTACTTTTAATTTTTGTTTGGAATGTTCAGTTTATATCTTCATGTTGGGAAAATTTTACACATACACATGCATTATACTCTGAATCAACTCAACTCAGGACAGTTGCATATTGATGATGAATATATCACCTTTTCCCTTTTCATATTGAGGTAGCTTCTCAGTGCATATGTTTTAGCAAGCTGGAAAACACTCTTGTGGAATTGTGTTTTACACAGCAGTCTTATTATTGGAGCCATTATTATTTAGGAAGGATGTACTTTTCTTTTGAAAATTAACTGCAATTATAGCTTAAATATATCCCAGAGTGAGCTTCAATGTTATCATTCACGCTCTAATCCTCTGAGCTGCATGGTCCACCCCTCTCTGCTTTCCTCTCCTCAGACATCAAAATATGGAAATATAACAAAAAAGAGTTTAATCAAACATGAAAATAAAAAGACAAATTCCACAATTCATTATAGTTGAATAAAAACTCAATTGATCATTTTATAATTACTATGCTTAGTTTAGTGCATGTTGCCTTGTACACATTCTTACAAAACAATGGTGTGCACCTTTCCTCAATATCAATTTATCAAGCTGTAGTCGTGTAATTTATGTGGCATTTGCTGTATGAAACAAAATGAAGATCTCACAAGCATGGATTAAACTTGGGTAGCTTGGAATAATGATGAAATTGCAATTATGCATTGTATATGCTCGTATGTTAGCTATTGGTGTTCCATCCTGTTGTACCCACTTCACCTTTTGAATTATTTTCTTTTACTCCAATGAAAGTTTTGGGTAAATAATGCTGTTTAAGCTCAGTGGGCTTTTTATTTTTCTTCAGGACCTTGAGAAGTATGCTAGCAAGAATGCTGTGCAAGAGTGGAAAAAACTTCTTGTGGGTACCATTGTTTCTGTTTCTATTAGTCAGCATTGATGTTCACATTCACATGAGAATGATGAAATTGTATCTTGGTAGGTTTTGCATTGGAGAACTTGAAAACAAACCAAAAGCTTTTCTTCCTTCTTGGATTGAGAACATTAAGTATCATAGTGAATAAATTCATATTTTTTTCTTAAATAAATGTAAACATTTTTTAAAATTCACCCTCTCTATAGCGATAGAAATGGGACTATGCGATTACCATACTTGTAATTTGGCAATTTATCATTCTTGTATTAACTATGCTGGAGTTGCTGCAGGATGTGATACTTCCATTGTCTGCAACTGCAACGGCTCTGCCTCCTTTGTCTATTCGTGGTGATCTCGGTGTTCTTTCTACTGTTGCATCAAGATATGCACCTTCTCTGCTGAAATCACTTGTAGAAATGGGACCTCAAGGAGCTTTGGGTGCTACAAAACTTCTCAGACCATTTTCTGAAGTCATTGATTCATTGGAGCTGAAAGACCCTTTCATACGAAACTGGATCGATCTGCTCGCTTTCCTGCTTGCAGGGGTGAAATCAAATGGTATACTCTCAGCGGAGATGGTAACTATTATTTATTAAATCTCTTGGAGATACTCTTAATGATTATGCTTCCTATTTCCTAAGCTTGTTTGAAGTTATTGGCACAACTATGCTGCTGGTCACTTATGCAAGGAGAAAATAGCTGTAACTACCAATGCAATATATACTAATTAATTCAATCTTCCTTCTTGTTTTAACTAGCATCTGTATGATGTAAAATTAATTCATCATGAATTATATCACTGATATGCTCAGGATTCCTTTGTCATATGGTTTTGATAAATTTCTTATCTTTGTCAGAAGTTACTGAGCACATCAAAGATCAAACACCTATTAATGAGCTTAAGCTATTCAATATGTTGCTTCTTGTGCATCACTTGTTAATATGTAAATTGTACAGTACCATCAATCTGTTTTGGTTAAATTTCTGTGTGAGGGCGATTAATATTATTGGAAATTTATGTATGCAACAATGATGATTACTGCTGCAGATTGTCCTTTATATGTCTTGTCTTTATTTTTATTTGACAAACTAATACTCATTTTTACCATTACAACTTCAAGTTTTGTGATGCATTCTTGTTTGGATAAATAATGTATTATAATCTCTTTTCATGTTCGCATGTTTGCAAAATCAATTTGTTTCTGCCTGTATATTTGACTTTGAAGCTAAAAATAATATCTTTTCTTTCCCTCAATATTTTTCAGGTTTACATGTTTGCAGAATGGTACAAGCCAGGTTGCTCTCTTGAATACCCCCTTAATGGAACTGGGGCTCTTGTTAATGCTCTTGTCCAAGGAATGGAGAAGTTTGGTGGACGACTTTCATTGGCAAGTCATGTGGAAAAGATATCGGTTGAAAATGGTAGAGCTACTGGAGTGAAGCTAAAAAGTGGTCAAGTGAGTTGGTTTTCATTTAATAAAAAGGAGATCTAATATCTATCTGAATGAAATTATGTCCTAAGTGTCACTAATGGAGAGACATTTCATAATGCTGCAGTTTATACGCGCTAAAAAGGCTGTTGTCAGCAATGCATCTATGTGGGACACGTTGAAACTGTTGCCCAAGGAAGCTGTTCCAAAGTCTTACATGGATAGGGTTATCACAACTCCGCAGTGTGAATCATTTATGCATCTACATTTGGGTTTTGACGCAGACGTGAGTAATTAACTGGTGCAGATTTATTTCTCTTTTTCTCTTTCTAGTGTTGCTAACTATGCATTTACCCTCTTTATTCTGATTTTATTGTCCTAAAGCCTATTAACTATCTTCAAAATGTCTTGCTGACCAGGGCATACGAGAGGACTTGGGAATTCATCATATAGTTGTGAATGACTGGGACCGAGGAGTTGATGCTGATCAAAATGTTGTTTTAATTTCTGTACCTAGTGTGCTTAGTCCAGACTTGGCCCCACGTGGGAAACATGTGTTACATGCATATACGCCAGGAACTGAACCATTTGAATTGTGGGAAGGACTTGATCGTAGAAGCGCCGAATACAAAAAACTCAAAGCTGAACGATCAGAGGTACAAATATATGCTTGTCGACCTTGGTCTTTCTCCTATTGCTTTTTGTTGTTTAAAAAGAAATCAACTTTGAAATGTTGAAAAACTCCAATTTGTTGAAAGTTTCGCCAATTGAAAACTTAATTTTGCTGAATTTTCTGCCAAATACAGTCAGTACTCAATTTTTCTTTGTGCTCTTACTCAAATTTGATCTTGTTACTTCTTCTAAGTCGAGCATTTCCCATAAATCATTATAATCCAGGTCATGTGGAGAGCTGTGGAGCGTGCGCTTGGTCCAGGTTTTAGCCGTGACAAATGTGATGTGAAATTGGTTGGAACTCCATTGACACATCGAAGGTTTCTTCGAAGGAATAGAGGAACTTATGGGCCAGCTATACAAGCTGGTAAAGAAACTTTTCCCGGGCATTCAACTCCTATCCCACAGCTATTTTGTTGTGGAGATTCTACTTTTCCAGGCATTGGAGTCCCTGCTGTTGCTGCTAGTGGTGCCATTGTTGCTAACTCACTTGTTTCAGTTTCTCAACACTCAGAACTACTTGATGCCATTGGAATTTGAAATGCATTGGTGAGTTAATTTTTTTATGGTTTGGCTTTTCAATACCTCCATTTTTTGAGACAGCTTTCTCAACTTCTTGCATCTTTTTAAATGTTGTTGACATTGTTCTTTGCGATATCTAGTGTCAATGAATTTCAACAGACTGGTTCACACGTACTGTACTTTTTTGTATGATGAAAACTTGAATACAAGTACTATAGAAAGTTACCATTCCCTAATTAAGAAGTTGTCCGCACAATTGAGCTTCATCTTGAAATTACAACCGCTATTTATTTTCATATCTGTCGCAGTCATCTTTCATTGTGATGAAGCAAAAAATGTGAAATAAAGGAAAAAAAATTCTTAGAGGAAGGTTTTTTCTTATTGAATAATGAAAGACTGAATGACAACTAGGGTTATCAGTCCTTTTGTAGCTGCCCTGCTAATCCCAGAATAGCTCAATTTAAAGGGAAGGAATACACACGAGCGCGCGCGCACACACACACACATTCACAAGGGATCATGCAATTACAAGACATCAATTACATGCAAAACTTCATTTCTTGTGGCTTGTAAAAATGCACTTGAAGTGTTTTGGGAAAGCACACTTTACACCATGCAATAAATTATTTTTTAGTTTCATCGCCATGATTTCTTAACTAGAAATCACTTGTCTGTTGTTTGGTGCCTACTGAGAGAGTAATATTTTCAGAAGTAGAACCTGTTGCCGAAGTAGAAATGATATCCCAAGGTTCAATTACTTCTTCTGTTGTTGTACACTCAATACCTTCAGAATTTTGATTTATATTACTGCCATCTTGTGAAGCTCGTATTTTCTCCAATTCCATTGCGAATTCTTTCATTGTAGGTCTATTCTTCCCAATCAAGATTAAGCATCTTTTCCCGACATTAGCAATTGCCATGATCTGTTCCTTCTTTCCCAGATTTGTTACCCGCGCATCAAGATTATCATACAAACTGTTCTCCTCCATAGATTTCAAAAATATGATGCCAAATTTCCACCTTCTTCTGCCCATGTCGAAGATACTGGTTTCTGTCCAGTTAAAAGCTCAACAAGAACAACTCCAAAGCTGTAGACATCACTTTTATCTGTGAATTGGCTTGAACGAAAGTAAACTGGATCGAAATATCCAAAAGCCTTGTACTTTCGTGCTGACATGAGTTTGATCGATGGACGTTGATCTTGAAATCCCAAAAGCAGCTACTCTTGCCCCGTATTTTTCATCCAACAATATGTTTGTTGACTTGATGTCTCGATGATAAATGAGCAAATAAGCTGCAGAGTGCAAGTAAGAAAGTGCTTCTGCAACATCTGTAGCAGTCTGAAAATGCATTTCCCAGGTCATCGGAAGCGCTTCATTTTGATCATGGAGATAATGGAAGAGTTCCGTTGGGGATGAATTCATAAACCGGCATCGGATATTCAGTTTCCAAACAACACCCCAAAAGCTTAACAACATTCCTATGGTTAATTTGTGAAAGAATTACAATCTCATTGATGAATTCTTCAAGCTTTCCTTCATTTAGAGCTTTGGATTTTTTGACTGCAATGATTCTTCCATCTGGCAGCATTCCTTTGTAAACAGTACCTTGACCTCCCTGACCAAGAATTCTATCGACATTGAAATGATCAGTTGCTTTGTCTAATTCTTCGAAATTGAATATTTTGCAGTTTTGGATACCATCATCAAGTGATTTCAACAGTTGTCGCAAGAAAAAACAACCATTCCTTTTGAATTTTTTCTTCTTCTGCTTGATTCTTCTTCTTACCATGATTCCCAGCCCCCATATCCCTGCACGTAGAAACAAATCTCCAAGGCATGCGCCAACACAAGCACCTTTCAACTTGAATCACTTAGAAAAAATTGCAGTGTATATGATTTGAATTTGCTGATTCCTTTTGATACTCTCTTGTTTCTTGGTAAGAAAGCATACCTAAATTTATCTTTTCCATCTTTTGGATCGAATGCAACGGTATCCTCCTACCTAGTTTTCACAAATCATTTTATTCTCGCACATTGTATTATTTGCACTCGCAGTGCATTCGTCAATATCTGTCATCAAAAAATAAAGAAATCAATAGAGTTTATGTTATGAAAATTAACTGTTGTAAACGCGTAATAAATTTGTTGTTTACCTTGACATCCTTCTAAAAGTTGGGGATTTCCTTGGTAGCCTGTCGAGCTTTGACATTGTACATAGCCATCAGCACTATTTTTATTTTTTTCTGCAACATCTGTGTTCATGAGTTGCATGCGCTACTTCAACAGATAAATATGAGACGGTCCAATTCAATACCACAGGAACTTGTGTCTAGTTTTGAATATCTTTAAAACTCCTGAAGTTGGCAGCAAACCATTGTCGTTCTACCAAAAATGCATATTTGCATTCTTCCGGCTAGCTGCTTCTGCTCCTCTTCCTTCCCATTAATGTTTTGATATTTATGGTACGTACGGAAATATTACCACTCCTGAGAAACAAGGGAATTATTGTCTGGCAACATCTTCTGCCATAGCAATGATTACCTTCTATAGCATCTACTCCTTTTATATCATCACAACTGGAAAAGCAACTACCCACAAATGAAAGATGTGATATAGTGGCGAGGTTGTTACAGCCAACGCCGGTGAATCTGTTGCTGGTATCAGAGAAATAAAATGGTGAACCTTGCAAGTTAACCCCAATTACTTGAGTTTTCTGATCATTCTCGCAAGAACGAAGCACTGGTAGATTCGCCCGCATGGTGCTTTCTTTTAGTGAAATTTCCAATAATTCCAGGTTGATGCTTTTGAGGAATGGCCTATCAGATATGCATTCTATTGCATACCAACAGTTTAAGTAACAATCTGCTCCGATCCCGAATGGAAATGGAATTGTCAACTGGATTGACAATTTGGCTTCGTTAATGATGGTGGCGCTTGCGCCATTGCTTTTGTTGCACCTGCATAACCATTCTTCAACTCAATCTATCAACTCTCTTTGTCAAAGTTTACTTACTGTAAGCACAGATGATAGCTTAGAAATTTGAGGTGCTCAGGCCCAACTCTTCGAATTTCTTAACGAATTGATATTGCTCTGCACCTTCCTTCTCGGGCGCAGATGCAATGCAGTCTTCACAGTCGCATGTCCACATTGGTATGGAAACAATTGTGAATTTTGAAGAACAATGACGCAGCAAGATAGTAAAAGAAACAATAAATTTCTCAATCTTAAGAGAAATCATTATACAAAAAATTACATTAAAAAATAATTTATTTATATTAATTCTAAAATATAAAATTCTAATAATACTAAAATATTAAATCTTAATAATACATAAAATTTTAATAATTTTAAAACACAAAATTCTTGCAAATTTTTAGAAATATTTTTAATTCAAAATTTTTAAATATTTCTAATTGCTAACTGCGTCATTCTCTTCTACTTGAGAAGAATTCGTTTTTTAGTATAATTCCTTTTGTGATGTATGAAATAGATAAATATTTGCTACATTAAACGTTTTAAAAATGACTATCGACTTTAGTCTATTCACAATATAAGTATTATCATTAATTTTTTTTTAGAATTATATAAGGTCCATATTTTTTGGATTGCAATTTGTTGCAAGTTCTTATAAAAATCTTTCTTTGCGTAGAAATAACATCACCCCATCTCCTACTTTAAACACTTGCTCTCTTCGATGTCAATCCACTGCCTTCTTGTATCTAACATGAGCTTAATTCAATTTTTGAATTACTTCTGCTTGAATATTTTGTCATTGATTAGCCATGTTCTTTGTAGTTGCATTAACTCCTTGACTCTCACGTAGTTTCACTAAATCAAGTGCAAGCTGTGGTGACTTCATGTACACAATTGAAAATAGAGATTTTCTCGTGATACTGTGCACGACATTGTTGTTTGTGTTAATGCAAAATTCCATTGTTTTAGCTGATCTCCACAAATACTACAAATCAAATTACCTAATGTTCAGTTTATTGATTTGATCTGACCATCTCTGCTTATGGATGAATTGTACTACTACAGTTTGAAGTTGAATAAAATAGCTTCCATAATGTCCATAAAAAAATGGCTCAAAGACTTACTGTCTCAATTTGAAGAAATGGTCTTGGGTACTCCATGTAAACAAGCAACTTCTATGAAAAATTGCTTGGTTATTCTGCTGGCATTTGACTGTCTTTTTGTAAGGAACAAAATGTGTCATCTTCGAAAACCTGTCGACTATCACAAAAACAAAATCCACAGCTCTTCGTGTTCGAGGCAAGCCTAACATAAAATCCAGAGATAAGTTTTTTTCAAATATTTTCTGGAATAGGTAAAGGCATACATAAAACAATGTTTTGAAAATGGCTCTAGGCAGTTTGATAAACATAACAATGCTGCACATACTTGGATACATCTCTTCTTATATATAGCCAATAACACCTTCCTATCACTGCTGTCATAGTCTTGTCATGTTCTAAATGAACAACTAGATCTCTTCCATGTAAATCTTTGATTACCTTTTCCCTTAAAGATGACCTTAGAATGCACAACTGGTTGTCTTGCATAAGAAATTCATCATGAATTCGAAAATCTTTAACTAGTAATTTGTTAATACATATCGTTCAAGTTTCACTAAAATTATCATCTGTTAGCTATAATTCTTTCAAAATTTCAAACCCTATAATCTCCTGTCTTAATATGAATAATTCTACACATCTACTCAATGCATCCACCACTTTATTGTGTACTCCCGCCTAATGTTTTAGCTTAAATAGAAATTTCTACAAAAATTAAATCTAGCATGCATGTCTTTGGTAATCTTTCTTTGGCTATGCATATACTTTAATACTTCACGATCATGCTCACCAAATAATACTCCTATGTCTTCAATGCACGTACAATGGAATAAAATTTTTTGTCATATGTAGTCCATTTTTGACTGGCATCACTAAGTTTTTCATTGAAATAAGCTATTGGTCATTTATTTTGAGAAAGAATAGCACCAATTCCTGCTCCACTTGCATCACATTTCACTTCAAAAGTACATCAAAATTTGGCAATGCTAATATAAGACATCGATCTCGCTGTCTCCAATGGAAAGAGATTTTGTAATGCTGCAGCTTATACGTGCTAAAAATGCAGTTGTCAGCAATGCTTCTATGTGGGACACGTTAAAACGGTTGCCTAACGAAGCTGCTGATCCGGGTTCCTACATGGATAGGGTTAACACAACTCCGCAATGTGAATCATTTATGCATCCTCATTTGGGTTTTGACGCAGAGGTGAGTAATCCTTTAACTGATGCAGATACAGTCCTCCTTTTCTCTTCATATTCCTAGCGTCGCTAAACATACGTTCACCCTCCTTATTCTGATCGTATTGTCCTACAGCTTACTAACTATGGGCGTACGAGAGGACTTGGGGATTCATCATATTGTTGTGAATGACTGGGACCGAGGAGTTAGATGCTGATCAAATTTTTTTTTAATTTCTGTACCTAGTGTGCTTAGTCCAGACCTGGCGAAACATGTGTTACATGCGTAAACGCCATGAACTGAACCATTTGAATTGTGGAAAGGACTTGATCGTACAAGTTCCAAATACAAAAAACTCAAATTAAATGAATAATATGTTGGAAAACTCAATCCAAAAATGTTGGAAAACTAGATTTTGCTGAATTTTTGCCAAGTGCAGTCATTACTCAAATTTTCTTTGAACTCTTACTCAATTTTGATCTGGTCACTTCTCAAAGTCAAGTATTTCCCATGAATCATTATGATCCAGGTCATGTGGAGTGCTGTGAAGCATTCGCTTGGTCCAGGTTTTAGCCGTGACAAATGTGATGTGAAATTGGTTGGAAACACATTGAAGGTTTCTTCGAAGGAACAGAGAAGCTTATGGGTCAGCTATACAAGCTGGTAAAGACGCTTTTCCTGGGCATTCAACTCCTATCCCGCAGCTATATTTTTGTGGAGAACTGCTACTGCTGCTAGTGGTACCATTGTTGCTGACTCACTTGTTTCGGTTTCTCAGCACTCGGAACTTCTTGATGCCATTGGAATTTGAAATTCATAGACGAGTTTATTTTCTTTATGGGTTGGCTTTTTGATACCCCATTTTTAGAGAACTTTTCTCAACTTCTTGAATCTTTTTAAATGTTGCTGGCATTGTTCTTTGAGATATCTAGTGTCAATTGATCTCATCATACTGGTTCTTATGTACTGTACTTCTATGAATGATGAAAGCACGAATACAAGTACTAAAGAAAGTAACCATTCCCTTATTAAGAAGTTGTCAGCATAGTTGAGCTCCATGCTGAAATTACAACCACAATTTATTTTCTTGTCCGTCACAATCATCTTTCTTTGTGATGAGTCAAAAAATGTGAAATAAAGAAAAAATATATATATAATGAATATATATATATATATTCACGAGGGATGATGCAATTACAAGACATCAATTGCATGCAAAACTTCGTTTCTGGTGGCGAGGTTGTTACAGCCAACGCCGGTGAATCTGTTGCGGGTATCAGAGAAGTAAAATGGTGATTCTTCCAAGTTAACCTCAAGTGCTTGAGTTTTTTGATGATTCTTGCACGATCGAAGGATTGGTAGATTTACTCGCACGTTGCTTTCTTTAGTGAAATATCAATTAGAGAACTGAAGGGGCTTGGTACTAACTCAGCCCATCTCAATAAGAGGTATCCCATCACAGCCTAAATTCTATAACAAATTCAACTTTGGTTGTCATGTTTTTAGCTTTCTGTTAAGACACTGCATCATGCACCGGAATGCATTCCTTTATTCTGCTCACCTCACCTCTCCTCTGCTGATTTTGTATCAGAATTTATTCTATTTGATTCTCCTTTATTCTGCTTTGTTTTTTTTTGATATCTTCTAGTGAAGACTATGATACTATGATTCCTGCTTGTCAAGCAAGAGTTGTATATGTAGAACCTCCTATTTCCTTTTGCTGTAGGTTGTATTCATCAAAGCAGCAAGAAATACAAAGAAGAATTTCTCCTCATTTATTTCCATTTCCTAACTATATCAAATAATTCGAGGCTGATTTTTTTGATGAATGGCCCACCAGATATCCATTCTTCAATCTATCAACTCTCTTTCTGAAAGTTTACTTACTGCAAGTTACAGATTATAACCAAAAGAATTGAGCTGCTCAGGCCCAGCTCTTTGAATTTATTAACGAATTGATGTTTCTCTGCACCTTCCTTCTCAGAAGCAAATGCAATGCGGTTTGACGGTCACATATCCTAATTGGTACCGAAACAACTGTGAATTTTGAAAAACAGTATCACCAAGGAAAAAGCATTGTCCCGTGGTATTACGGAAACAACAGAAGGATTGTATGCTTACAAGCACTTATGCCAAAGCGCTTTTGAAAATTTCTTCTAGGAGAAGTTAGCTCATAGGTCTCTTTCAAAGAAAGTGGGGGCATTAGGTTGTCCTAATTTCGTTTTCTTGACTTTCACATTACCGTGTAAGGAGTTTTCAAATTTAAAGATGCAGAAATACCCTTCTCCGAATCACATATTAATTCCTGAAATTTTTGAAAACAATTCACAACGCGTTTTTAACTTTAACACAGGCAAAACTCAATGTTCTAAACGTCCTTCTTCTCGTGTAGTACTGTTTTTCAATTGTTATTTTTGTAAAATGAAAATATGTTTTTTTGATCTGATGTTTCCAAAGATAATAAGAACGGAGAAAAGTTTACAAAGAATAAACAAACAGCTCTTTCCCCTTGACCATTTCATCTTGTTCTCCTTGCTGGCACCCTTTCTTTTCCGGTACCTGCAATTCAAGCATTCAACAGCAATTGAATTGATTACTTTGTCGTAATCCTTTTGCCCTTCATCACTAACGGTCAAAGATAACTACCGTTAAGTGCAGGGGGAAGGGTGTGAGAAGTACCCCTTGAAAAAGGAAAATCAAACAACTCAATCACTGCAATATGTTGCACTGAACCTGAAAATTTGCCTACAAATTCTCCCTTCATTATGATGGTTGCATGGTTACGTCAAGAAATGTTGAATTCGGTTGAGTAAAACTTGTCAGTTGTTTGATGTCTAATAAGAGAGTTAACATTTTCAGAACTGGAACCTGTTGAAGAAATGATAAGACAAGGCTCAGTTACTTCTTGTGTTGTCATACACTCAATATCTTCAGGATTTTGCTTCACATTATTGCCATCTGTTGAAGTTAGTATTCTCTACAATTCCATTGCACACTTCTTTCATCGTAGGTTTATTCTTCCCCGTTAACTGCTATTTTACAGTTTTATTATTGAAGAAATTGTAGTTTTCTGGCACTAATTAAAACTAACAATCTTAAATCGTTTCGAAATATGGCCTAAACCGAACAGAATAGAAGATGGCCACCCTACTACTCACTGAAAAGTCAGCGGCTGTAGAAACAATTAGGTATTCTGTTCATAAGAATAAAAGTCAAGATAATGGCTTTTGGAATTTCGGGTTCTTGAATTTTAGCCACATTAAATTTTATTGGTGTCGGTAGATTCCGTAACGAATTTTTTAAAACAAATGCAAAGACAATGACATAGGAATCCAGACAGCAATTTCACGTTGACCTGAAATCCACTCAAAGGCACTAGTACTACATTCATAGATGTCAGAAGGCAGGCCGTTAATTAGCCACAACAACCCAAAGTTTCCAAACATCGACGATCAAACACAAGACGGAGAGAATGGAAAGCATG
Source organism: Xylocarpus granatum (assembly GCA_019650275.1). Taxonomy (NCBI): domain Eukaryota; kingdom Viridiplantae; phylum Streptophyta; class Magnoliopsida; order Sapindales; family Meliaceae; genus Xylocarpus; species Xylocarpus granatum. Next base: position 13,521 of record BNST01000809.1, on the reverse strand, counting down.
CTTTATGAAGCAGCGTTGGAAGGGAGTGTAACTACCCTTTTACAACTGCTTCAACAAGATCGATTAATCCTTGATAAGGTCGCCGTGAATTCTCTCTCTGAGAGTCCTTTGCATGTAGCAGCTTTGCTTGGGCATGTGGATTTTGTGAAGGAGATTCTACTCCGAAAGCCTGAGCTTGCCGGAGAATTAGACTCGCGGCGAATTTCACCTCTTCACGTAGCATCACAGAAGGGTTATGTTGACGTTGTGAAAGCTCTGTTACAAGTTAATCCTGACATGTGCTTTGCTCGTGATGTGGATGGAAGAAATCCACTTCATCTGGCGGCCATGAAAGGCCGGATTAATGTCTTGGAAGAGCTGCTCAGAACCAGACCAGTTGCAGCTTCGGCCGCTACGGTTTGGGGTGAAACCATCTTACATTTGTGCGTGAAATACAATCAGCTGGAGGCACTGAAGTTTTTGTTGGAAAATATGGAAAATCCTGAAATTTTAAATGCCAAGGATGATTATGGCATGACCATCTTGCACCTTGCAGTTGCCGATAAACAAATTGAGGTACTGTTTATTAACTTGTACATGAAGTAAACATGGACACACACAGACAGTTCTATTCAACTATCTCAAATTGTTAAAAGGGAAGACTATTTGCCTTCATTTTTGTTTCTTCAGTAAATCTTCCAAAGTTATTGTTGACTTTGTATTGATTTTTCAGTATTATATTGATTTATTTTATCTAAGTTTATATTTGTTGCACAGAATCTGATTCAAGTTTAATATGATGTTGGGTTGACCCAATTCAAACTTGTTAAATTTTTATTCTATTCTTAAGTGTTTAGGATAAATATTATAACCTTAGTGAAATTAATAGAGTTCTCTCTCATAGTATTTATTTAGACTTTTTTACATACTATTTTAGTTCTAATTTGCATTTTATTAGCTTAAATTGCATAAAAGCTGTGTTGACACAACATCTTTCTTCATCATTTTCTTCTTAATCTGATCTCTTTTTGCCATAATCTCTATGCTTTATTAGGTTACTAGAGTTGAGTTGTATGTACATATGGTTTGTTTGAATATGATCTTTGAAATTAGAAAATGATAACTGTACTCTTTAAAAGAAATAATTTTTTTTAGAAAAAAAAAGAAGTAATCTAGATGAAATTTGGGAATCCACCTTCGCTATCTGTTGTTAGATTATATCAGTGACACCCTTGAGAGTTCTTGAATGAATTACATCGGCTCCACCACTTCACCCCACTAATCGAGAAGTGTGCAGGAGCCAACTTCAATTGGAAGGTCAATATAGGCATGCTGGTTCGCTTTAACTTTAACAAGTTACATATGGCATGAGGTTCAATGTATTTTAAGCAGTGGACTAAAAAATCCAGGCTGTGTCTTTGTCCTATACTAATTGTGAAATCAAATATGCAGGTCATAAAGTTTTTGACAGCTAGAACTACAATAAATTTGAATGCTCTTAATGCAAATGGCTTCACAGCATTGGATATTTTAGCACAAAGCGGAAGAGACGCAAAAGATTGGGAGATCGGGGAGTCACTTCGTCGCGCTGGGGCATTTAATGGAAAGGACAATATTCATCTGTCAACACATGAGCATGGCGCCGTGCAGACCGACAGCTTGACACCCCATGAAAATAATCAAAAGCGACAAGATAAAGGCTTAGAGGATATTCATAAGAAGGAAGATGATTGGTTGGAAAAAATGCGCAATGCCTTGATGGTGGTAGCATCACTAATTGCAACCATGGCTTTCCAAGCTGGTATAGACCCTCCCGGTAGTCATGAAAAAGACACTTGCAAATGCCCAGCCGCTTCCCAAGCTGCTGCTGTAAACCCTCCTCAAATTTCAAGATTGAGGGTATACTCACCCGCAGATGAATCATTCTCATCAGAACCACAAACGGAACAGAGTGCAACATCTCCGTATACGGGTACTGACTATTCCAGTGTTTTTCGCATTTGTAACACCGTAGGTTTTATGGCTTCTCTTAGCATTATCTTACTGCTCGTAAGCGGCTTACCACTTAGGAGGAGGCTTTTTACGTGGATTTTAATGGTAATTATATGGGTTGCAATTATTGCAATGGCACTAGCTTTTCGGTTCAGTGGTGGTTTGTTTGAGGATGCTTCTGTTTATTATACATATCCCGTGATTTTGTTGTGGATTATGAGCTTGATGGCGATTCTTCTTCTTGGCCACACGATTCGTATCACAGTACGGACGATAAAGTATATCATAAAGCTTATAAGGAGACCGAAGCAGAACCAGGCTCATGAATCGCCAAGTGCTCCCACTGTGTAGGTGAAAGCATAGTAGACTGGAATATCCGAGTACTGCTTGTAATTTTCATTTGTGCTACTGTTATTTGGTTGGAATATACGTTGTGTTTGGTAGAATTAAATAATTTTAAATAAATTGTATTAAATTTAATATTATAAACACACTATTTTTATTTTTTTTCTTTTTATAAATTATTTTTAAAATTAAATATAAATATATTTTATGTCAAGAGTCTGTATTTACATTATTTTCATAATAAATTTTAATAATATGTGTTATATTTTAATTTGAAATATTTATTTAAAATTAATTTTTTGTAATTTTAATATTATTTTTTTATTAATTAAATATAATATTATAAATAAATTATAAAAATAATTGTTTTTTTTGGTTCAATTTGGATTCCACAATCCTACTGTACCACCCACTTACTTTCTGGACTGTTTTCTTTTACTCCGATGAAAGTTTTGGGTAAATAATGTTGATGAAGCTCAGTGGACTTTTCTCCACTTGTTACACAACGGATTTTATGGCTTCTCTTAACATCATCTTTTGCTCATAATCGGCGGCTTACCCCTCAGGCGTAGGCTTTTTACGTGGATTTTAATGGTAGCTATCTATCTGGGTTGCAATTATCGCAATGGCACTGGCTTTTCTCATCACTAGAGATTTCTTTGAAGATTCTTTTGATTATTATACATACCCCGTGATTTTGTTGTGGATAATAAGCTTGGGGGCGATTCGATTCTTCTTCTTGGGCACACGATTCGTATTACAGTACAGATGATAAGGATACCAAAGCATAATAAATGGAATATCCGACCTCTGCTTGTAATTTTCATTTGAGCTATTGTCGTTTGTTTTCAATGTGGTGAATCGTCCTGACCTCAACGTTGACGGCCGTGATTTCCGGAATAATGTTTTCAACTCAATCTAATATTGACAACAAATAAGTAGACAATTACATTTGGGTCCCTGCTTTATTTTTAACATATTTTATTTCTTTTTAAAAAGTAAGTGAGGGTGTATAAAGAAAAGTGACAAGCAAGTCAACAACAAGACGCGATGAGTACCAGATGAAGTAGACGTTTAGCCTTATGATCCCTCATGCGGGGCCCATGTATCATGGTACTGCCCGGTCTTAGAGCGCCACGTGTTAAGCAAAAGAAACTTTTTTGTTCGCTTGTGGGCGACCATAGATAGAATGCTAGGTCAACCGCTGCTTCTAGTTTCGTTGTGATAGTCACGTGACAATGCCCAATCAATATCCAAGAGGAGAATAAATTTTTCTCCATTATTGTTATAATAAATAAATATATAATTTCTTTTTTTAAAATACAGACATTTTATCATTTTAAAAATAAATATTTATTTATTAATATATTCATATTTTAATTAAAATATAATTAATTTTATTAAATTTATAACTAAAAAAAAAGATGTCTATTTCTATTTAATAATATCATGAATTTTTTTATTATAATATTTAAATAATTTAAAATTATTATTAATTTTATTTATATTTAAATATGATAATGTGGTTGACTTCATTAATGTTACACACGTCATAAGCATATTGTTTATTATTGTATCTTATATTTAATGCAAGTTAATTGTTCCTTAGTCTTTGAAAACCCTACTACTTAAATAATGTGATGGATCATGATTTCATTGTATTTATGATAAATTATTTTAAGAGATTTAATTATTTATTTTAATTTTTATTTATAAAAAAATATTTTAAATTTAAATTAAGAAAAATATAATTTTATTATATGTCATGAAAAATTAAAATGTTAAAATTATATAAAAAAATATGAATTATAATTATTAAATAATAATAATAATAATGGGATAATAACTTTACTGTCCCTTTAAGGTTTTAAAATTTTAAAAATGATGATTTAGTTTTATAATTTATCACATGGGGGCCTTTAACTACTATTAAAATAATTAAATTACTCTTGTCTTATTAAATTTTGACCACACGTATTTTAATATGAGGAGATATGTCTGTCATTTTGGTATGAACTGGGGACCTATTTGAACAAATAATATATAGATTTTGATTTTTGGTGAAACGTAAACATTGTTGGACCTAGATGTTATTATATGTGTCAGAATAAGAGGTGAGCAAACTTTGTCAGTGGTTATTGTCACTCCTCACTCACTGTCCACTCTCTCTCTGGAAAGAACGAAAAGAAAAAAATCAAAATCAAAATCAAAATTAAAAAAAAAGACCGAATCAGATCAACAACAGTTCCTTATCTTCCTTTCTCAGTGTATGTTTCTTGCATCAATTGCATTGAAAATTCCTTCAAATTTTGAAGCTGAAAGCTGCAGAATGCTCGAAATCAGCTTTCAGTTATCGTCTACGCACTTTCAGGTGAAGTTTCTTCAACGATCTGTTTCAGTATCTTAATTTATCAATTTTTGATGAATTTATGTATTCTTTTGCGCGTATCGCAGTTCAATTTTTTTTGGGGGATCCGATAAGTGTTTAATTTTGTTTATGTTTGACGAATCATTTAAAATTTGGTGGATTGACTTTCTTTTGTTTGGTTTTGTGGTTAAAACGGTGGGTACGGTTTTGTTCTAGATCTGATCAAAATTATGAATGTTAGTTTTTCTAATTTATTTTCTTTTTCTTTTCTTTTATTTTATGGCTTTTTATGCTAGGAATTTTTTTTTAGGATTTTATTTATTTATTTTTTGGATAATTATATATGGCTAGCTTTAGGAAATGGACTGTAGATTAGCTAGCTTGGAGGTGGATGAATGATGATAAGGACCTAACAATCAATTCTTTTTTGTTTATCAATTAAATATTTAATGCAATGTACCAGAATTAAGCTTTTTTCTGGTATATTTTAATGCAATAGATATTTTAATGTGTTTATTACCAATTATTGAAGTCTTTAATTCTCAGTCTTTGTGAACTTGTCACATTGTGTTAAATAAATTGATGCAATCATCTATGAATTTGCATTTATGAATGCATTAAATGTGCTTAAAATTTTGAATATTGGATGCTGTAATTGTTGTTTCTGAGGTAAGAATTTTGTTATTCCTATTAGGAAGATAGGTGTTTTGATGGTATGGGAGGGAGAACCACAAAGCATCAGGAGGGTAGCGAATTCTAGTCTCTGCAATACTCGGCAATTGTACATATGGCATCTGCCAGCTTAGGAAATGGGGGAGTGGGAAGTTCTAGGTCGGTTAATGGCTTCAAGAGTTCGTCGAGTTCGGTTGACTGGTTGGGAAGAGAAATGCTTGAAATGAGATTGCGTGATCAGGTGGACAATGATGAGGACAGAGTAAGTTGTTCATTTTTTAATGTTTATAATCTCGCAGTTAGCTTTTTCTTATGTTGTAAATATGATTGGCTTGTCTTCTTCAATTATCTTCTATTAAAGGTAACAGCTTTGCGTGGTGGTGGCAGTAATGTAATATTTAAGGCCATTTTTCCCAGTGAAATTGTTTTTCACAGCCTTGAACAAACTTTACAATTTGTTCAGTATTTTTCCGGTAGTTTACGATGTCTTGCACTATGTTTTCTGTTGCAGGATAGTGAGCCAGATATCATTGACGGTGTGGGTGCTGAAACAGGACACGTCATAAGAACAACTATTGGTGGTCGAAATGGCAATTCAAAGCAGGTTGGAAGAGAAATTATTTGTGGAATATGCAAATTTTATACTTAAATGTTATCATGATTAATAAATATCTTACATATTTTGCAATGGATGTTTTCTTTGTTTTCTTTGGGTTGGCAGAAAGTCAGTTATATAGCTGAGCATGTAGTTGGGACTGGTTCTTTTGGTGTTGTCTTTCAAGTAAGTGGAGCTGTTTCATTGCTTTCAACATTTTATTTCTCCCTCTAGAAACTACATTATTAAATGAATTTTATTTGTGTAGGCGAAATGTAGAGAAACTGGAGAGATTGTTGCTATCAAGAAGGTTCTCCAAGACAAGCGCTATAAGAATAGGGAGTTACAGATAATGCAGATGTTGGACCATCCAAATATTGTTGCCCTTAAGCATTGTTTCTTTTCAACAACCGACAAGGAAGAGCTTTACCTGAATCTTGTACTTGAATATGTTCCTGAAACTGTTAATCGAATTGCTAGGAACTACAGCAGGATCAACCAGCGGATGCCCTTAATATACGTTAAACTCTATACCTATCAGGTTGGTTGTAATTTGTTTGATTATATGTTTGAAGGAATTAGAAATTCTTTTGAAAATAAAAATCCTTTTTAATTTGTACTTCATGGCTGTGATTGCTTTTACTCGGTAATTGGATATAAGAATTGGTTCTAAGTGGCATTCCATATGATTCTATAATGAATATGCTATCTAGTGCTAAATATCATCAGTCATAATCATTCATCTAAAAGCTAAGTTTTTCATTTCAATGACCATTTGATTTTTGATAACCCGATTTTAAATGGCTTTCCAGGGCTGGATTACTAAGAGTGCACTTTTTTAATTGATGCTGTAGTAGTACTACTACTGCTATGATTGGCATTGTTATTCGTTTCTTTTTTACTGGCTGGTGAGAGCAGTTAGAGATGCATGGGTACATCAAAACATTATAATCTATTTGAGTTTTACTTTATTTTGTTTTCTTGATCAGTTAAATCTTGAGTTGAAAAAGGATGGATGATTTTCCTTAATATGTCCAAGGATTGCTAATTTAGTAAAAACCACATGATTGTTGTTTATTTCTGCTGAAGTTATTGCATTTTTTGTGTGTTTTGAATACTTATTGATTTTTCACCATTTGCTGAACTTATAATCTCATCCGCTTTTTCCTCCTTTGGTGCAGATCTGCAGGGCACTAGCTTATATACATAATTGTATCGGTATTTGTCACCGTGACATCAAACCTCAAAACTTACTGGTAAGCTTTTCTTGAGCACTCCATGTTTTTATGTTTGTATGACATCTAAATTTGATACTTGTTATTCTGAGAGCTTAGGTATTCAAATAAAACAATTGAAATCCTTAACTAAGTGGATTGTAAAGTTTTGATGTTTCCTGTGTAATGTGCATCAGTTTGCTGAAACCTCTTTTTCATGTTGAAAAAAAAATTTGAAATTCTCTTTTTTTTTAAAAAAAAAGATCAATTTTATCTATTTTTATTTCTTTTCCTTTTTTCTAAGATAAGAAATGAGCAGTGGTGATTTGCACTTGTTCATTATCACTGCCATGCTATGCTGCCATAAATTATCATATGACAAAGACAAGAATGAGTAAAATAGTTTGGTGATACATATTTCTGAATATGCATGCATATATTCTTATATATATGTTTCTTAAACATGAACAATAACAACACCCTAAGTTCTTAAAGACTATGAAACTAACTAACAAGTGATTCATTCCTCCTATGCTAATTACGTGCGCCGTGAGTGATCCTTTTGTATGAGCTACTTTTATATTTTTACTTTTTGTTAATTGTAGCCATAAGGTGTTCCTCCTTTCTGGATCAAACCCTATGGACATCCAAAGTTGCTTGCTCTTTGATGATTGGATGTTGCTTTCTTATGGGTTCTCTTGATCCTGGTTGTTGGCATCTTTGCGGTTTCAATTGGTTATCTCAAACCAGTATGTTTATTTGGTTTAATCTTGTATATGCTAGTCTTTCCAGGAGTTAGGCTTTTAAGTCCTTCCCTAGTAGTGATTTTCTGTTCTACTTTGTACATTAAATATCCCTTACATTGTCGTGGTTTTATCATTAAAACAAAAATGAACATGATGCTTAATTGCACCATGGTCAGTTTGCCTTAATTAAGATAAGTTTATCCTAAATAAAATGCATTCATTAAAAACAATATCTTCTGCTTATTTAACATTGTTACAGGGGTTAAACATTTTCCCATGGTCAGTTTGCCTTGATTTATTTATGTTCAGATAGACTGATTATTCAATTTTTGACAATGATATGTTCATGTCAGTGTAATTGCCATATTTTACTTGCAGTCAGACTCAGCTTTTAAATGTTCCTGTCCAGGTAAATCCGCATACACATCAGCTGAAACTTTGTGATTTTGGGAGTGCAAAAGTATTGGTGAGTTTACATGATATATTAGTGCTTGTCACTGAGTCATGTTGCTTTTCCTGAGCTTAGTACCTTTACGGCTTCGTTATCATCAGGTAAAAGGAGAACCCAATGTTTCTTACATCTGCTCAAGATATTATCGTGCTCCAGAACTCATATTTGGTGCGACTGAGTATACAACTGCTATAGATATATGGTCTACAGGTTGTGTGATGGCTGAGCTGCTTCTTGGACAGGTTGAGTGACACTCTGTTTTCTTTTGTCATATAACCTTGTTTTTCACCATTTCTTTATCATTTTTTTGTGGCTAATTGTTATTACTCTTTTTAAGTACTACAGCCTTTGTTTCCCGGTGAAAGTGGAGTCGACCAACTAGTTGAGATTATCAAGGTAATCTTATCTATGAACCTCACTTTATTGTATTCTCCCTCTTCATCCGGAGTTAATTTTAGTGATCGATGGGGTTAGGAAATTGTCTGTGAAGGCGTGAAAATTTCAATCAACAGCATCAGCTTCCTGGAAACAATGACTAGACATTTAGATTTTACTCCCTTTTTAACAATAGAGTCTGCATGGATGCAAAATTCAATTTGCAAATTCTAGCATTTTTTTAATTGTGTTTCTGCCTTGACGGGATTTATAGCTGAATTTTGTGCCATAAGGTCAAATCTGTAACCTCAGCTGATGTATTTCATTGTACTCTTGGTGAATCATAAACAGAAAAGGTGGAGGAATATAAATATTTTTGGACTTTGGAAACATAAAATTGGAACTTCATCTATCCAGAGTAGCATTTCAAATCACCTGTTGCCTATGTTTAAATGTTCAACAGAGACACATCTCAACATCCCGAAGGATTATTTCATGATTCTTAAATTTCAGGTCTTGGGAACACCAACCAGGGAGGAGATAAAGTGCATGAATCCAAACTATACAGAATTTAAGTTCCCACAGATAAAGCCACATCCATGGCACAAGGTATGCTTTTTCTTTTTTCCAAGTTAGTGTACAATTAGATACTTTCGAAATAATTTTTAACGATTCCTGATCTACATTGAGCATTGTTTTCAGTTGGAATTCTTAATAGAATAATGCTTATATGTATGAATAGATTTCTTCTGATATTGTTTTTCTGCCAGGTCTTTCAAAAGCGATTACCCCCAGAAGCTGTGGACCTTGTCTGTAGGTTTTTCCAGTACTCTCCCAACTTGCGATGCACTGCTGTATGTTTATCCTTTTGTATTTTTGGCATCGTTTCATGTTTTACACCATACAGTAATAATCATCTTCTTTTAACTGTATCACTTCAGCTGGAAGCTTGCGTTCACCCGTTCTTTGATGAATTGAGGGACCCAAATACTCGCCTTCCTAATGGCCGCCCTCTGCCGCCTTTGTTTAATTTCAAACCTCAAGGTAAGTTTGACTCAATTTATCATATTATTTCCTCTATGTTGATTTTCTGCTATGTATTTCATTAATTTTCTGTTGTAGAGGGAACACAGCCCAATTTTGCAGCATCACATATAGGCCATTGCCTATAAGTGACAGTTTTCATGTAATCCTGGCATGAAATGGGAAAAAAATGTTCAATTACAAGAATGGAAAGCTACAAACAATTTAGCATATCCCTATTTGCTTTCTCCCTTTTGCATTTCTTGCACATTTCCTAACAAACCTGAATGTTATTATATCAAAGTGGGAAAAGATATATAATTTATCGAAAGATTACATGAAAATTTGTTCAAAATTATAACGGTAGGAAGGGCGAAATTTTAGTTTCATTACTGTGGGAATTTTGTCTGCATGGTGCTTTTGTGTGCATCCGATAAACTACCACTCCATTGACTTTATCAAACTTCCAACACAATTTCTTTCTTTTATGTACATTTTACTCAATTCTGTTGGAGAATTGTCACTTAATTTCCCCCCTGATTTCTCATTTCTTCTGACATTTGCTCCTACACTATGTGGCAGAGCTTTCCGGCATACCACCGGATACCATCAATCGACTCATCCCAGAGCATGCTCGTAAGCAGAACTTATTCATGGCTTTGCACTCTTAGCAACTGTTACATGTCTCCGCTGCAAGTCAATTGCTTCTGCTGCCATTGCGTGCCAGCCATTTTGATCTTCATATCGACATTTGTACAAACCAGCTGCACTTTTCATTTACCATGTCTTGGCTCTGGGGAGGAAAGAGTGTTGCAGAAGGAAATCTTAGGACAAAATTTGAGAGGGTATCTGATGCTTTGAGCTTGTGTATTTGTGTTATGTTTTGTAGACAACTTATTTAACTTATTCCTGTAATTTGTTATATCCCTGTTTTTATGGGCGATTTTAGTTAGATGAAGAGTATGAGAGTATCTGTTGAGATTGCTTTTTTCATTTTTATATTATTGATCCCTTGGATTTGTGTTAGGACTGCTTAAGAGTGTTTTGGGAACACTGTTTTCAGTGGCATTCTAGATATTGTCGGTTAATTGATCTACAAGATGTCTTCTGTTCAAACAGTTGGAATGTTTTCCTTCAATGTTCGTTTGGATGGGAAGAAGTCTCTCAATTGTGCCTCAAATGTATTGCGAAGCAATCAAAGCCCTCCCTTTCAGTTGTTGCACCCATCAACGTTGGTAACTACCTCAACTTATGAAACTGCTTTGGGTTTGTATTTTTTAATTGCTGGGTTGTGATCTTATACTTGCTGTACGTGTCTTTAGGATCGTGTGTTCAAATTGATGGTCAAATTTATATGCTTCCGTATATTTAATCTGAATTATTGGAGTTTATATATAATTTTGAATATGACTGTTAATGGATTAAGATGAGATGAAGAAGTTATCAATTAATGGTATCGGATAACTGATTTAATTTTCATTAGACAAATATAATAGAGGTTGAAATACAAGGTCAAGACAGCTCCACTAAAATCACACTTACCACGAGCATAAACCAACAAACACACGCCTTGAAATACGTGTAATACTTAGATTTTCCGTTTCATGGTATATTCACCCGCACAGGATTACGCAACTGAAGCAATTGGTGGTTCATGAACATCTGGGGCTTGATTCTGCCGCTGTCTCCTTGTTAATTCTCTAAAATACCTCATCATCCCGATCGCAAGGCGAGTGCTGTGGCTGAGAAAAAGAATGGCTCCAACGCCGATCCATGCGACAATTACAATACCTAGCCCAAACTGTATATAGGTCCCGTAAGTGAATGCCGCCCACATGATCACCGTTAAAATCCACATAAAAAGCCTACGCCTGAGTGGTAAGCCGCTTATGAGCAATAGTACAATGCTAAGAGAAGCCAGAAAACCTGTAGTGTTAGAAGTAGCAAATGTGTTATCAAACAATGCCATAACTTGGGAATCAACAGGAGGGTTCACACACGCTTGGAAAGCCATGGTAGCAATTAGTGAAGCGGCCACCATCAAGGTACTAGGCTTTCTTTCCACCCAAACATCTTCCTCGTCATGAGCATTTCCTAAACCCTTACCTTGTTGCCTATTATTTTTGTCATGGGATGCTGAGCCATTGGTCTCTGTGATTCCGAGTTCATTTGCTGACAATTGAGTATCCTTTACACTAATTGCTCCAGCACGTCGAAGTAATTCCCCAATCTCCCAATCTTTCATATCTCTTTTGCTTTGCGCATATCCAGTGCTGTAAAGCCATTTGCACTAAGAGCATTCACTCCTAATGTTGTTCTCGATGTCAAAAACTTGATGGCCTGCACATTTGGCTTTCTGATAAGTTGAATTTGTGGAACGAAGATAAAACTCAGAAATAAGGAAGAAAAGAGAAGAAATTAAGAGAAAGAAACCTTTGTATTTTCTCATTATCCTCTCTTCTTTTACACTATGAACTTTAAATAGATCAACGATAACAAATCTTAACTAAATCACAGGGAGTACGTTGCCACTAACGATAGTTTCAAGCCACTAACGGTAGTTTTAAGCCACTAACAGTAGTTTTAAACCACTTACTCTAATACCCTAAACCCACTAATCTTATCTACTGTAGAACAAGTCAATAATTATAATAATTACTTCAAATAATAAATAATACTTAATAGCAAAATAAAGATAGTAAAACAAAGTAGAGTATAGTAGTCGTATTCCTTCACATGGATTGCATGCAGGTCATATAGTCCAAGTCATACCGTTAGTGGCCTTAAACTATCATTAGTGGGTTAAAACTACCTGTTAGTGGCTTGAAACTACCGTTAGTGCCAACTTGCTCCCTGTTATTTAGTTAAAGTTTGTTATCGCTGATCTATTTAAAGTTCATATGTAAAAGAAGGGGGGATAATGAAAAAAAATACTAAAGTTTTTCTTCTCTTAATTTCTTCTCTTTTCTTCCTTATTTCTGAGTTCTATCTTCGTTCCACAAATTCAACTTATAATGAGAAATTCATATGTAAAGTTAGGTACGTTCGTTGGAATCGTCGTGTATTTTTCTCATGTGGCATCTTCCTCGTGAAGCTCCAGCCCATTGGCTTTCCCAATTAATATTGGAAAAGAATGGCATGATTAAGCTTTTACTCACGTATATGTAAAATTTTTAAAAATATAAAAAATAAAAATATATAAAACAAATAATAAATTATATTTAAAATATTTAATAAAAAATTAAAAATATAAAATAAATAATATATATTTAAGTAATATAATTATATATAATAAATAATATAGGCGGATTGACACGATCAGCCCAGCCCCGCGCGAACAAAGAGACAAAACTACCGAACCGCCGCGATCTTTCCATTTGGTCAACCGGAGAATCCTAATCCAACGGCCACAAATCAACTCCCTACCCTGTCCCACTGCCCCTAGAACTTGAACCGGAAGACAAAATTATTATAGATGATTCTAGAATAGCGACACGTGTCAACACCTAACACTCACTCTCTCTCCGCCTAAACCCTTCTCTACCTTTCTCTTATCTTCTTTCGTCTTCTCCCAACCCTCAAAACTCGAACTAGAACACTCTTAATTCAACAACCCACATTCAAATTCTCGTACATCTCCTTATTTTAGAAATAGGGTTTGATCTGTTTGCGGAAAAATAACATATGGCCTCTTCTTCCGCGGCTCAAATACATTTTCCGGGGAATATTTCATTTGGGTCGAGAAAAAACGGGAGTAATGG